>VXBZ01012832.1:345434-443400 GCA_013399135.1 Heliornis fulica | reverse complement strand
TCGCACCGCGGCGGGGCTCCTCTCTCCTCCCTCTCCTCGCCGGCGGGCCCGTTGCCGCGATGCCTTCCCATCAGCGAGGCGGCTTCTCCCCGCTGGGACCGGCCGCCGCAGCTGCAGGAGCAGCCGGTTCCGACTCCGCCCCCCGGCCTCAACGCGAGGCGCTCGAGGTGGCCGCCCCTCCTTTGCAAAAGCCTCGCGGCTTTAGTGCCTTTCGCAAGAGCTACGAGGAGGTACCGGGAGTGTTGACTGCAGGTACACGGCCTCCCTTTGGTTGGCTGTTTGAAGTTAAGCGGGTCTGCAATTGGATTTGGGTGCCAGCTAAAGTTTTTCCTTATCGTTGTTCACCTCTGTATAACCTCTGTATAACGCAATCAACATTGCGGGCTCTTCGGGAGCTGTTTGTTTGCTTCAAAGTCAGATGTTTCCATTTCCCACTCCTCAGAATGCTATCTCCTCAGGTGAATAGACAACAGAGCAGGTACCTTGGAAGCAGAACTTGCCAGCACACAAAGTGCAGGGGTTAGAAATACAGCTGTGTCAGTAGGCTTTGGAGTTGAAAGGTGAATTTGGAAGAGAAAGTCATACCTAGTGTCTTTAATTCTTGAATCTGTCTTCCTGCATGTATAAAAACACACCTGTAACTGCACCAGAGAGCCGTGCCAGAGGCTGGTCAACTATTGTTGTTAGCTGTTACATTGTTGTTAATGTTGTTACAGTTCCATCATTAGAGGTCACATTGTTGCTGATGCAGTTACATCACGTTATTAGCTGTTACATTGATGCTGATGTTGCTACTGCACACCATTAACATTCTATCGTTGCTAACGCTGTTACTGTTAAGTTGCTAGCAATAGTTCCAGTGGCTCTCGGTGAGTAGCCTGTCTCCCCTGCTTTCGGGTGGAGGGAAGCAGTGAGTAACTCCAGCCTCACTGGCTGCTGAAATACAGCTTCTCAGGCGGTATGATTATTTTCACAGGGAATTTACAGGGTACTAAACAATTGTAGGGTTTTATCACTCAGCTGTTGATACTGTAAGGCTCATGTGAACCCTATGTAGGAAGCAGTCAGCACTTCTGATGTGGTCAGAAATGTTTGTCGTTCATATACCCCAGTGAACTGCAAAGCTGATGGTGAACTTGAAGTACAGGACATCTTGCAGGGTCTTAAAAGTAATTTTAAAAGCCTTGAAAAATTGTCTAAGTTTCATTAGCTAATAGGTCTAGAACTGATAAAACATAACTCAGGGCTGCTGTAGATTTTTTTTAGTAACATTGAGAAGGGATCATACCAGTCATATGCAAGCAGACAAGAATTAGGGTCTGAGAGGAGCATCAGCTTAAGAATCTTAAATGCACTGTCTTTTCCCAGTTTGTGTTAGGTTTGGTGGGTTTTATATTTTTAATGTTTTTGCTTGCTTGTTTGTTTGTTTTTTAAGGACTCTTTCTAGTATATGTCAGGAATGAAAATGACAAACCTTTTCCTTTTGGACAAAGAGATTTCAGCTTCTCCACAATAAAGAGAATCCAGCCTGAACATAAAAATGAAGTAGCAGTGCAAGGGAGCCGAGTGAATTCATGTGTACAGAGGTATGGTGGTTTTCTTTTTTTTTTTTTTTAACTAACTTTATCTGTGAACTCCCAGCCCTGGAGCCTATTTGAAATAAGATAGGAAGCTTCAGTCTTGTCACAAATGCAGCTACAACTTGTCCTGGGGAAGCCTTGTAATGGGGTCAGGTAAAGTTCAATGAACTACCAAACCAGCACTATTTCAGAAAAGCTAAGGTGCTCTTTCCACTGATCTCTCCACTCTCTCTGCCTGTTATTAAACTGGTAGTTTTTACAACATCAATAAAGAACTTTCCTACCCAATTGCCCCAGACAAAGGCCTGAAAGCTAGGTTTAAACTACGAAAACTTTGTGTTAGGTTCATTTAGATTGTTTTGCTGTGTCAAATACTCACTTGAGTTCAAAAGTTCAGATGAACCATGAACTTTGTCATTTCACAGCAGGCAGTTCTGCAAATATAATCCGAAAGTGAAAAAACATGTGATATTTAAGGTGAGTTTGTTGTTCTGTGCGGAATATACTTGAAGTTCTGCATTTGCAAAGTTATGCTTGACTTAAAGAAACCTTTAACTATTTAAAAGATGGAAAAAAACCCTAAACACAATTAAGCCAAATAATTCCTTGATCCCTGACCTTTTAGGCTTTCAAACCAACACATATTCAGTGACTAATCATTACTGCACAAACTAAACCCAGCTAATCTTCTTAATAAATTGTGAAGTCTTGTATGTCTCATGGTTTCAGTGATGGCTTTTCTCCCCGTCTGGAACATTGCAGCATATCAAAACAAATGGGTCATGGCTTTATGTATTTGTTTAAAGTTTGAATCTATGTCATGTCATGATATAGCCTTGACTTGAGCAGGTTTTACAAGCATATGTGAAGTATAAGACTGTTAGGAATGAAATATCAGTCAATACACTTTTCACCTACTCATAATAAAAATGTGTAGGCAAAACCAGTTTGCACAAAACTATTTTTTAAGCATGGAAACCTACTAGAAACTAAAGAGCCTGTAATAAATTCAGCTTCTTTTTCATAAAAAGGAATTTCTTATGCCTACCCTGTCCTTCTTCCTAGTAGGTCTGGAGACTCAATCTATTAGGAAGAAGCAACATTTCTTTTTCAGACTTAACTTTGGAACCACAAATAAGAATTTATTTAAGGCTATTTGTAAATTCTAATTCACGGCTTCCCATCTGTCTTAAACTCAACATGGCATTATCTGAAATGCATTTTTTAGTATCACATATATTTTTACATTTTACATTAGAAAAAGTGTGAATTTTAAACTTTATTCTATGTGAAAGCCAGGACCTTGTTTTGGGGATTTATTGTGTAATTACCACAGTCTTGGAACTTCTCATTTAAGGAAAACATAGTTGTAGGTTTTTGTTAAAATTGTTACATTGGGTCCCTGTATGAGGCATGTGTTCTTTGCAGAAAGGGTATAGTTGTTTGAAATATCTCATTGCTATTTTTGCATTACTCAGCAAAGAACAGATACAAACATAGGGAAGAAATTAGCAATCATGTTCTTGTGAACAACAAAGAGAGGAGAACGAGGAAATGTCAAATTTGGTGGACATCTGCAACAGTTCAAAATCTGTGCTGCTAAGCCCGTAGTTGTAGTTGAGATTGTGATCAAGCTAGTGATGCAAGATGTGACTGTTATTAGGATCACTACCTTATCTCCTCCCTCTTTCTGAAGGCTTGCATCTGCTAAAAGGAAAAAAATACACATTGTAAGAAGGTGTGCATTGCATGTCTTGCAGGGTCTTAAGAGTAATTTTAAAAGCCTTGAAATATTTTCCAACCTTTGCAGTTGGAAATGTTCAATATTTTGGGACAGTTCTGCTGTGATATTTTAACCAAGTGCACCTATTCCAGGTGTTGGTGACAAGTCATGGGACTGTCTCTGCTGCAGCAAACATGGATTTATTTCTGCTTTCAGACTGTTGTGAGAAGAAGACAGGAAAGCACAAGTAGAGTTTCCAGAATATAAGCAGTGCGTTTCAGCAGCAATAGCTTCCTACTAGTACTGTCAGGAAGCATTATATACCTCATCAGTGATCTGTATAGATCATGCTGAAGGAAGGCTGTCTTCTGAGACCTCTCTTGCAGCATATCTGGAGATGGGCTGATAGTAGGAGAGTCACTGGAGATGAGAGCCATAGGCTGCATCATCCCCTAGACTCTGGGTAGCCTGTAATGTCATCAGCAAGACCTTAGTCACTGATACAGCCTAGCATCATAGGAGGCGCAGAGATGGCTTTAAGCCAACTGAGCATTCTGTCCCTTCTCTGCGAGCTGTCTGTCAACTGCTTTAAGAGGTGCAACTTATGCACAGTCTTCCTAAAGTGTTGTATAACCCGTGAGCTGAAGAGACTGGTTGGCAGTGGTTGTTTGGCTTGTTTGTTTTTGCAAGGTACAGTTTAGACCAGAGTCCTGTGTAAATTTCCAACGGAAAATAGGGTTAGCTGAGGTGGCCCTTCATTGCTTCTAGTTTTTGAGACTGGTATAGCAGATGAAGACCTAGGTAGGATAGGTTATTTTTCTCCTGCTCTAAACATGGGCAGTGTTTTTTAAACATAATTTTCTTCTTCCATTTCTGAACATGAGTTTTACTGAAGAATATTCTACTGAAACCAGGCTGCAGCACTAATACTGTTCATGCAATGCAATACTTCTAATTTTGATCTCCATTTTAATCAACTTTAGTGAGACAATAGAAGTATTTATCTTCTTATCGATACATCTTACATAAATAGATATTCAGGGGCTAATTAACTGTGACAGGTCCTAACAGGTGAAAAATTATAAATAGTTTTTTTTTATCATCAGTTCTCCTAAATGTATAGTAATTGCTATATGTATTTTAGAGTTATAATGAGAAAGTTGGAATATTAAGAAAAATATTATTTCAACTTACTTTTTTGTTAGATGTTTCTTCCTATAGGTCATCTCAGTCTTATGTAGGTACAAATAACAAAAAAAAAATAATGATAGGCACCAAGTTTCATTACTGAAGCTAGTAAAAATGGCCAAACTTGTCTAGTACCAATTCCTAAATTCATCTTTCATTGTTTTGATTGAAATAGAATAATACTGGTGAGAAATACAATCACTTTATGGGCTCTTGTATTCAGGATTATCAGATTATATCTTCAATGAGAATAACTCTGGGATGGGAGAAAAACTGGTATAGGTATTGTGTTGCTTGTGAAAACTCACATTACTAGACTTTTCTAACTATTTATTAAAGCTTGTTTGTTGTAATGAATTATTTAACAAATACGACAAATTTGCTACATTTGTTACATATTCATCTCAGTAATTTTGTTTATGTTACTCATGGGGATGTACTGACAGTGTGTCAGCACAGAAAGCAAGGACATTGCCTGCTTCAAGAATGGTGAAATTCTGACTCTCAATATGGTGTTATTTTTTTCCCAGGATTTTTGAGACTTCAGATTTTAACTGGAAAACCTGAAACAAAAACTAGTATCAACCTCTTACTGATCTGTTTGTACATATTTGGGAAAGAGACTTCAGTGGCATTTTGGCCTTTTGGCTCTGATTGCAGGGCAAGTAACATTGAAAAACTATTAAGGTGATTTCAGAAACATTGTGTTTAGACTTGACATAAAAACATTTAAAACATTCTGGATGACAATGGTGGCAAATTTGTACTTTTTTTCCAAAGTGGTTGAACCATTACTAATTCAGTGTTTCCTCATCATATCCACATAATGCAATAGAGGCTTTGAACTCCTTTTTCAAATAGTATCCTTTAAGAGTAAATATTACACTGTTACATTTTTACTTCATAAATGTGTCATTACTTTGGTTAATTATTAGATTCACCCGTCTTCTGAAAGCTGACATGGAGTTTTAAACAGAAGTCACTTAAAATAAGGGCTGTACAGCAGAAAAACTGAGACTGACGCTGAGACCACAGAGAAGGGTTTGTGCACTAGTACATGTATTTACTATGTTAACAGAAAGCACCCCAAAAGGTATAAGAACCTGATCCTCTGACTGGTCAGAAGTCTGAAAATAATTTAGTAGCATTGGTGTGTTCCCAGAAGGAATCAGGGAAGTGGTTAATTGTAGTGCCATCTCTAAGTCAATGTGGTCAAGCCTTGCACTAGTTTGGGTAAAAAAGATATAGCAGCTGCAATAATTTAAGGTTTACCATTGATCCACGGGAGCAGTGAGATGTCTCTTCCAGTGATGCACTTCAGAGTTTGTGTCTTTAACTGCCTTGAGAGGAGTATTTAAATACATAGCAGCTTGCTTGTGAATGGCAAAGAAATAGATGAGGAAAACAACAGAAGAGAGTAAATGAGAATGGTTAGTTGTAATACCAACAAGAAATTTGTTTTGGTTTTTGTCTGCACTGGGATTCTCAAGTATTTTCTTTATTTTGCTAAGGATACTGTTGAGCTGTGAGCTTACAGAACAATTCCTCTTTTCTTGTGAGATTCATTGACTAACTGACTTACTGTAAATTAACATCACTCCATGTTTCATATCCTCCTTCTCTTCAGATCAGGTACTGGCCAAGTTGTGGTTAGGAGGTATAATTCTTTGTCACTTGATGACTGCAAGACTGTAGGCTAACTATGTTTTCAGTGCTGCCTCCTTTAGCCTTCAGCCAGTTGCTCAGCTGCTGCCCTCTTTCTCTATTCTTCTTTAAATTACTTTACTATAACCATTAAAAGTGTTCTTTTACATCAGCTTTCTCCTGTCTAGATCAAAGAGAGCAACTGTCAGTACTGGCCTCACAGCCCATAAAAGACTCCTAAGTAGTTTTGATAGTTTTCACCACAGTCTTTTGGAAGTTGTACTATTGTAGGAAGCTGCCAGGGTGCATTTCTGTACCCTGTGGGGCTGCCAAGGCCACTCGGTGAAGTGGCACTCCTCCCTGGTTTTTATGTCTCCTCCTTGGTATAACACATCTGCTGCTGGCTTGTCCTGTGCCCCAGGAGGTTATCCCACCCCAGCAAAAAATCCAGGTGATCACCCAATTCACTGTAAGTACTACTCTGGTTTGTCATCAGGGCATCCACTGCTGCTGGTTTCTGATATGGCTAATTCTTTAAACACAAACTCGGCATTTGTTTGCTCTTTAATGTTTTGCACAAGCATTACCAGTCTCCATAGGAGCTGCTTCTTTGGTCAGTTTTATTAGTAGACTTCCTGATGGCATGTTACCAACTTTAACTGGATAGTGCTGTTCATACAACACTTCTGTAATTTGTTTTGGCTCTGTAAACTCAGTCCAAGGAAATAATTTTCTTTCCTTAAATAGTTCAGTGTGCAATCTGTAGATGGCTGCCTCTCAGACTCTAGCTCTCTCATTCGATTCACAGTTCCCTATTGTCTCTGACTGACCAGCCAAAGATTTACTTCAAGGACATCTGACTTCTATGTAGTTTTTGTCTTATCTAAAATCACAAGGTCTCAGCTGGTGTATCTGAAAATTTGTGGGCATGCTGGAGATCAGTATTCCAAGTCCAAAACATGCAGTACTTGCTTCTTCTGCATTTTGGATTCTGTGTGCTTCTAGAAGGTATTAAACATTTAAAACTCATCTGTTTTACTAGCAGTCTCACTTATTCATCTTCATATGAGCATCATGCAAATACCAATAAGGAATGAATGACACTGCTACTTTATTTGTTCTGTAAGTATAGGAAATGTGCTTTTTTTCAAAACCACTGTCATTTAATGAAATTGTTTTGTCTCACAAAATTATGCAGAAAGCATAGCTCAGGAGGGGCAGAACAGAACAAATGCAATTTTTACTTTACTTTTACTTTGAGAGTTGGTTAGCATCTCACATGGATTTTCTTGTAGCATTCTTGCTCGAATGCTGGTTGGCTAGTGTGTGGTCCAAGATAGGTGGAGTACTCAAGACACATTCTTTATATGGAAAGAAAGCATAGAGCTTTCTATGTCAGGCCTCCATAATGATGATGTCTTTATGATAGCAGAGTAGCAGAAAGAGAGCTGTGATTTTCTTTTGTTTTATAATCAGGATTTGGACCTGCTAGAAAACATGCAAGTCTGAGACCTGTCATCACAGTTTCTTAGGGAATATCTCCTTGTATTGGTACTTCTGTGATGTGAGGATTTTAGCAGAATCAAAGAAGATCACAATTCTTTAGGTGGTCCAGTATTTAGCAATGCAGTATTATTAATGTTAGGTTTGGTCTCTTGAAATGTAGTGAAAAGACTGGATTTCTGAGCAGAATGGAAACTCAGGGAATAGGGATGACTGCTTAGAGAGGTGCAAGAAGTAAAGGTAAATTCACGAGCTGATGAGAAATAGACTTGCCTGAGAGGATGGATTCATCACATCTGTCAGTGGCACTTTCAAATAACAGTCCACCTTTTAGATGTTCTTGCATCTGTGATCTCTGCTCTGAAAAATCTCCAGTTGCATTCTTTCATCTTACAGCTGGAATATTGAATAAGTGACCTTTTCTGACTCAGACACATTGTTGTCTCTGACCTCCTCAAATCATGGTTTCACCTTTGTTGCTGCCAGATGCCTGACTACCTTCCGTCTCCTATTTCTCTGCACCTCAAAAACTGTCCTTCATTCCTAGCTGTCTTTCCTGTTGGTCTGTCACAGAGCTGCTTTTCTCACCACTTGCCTCTCAGATCATTATGATTGACAAGCATTTACATTTTATTCCACTTTAGGAAAGCAGTTTCCATATGGAAAACACATTTTATTTGATGTTTGTTTTATCCAGGAGCTGATCTTAGTCATAATAACAGTTTCACATTTAGGGTTGCTGCTTTTCTTTCGGTATTTTCCAGCTGGACTGTTTGAGGCACAGGAGGTCAACTGACTTGTCCCAGACTGTGAGTCAGTACTGTGAATTTGGAATAGGACCCAATATCCTAAAGGCTCTAAGTCTTCTCTGACCACCACTAGACCATGCAGCATTTGTGAAAGGCTTGGCTCTACGGAAAAATACAAATTAAGAACACTGAGTTTGAATCTTTAATTCCCAGAATGTAGTTATTGAGCCTTGTTCAGATTACAATGACAACATGTTTTTTTAAGTAAATAAACCATGTAACAGCTTTTTGGGTTTGCGCTTTGTCTCTTTCTCTGCCCAGCTAAGTAGTGGCAAATTTTTTTTTATCAGCAACTAATACAGAAAACAAAACTTGACGGGGAAGAAACCTAGAAATGTTTGGCTCACTGTGGCCATATATTAATGCATATTTTGGATAGACTTGTTTTGCAGTTGCATGCATTGGTGTATTGGTCGGGTGCCTGTTCCATTTAATTTGACCATACTGCTGTTTATAATTTGAGGTTCAAACCTCCTATTTATCTGTGATACATGCTGAGTTTTCTCAAGAGTGCCTTCTGGAAGGAACTCTGAGGCTTCAACAATCCTAGTTAAGACATTTTAGTTTGGAAAAGAGGAGACTGAGGGGAGACCTTACTGCTCTCTACAACTACCTGAAAGGAGGTTGCAGTGAGGTGGGGGTTGATCTCTTCTCCCCAGTAACAGGTGACAGAACTAGAGGTAATGGCCTCAAGCTGTGCCAGGGAAAATTTAGGTTGGATATTAGAAAGAACTTCTTTACTGAGAGAGTCATCAAGCACTGGAACAGTCTACCCAGGGAGGTGGTTGTGTCCCCATCTCTTGAGGTGTTTAACAGACGGGTAGATGCAGTGCTTGAGGACATGGTCTAAGGGTAGACTTGGTGGCGGTGGGTTAATGGTTGGACCAGATGATCTTAGGGGTCATTTCCAGCCTTAAAATTCTATGATTCTATGATTTTGTTTTCAGAGCAGCTCCACAGAGTGATGGGAGCCCTCAGCCCTTTTATAAAGTATGATAAAGGTGAAGGGAAGTTGGTGCAAGAGTTTTTGCCAAGTTTGTGGTGTTTAGACCTGATATATCAGGGAAACAACTATTTTGCTTATGCTCTAAATGATTTGGGTATTATTGGCTGCTTGTTTTTGAAAGAAAACAGAATACAAAAAAATTACTTGTTTGTGAATAACATCAATGTATTTCCACAAGATGCAGTTTCACGTAGTTGATCCCACAGAGACTTCTGTCATAGGTTTTGGACTGACAGCACCTGTAGCTTGTTATCCACTCAGTGCAGAAGTAATTAGTTTTCAGACACGAACTCTTTTTTTCCGAGGTCTGATCAAACATTTTTCTGTTTCCTTTTCCCATCCATTGGCTCCCCATCCTAGTCTCCAACCTGATCTTATACAAGTGTGAAATAATGGTCTCCCCAGCCAAACCTTAAGTCCTTGTTCTTAAGCATTTTAGTGCTAGGTATTATAATATGAATGTATTGACAGGGCAAAGTTATTCTTATTTTAGGGAACAATTGCACCAAAGCTCTCCTGAAAACTGTCCCAGTGCAGATAAGTGGAATGGGAACATTCATTTTACTAGGTTAGAGAGACGCAGATTTATTGGAAGTTGAAAAGAGACTTTCATAATGCAAAGTGTTGGATAACTTAAGCTTTTGCTTAATCAGCTGTGAATAGAATGAAGCTGATGGTTTGGTAAAAGGTGCTGTGGTATTATCAATATGGCTATAAGACCAACTTCTGAAGAAAACAAAACTTGTCTCATAGACTGCACTGATTTTGCTAGGTACCTGTGCTCAGACTTTTTATTTCTTTTTTTACTTCTTTAATAACATATAGGCCCTGGCTGACCTCTCCTTCTTTGTCACCTCATATCTGTTTAGGACTATATTAGCTTTTAATTCTAGATTTTGATAAATTGCTCATCAGTGCTTGGACTTCTGTATTTGTATTACTATAAAGTAATTATAACAGCACTCAATACATTATGGCAATACATTATGACAATACATTATGTAGTTTTTTTGCTGGATATTTAAAATAAAGAAGCTCATCTAGTTTTGAAAGCACCTAAGTGTGATGATGTGATGCTGCTTTTGTTCAGCTAAGCAAATTACGAGAGATGACTGGTTTTGATGACCTTCAGAACTTACAACATACTACTGATGTTCATTTCCCTTTAGATTCTTTCTCCTAGGTAAATAGAGCTGTAGCAGATCTGAGACCCTTTCACCATACATGCAAATTAACCAGCTTATAGGTTTTAATTTAAATTTGAATTTAAAATGTGAATAGCTTTGTAAGCCTCTATACAGGCAGAAATGGCACACCCACTGGTGCTTCCCTAAAAATATTGAGCAAAGAGGTTTAGATCCAGTGTAATTTAAAGTTGCATTGAAAATACGGGCACAAATGAAATGGCATCCACATGCTATAAGATTCTAAGGGAAATATTACAAGGTCAGCAATTCTTATAAGATGTCTGCTCTTTGAAATTCAATCCTAATGGAAATTCATATTCTCGTGAAAATTTCAACCAACTCCTAACAGACTAGAACTGGAGAAAATCTGTCTGGTTTTGATTTTGACTAGAGTCAAAGCTGTTGGTTTAGTATTTGACAACTTCAAGGAGACTGACTTGCATAGCTGAAGTTAATTTTTTGCTGAAACATCAGGTGAATCAGGACATTACATTTGAGGTTCTTATTAAAGCTGCTCTGTAACAGACTTTGCATAATCATGTGTACTCATAACTTTTTTAACTCATACTTTAAGTCATTTAATACTGATATACACAGAGTAAGGAAATGTCATATGCTGTGGAGGTTGTAGGGATGAGAGGGAGTTGGTTCGGTTTGTTTTTGTTTTGTTTAAGCTTGAATTTGAACTCTGTAGGTAGGATTTTCCAAAGGATATCTGTCTTGGAGGTTTTTTTTTGAGACAGACACTTGTGAAATGAAGAACATCTGGTTCAACATTGTTAATCTCCATTTGGAGAATGCCAGTTAGATATTACTCAGACTTAATGGTGAAAAGAAAATATTTTGTTTTCCAACATTGACTGTTTTTTTTTCTGCTTTTGAAACTCTTCTGAGCTAGTGGAACAGGAACAGTACACATTTTGTAAATATAATGAATGTGTTATATAAGTGATGTGTTTTTTGGTTTTTTTTTGTTTTTTTTTTTCTTGGTAGCTCTACAACTGCAAAATAGTTTTAGTGCTCACACAGTCTGGAAAGTTGAGCTACTCTAAGTAGTAAATTACGGTTCTGCTTACTTTATTGTAGAGTTACAGTATGTAAACTTGCAGTGTAAACTGTTGCATTCAAATGAAAGAAAATGAGGGCTAGGGAGGCTTGCCTGGGTTTTCACCTGCTGCAGTGAACTTCTGACTTCACAGAATTTGTATAAAGCCTAGAAAAGCATTAAAGTTTAACAGCTACCGGTCTTTCATCAAATCATTTGTTAACAACCAGTGCTTGGAATACCAGTTGCTCCCTTGGGCTTTGTATGTGCAACAGAAGAATGAAATTTTACTTTTGACTCCTTCCCATTTTGCTTTTGTTCCTATTTCATAAAAATTACCAAACATTTTGTAAGGTCTGCATTGCAATGTATATTGCCAGCCTCCCATAAGATAATGGAAATGTTTACTTTTTTTTTTTTCTTTCTTTGCATTTTTTTTCCCCGCTTGGAAGAGCCCTTCGTATTGTCAATTGACATTGACTTTCTTCTTCCTTCCACATTACTGTACAAACTGGGTAAATGATCATTTTGCTCATGACACAGAAATTAAGCTAATGTAAGGTACATTTCAGCAAAAATTCCTATTAAATGCTGCTCTTTTTGAATTTCCACTGTCCCATCTTTTTCTCTGCTCTGGGGTTCACTGCTGAACATAGAAACAAGTAGTTTGCATCAGGCTCTGCCTCGTTATTGTGAGAGGTTAGTAGTGTGAAAAAGAAAGGAAACCCCTTAACCCTCACTTTGTTAGTAGTTTATTAGTTACTGTAGTAATCCCTGTGGTTTTTTTTTTTTCAGAAAGGAATTTCTTTGGAGTATTAAGGAAAAGCAAACGGCTTCTACAATTTTTACTACGATAATAATACCATTAATTACAATAATTGGGAAGTTAAATTCAGCATGTTCTGGTGGTGTTTTGATTGGGGGATGGGAAAGATACCTATATGTATAAGATCCCCTCTGAAGTTGGGGAAAATCAGTGGGAAATCTGTTTTATTTGTACTGAATTTTCTTTTTAATCAGTTATGACATGGTGCACCAAGAATGGCTATTTTGCACCTACCCCTCCCCCCACTCCCCCCAATGAATTCTTCAACAAGTAGCAAATTATTTAAGATAAATGCTTACTGCTCTAGACAGCTGCCAGAATAGAAGTGAAAATAAACTGGTGAAAGGAAACTGCCCAGTTCATGGAAAGGGCAGCAACGATATAGTGCAGCAAGTCCATGACACTTCTGGATACACATGCTGAAAGACTTACCCTAGCTGGCCTGCTACAAATCTCCCAGTAATTCATTAAGGGGAAACGCTCCTTGCAACATTTCACTCCTATTTTAACACCCTTTGTCTTTACCTTCCATACTCAGTGGGTTCATTCCTATGTCAAGTGAGCCTCAGTGAAACCAGTTTTTCATTCCTGATAGAGCATACTGTTTTGCTCCAGTAGAAAGATTAGATGGATGCTTTTACTGTAAGTATTTTAACAGTCTGGTATTTTTGTCAAGGTTTGGGGTCAAAAGAAAGATATGATCATTGTGATCCGGTAAATAATGTAGAATAAAGTAGCGTGACTAGTGGCTGAAACAGGGGTGAATGTTACCGTGTTTTGCTGTAACTTTGAGAAAGCGCTTCGAAGGAAGTCGTCCTCTAAAGATAATGCAATCAGCTGTATATTAAGATGGAAATACAAAAACACACTCTGGTTGTTATAATCTGCTTAAAATCTTTGAAATTACAGAATTAATTTATTTTCACTATCACAGAGGCCAATTTGCTGTAACTGTCTAGAGAGAAATCCCATTAACTTCAGTCTGAATTTTTCTGAATGCTGACCATAGGATTTGACCTGATTAAACAAAGCAGCTTGACACTTATTTCAGCTAGTATTTAGTTACATCAAGCATCTCTATTCCTCCTTATGTAACTTGAATTTACACAATAGTTACTGAAATATGTTGGCAGAAAGCTGGGTCTGGATAACCTGAGTGTGTTCACAGAAGTAAAACAGTCATCTTTTGCTCATAGTTTACAGTTTTATGAGATTAGGCAGGTTGGCAGGGCAAAGTATGGCAATATCAATACTTCTTGTATATATATATATATATATATTTTAATAAACTGCAATAGCTGCATATTGGCAGATGCTCCTGTATCTAGAGATGATTTTCTAAACAGCTGTGCAGATCCTTGGGCATAGTTTGTGGAGAATGGTTCTAGCAAAAGAATGTTTCAGAACGGTTCTATCAAGTGTGCAATTCAAGAAGCAGTCTGGTTTACATTAGTGAGTCTCTGGCTACAGATTCCAGGTTTTTTAAGTCTTGTTGTTATTTCTCAGTCTATAAAATGGCTCATCATTGATGGCATTCTATGGGGCCTCTGGATTTCATTCATAAACCTTTACAGTCTGATGGGATTTCCATGGTCAAGACACATTCCATTGTGCATATGCATACATACATATTGTGTGTACTGCAGTCTTATCTGTGTAAAGGAAACTCTTCTGTAGTGGAGGCATATAAATGAAACATCATCTGACTGAAAAATGTTTATATGCGGTCAAGAGTGGGCTGCATGTTCATAGTGGACCAGTGAAAAACCTAACCTCTATAATACCTGAAAGTTGTGTTGCCTGTGTCTCTGCTTGTTTTTTAATTGGTTCTTAATAGTGGTAGTCTGTGTGATTGAAGGTGCTAGAATCTATGCTGCTGTAACTCCTGCTAAGTCTCCTGTGGATTTAAACATTGACATTCAGAGAGCTGGTGTTTTCTTTATTTAACACAAATGGTAGTTGGATTTACTTGTTGTAACCAGGATGGGAACACCCAATGTTATAAAGCAAAGAAAGCAAACCCTGTGCATGATATAGTAATTTTTTCACTCACTGAATGATGTTTGAGACTTTAGCACTCATTTCTTTTAAGTCTTCACCTTTGTAAGTGAGCAAAACATTTCAGTCTAACATTTTAGCATTACTGGATTTTCTTTGTGATTACATTTGGTGTCTAAATATTGTTTGATGCATTATGGTTTAAAAAACTATCCCTGCTCCCTCAGCTATATGCATCTCCTGCTTGATATCACATGGTTTGTGCTTTGAGAGCAGAATACAATGATGCTGTCTGAGTTCCAGCATCAGAGCTCACAGTATAGTATCCCTTTGCACTGCTGTGGAACCTGGCATTTCTCACGTGCTTTATTCTAGCTGTTTGTTGTAGTCTTCTGTCACCTTATGTTACTAACTCACCAACAGGATTCACCTTTTGTTGTCAGCTTGCTTTCCATTTTCTTCAATTTTACTTGCTTTGCCCTGTTGATTGATTCCTTATCCCTTATCTTAAATTGCACCCTTAAGAGTTACCTGCCTCAGCACTAACTTAGTGAAAACAGACCTTTAGAGAAATGCTAAACCAAAGTACTAAAGATGCGAACAGCAAATGGTAATGAAAGTAGAAGAACTCAGACAGTAGTAAACTTAGTAGCTAAAAGGGAGAAGAAGAATAAGTGATGAGTCTTAATATTGTCTTAGGTTAATGTGATGGATGTGGATTTAGCTAGTGACCTACTATTACAAACAGCTGAATGAAACAAAGTGATGTCACCTGGTAGAGTGGTAGATTAACTGTTTTTATAACTCTAAAATTAGTTCTGTTAAGTATTGAGCTCTGGTAAGTAACTACTCAATTAGGTGTATTTGTTGTATTGGCAGGAATCATTACAAGCACATGAAGATTTAAGGTAGCTCAAAAATGCAGACTGAATCAAGGTGGAAACCAATAAAAAGCTACTACTACACTGTGCTTTGGATTACAAAGATTTTTCTTTTTTTTACTTTTGCTTGCTTGCAGTATGTTGTCTATAACTGACTTTGAGAAATAAACAGTCCCTTTATTAATAGGCAAATCTCATCTAAGATGTGTTTTCTGCATTTCTCCTCAGAATATTATGAACACCTTATAGGGAATGGTTTTGCTGCCTAAAAGTGATGATTTCCTGAAGTACAGGTAGCATGCTTATATGGAAGCAGTAGAACATAAAATGTGATTAATTTATTTTCAGATTTCCTAGAGGGTTTGGGCCTGTGACACCCACTAGCTTCACGTTTTATCTTTATTTCTTGGTGGGAACACAGAGGTAGAAAAGTTTGTCTTATAGCTGGAGATGTGATGGAATGGTTTGCCAACAAGTTGTGAGGGAGGTTTTCAAAGGCTTAATAAACACACATGCCTAAATCTTATCAAGTCTCTCAAGGAGTCTGGCACCTTTGCCACAGATACTGTTTTCATTTATTTTATTTAAACCTTAGAAGCAGAGGCTACTTTGTTTCACACTTGTAGGCCTGTTCTGATAATAACTAACAACAGTTAGTGCTTACTTCCCTCTTGATTATAATTGTTTATTAATTTCTTCTTTAGGGGTTGACCAGCTTTCTAGAACCTGTTAATAACAGGCATGTCATTTTTGTGCTTACTTATAAGCTAGCATTTGCTTCTTATCCATATTGTGTTACTAGGGAAGGCAGACAGAGGTCTAGGAAAAAGATAAAGAGCTTCTTTAATCAAGTCTGTGGAGTTTTGTACTATAGGACAAACTTTTATGGCAAATACTCATCAAAACACTATTGCCTGCAGAGTAGCCTATATACTGATCTCAAGTGTATGCAATTCCTATAAAATTTTAAATTCTTGTTTAAAATTGTATTATCAGTTTTAATATATTAATACATTTGGGAGATGTCTTTGTGTACAAATAAAATGATGTATGACCTTAAAATCAGCACTTAATACATTTCTATGATCCAAAAGATACTATTTTTATATAAATAGTCTCTTTATTGCTGTACGTGAGGTGAACTTGGAATGGGAATTATTTTAAGAAAAGGAGAAAATTTGCTTTTACAGGTGGGGACATTTTTTGTGGGTTTTTTGTGTTGTTCATTTTTTAAAAAACAATTCATAACTTTGAATAACTAGACAGCATATTGTGAACCTTTCTGTTTCAGAAAAACATCTGTACCTTATTGAGATAATAATTTTATATGTTCAAGTTTGACAAATTAAAATAATATAACTTAATCTCTTTTTGAAGGTAAAGTAACAGGTGAAAAACTTCTGTTATATAATTAATTATTTGTACTTGAAGATTACTTATATGTAGTTTGAGCAGGGTGAACATATGTAACAAAAATACAAGAAATCACAAAGATAAATTTTAAATAAAAGGTCATATACAGACTTGTGGGGTGGAGTGCCATCTTTACTGAGATATCTTAGTTTGGTATAGCAAGAAAGGAAAGAAAATTTGTAATGCATAGTAAAAACATGAAGGGGCATTATGAGCTGCTCACTTTGCTGGTCATGCTTCTGCTTCAGGAAGTCATCCTTACTTATGGAAGTATCAAAAATAGAAAAATGAGAGTCTAGGAGAAAAATAATGGACACAAATTTAACTGGGCATGAAAAGAAACAATGGGATGAGTTAGAAATGTGAAGATTATATAAGGCTTTTTCTCCATTAAAAATGGAGGAATAAAAAAGCTTTCAAATATGGAACTTGCATTAATCCAATGGCCACAAGTGTGAGCACCAAGAATTGGCATGGATTGTTGCTAGGGTAGGAGGCCTGAGGAGATTGCTTTTCTTTGTAGTGTTGTGCCATTGAATGCATTGTAGGAAGCATGTCCTGTCATTCCTCTGTCACATTTTAAAAACAGCTAATCCAACAAGGAAGCTGAGGTTAGTGTACCCTGACCAATCCGTTACTTTTCATCTGTAAAGAGGTGAATTACAGCATTAGGGAGGAAGAAGGACATGGGGAAAGCAGCAAGTTTCAGAATTGTAAGTTTCCAAGTTTTCCAGTGCCTTAGAGGTACATAGACAATGAATAAAACAACTTTGCAGAACAGTGCATGGTGTAGTGGAATAGCTGCATATTTTCTGAATTAGGTCACATGAAATGCTGAATTAGCTCATCCCTACCTCAGCCACTTCAGAAAGTAGCCAAGAGCCTGTTTGAGTTATCAGACAAGTAACAGCTCAACCATGGGAGAGGACTAAAGCCTCAGCCTGGTAGTCATGTGCCCTTTCCTATGTTTAGTGTTCTCATTCTTTCCCTCCTGGGATTCTTTTTCCATCAGCTAGTTCTTCTCCTGTTGCAGCTGAGTATTTACCAAGAAGTAAAGAAATAATTTACCTTTAAATTGAGGATATTTGCCCATTTAGGATTAAGTTCAGGTTTTAGAATTCCTTTTGACATTCTTCCTTCATGTGAAGTTGCCATAACTTTGTCTTCTAGGTAAAATAAAACTCTCAGACACTCAGATTTGGATTTGCCTTGCTATGATCATGTTAAAATCTATTACACAGAAACCAAACCAAACACCACTAGATTTTAGTGAACCTTTAATGATATTTTACATCATCACTATCAACATTTGTACTTGATGGCTACTTGTTAAAGGAAGAAAAGAAATGAACAAATTAAAAGTAGTCTGTAGTTAGGAGAGCCTGGTGTAAGCGGGTGTGCTGGTATTGGCAAGTAAAATCTTGTTTAAAAGGCCTGGTGGAAATCACGATGCTTGCATCAGCAAGACAACACTGGAAAAATGTGTGTGTAGGGCTGAGTAATTAAATGAGTTGGGTAAAGTGAAAGCACTAGATTCACTTCACATTCTCAGTTGCTGTAAATAAGGAGCATGTCCTCTGAACAGAGTTGCACATGTATTGGAATAGCCTGGAGAAGCTGAATTGAAGTCACAGTGGCAGTAGCAGAGATCAAGTCTTCTGTGAAGGTTAGTAAGGAGAAAGTTCTCTTCAGGACAGCTGTGAGTGAGGGCAGTGACTTAATCCCATATCTGCTTGGCAGTGTGTTTTCTACAGGCATGTCTCTGGGTGATCTTAAATACTACACAGTTGTTCTCAACATTGCAAATGTTTTCCCAGTTTTGGACTTTGGAAGTATCAATCTGAAGCATCATCTTCCGAGGCTAGCAGCCTCATCCTTGTCATCAGTGACCTCTGGAGTGTATCTGAAAGTCAGATACACTTCTGTTATCAATTATGCTTCTATTCCTTGTCCCTTGTTAATTGCCTTCCTATAGTCAGTGTTTCCTATAATCAGGACTGAACTTCCAATTGAGACTTTATCATAAGAACACAAACAGTACTGGGATGCAGACGATCCCTGTGCATCATTTAGAGAAGTAAACTGAAGGCAAGAAGGCAGCATTGGCAGTAGATGGTGAGAGTGGGTGTGAAATAGGCACTGTTGGAGCAGGCAGAGCCCAAGGAGCAGATTAAATCCTGCCTTAAAATGAGAAGAAGAAAACAGGCAAGTGTCAAAAGTCTCACAGCATTGACAGTGGATATGTTTCCATACCTACTCTGTGCTGATCCTGCAGTGGTTTCATCACAGCTCAGATGATTTTTTTGATCCAGAGAGTAGCACTGATTTCAGGTGAGATCTCTTTTTTATTTATGGGGGAAATCTTACTACAAAATTCTGTTTGTTTCTGTGATGCTTCTGGATTCATGTTTATTCCTGAATTGTGTTATATCCAAGATAAAAACATTAAAATATTAAAGATGGAAAAAGCGAATAAAGAAAGAGTTCAGAAATCTGCATAGCTTCAGGCTTAAAATTTGAGCTACCAGTGTATTCCAGTTACTAAGTAACTGGAGTACCATCTTGCTGCCTCAAGGAAGGATGTGCAGTGTGAAGCAAACAAATTTATTCCTGGGGAAGGAAAATGAAAACCACCACCTTCATGCTTAGACCATGGTCATAAGCAACAAATTAGTGTCTCCTGCTCAATAGAGAAATCCTAATACATCCACCAAAGTGCATAAGAACTTTCTTGGAACATGGACAAAGAAAAAAGATGTCAGTCTTATCTTAAAGGACTTTCTGAGATGGACATTCTTTCCTTGTAGAGGTAGTCCCACACAGAGTTCTGGGACTGACTGCAGAGCCTTAATATAGTAGAGTCAATGCTAAAATCTGAAATTATTTGAGAATGGGCTTCAGTGAGCTGCCATGGGGATTACTTGGTTGATTAGGAATCACTAAAAGTAAATCTGGGCCACAAAGATTTACCTAGGATAATATGACAAATTAATGACTGTACCAAGAGTAAAGCCTAGGTCTCTTGGCTTCCAGTCCAGGGACTTCTGCACTGCCAAAAGCAAACAGGGTGATTAACAAAAAATCATCAACATGGATTTTGGCAAAAAATAGGAAGCCTAATATATTTGAGATGACAAATGCTAAAAGGCTGTTAAATTCACCTCTTAAAACCATCCAGCTTGCAAGTACTTTAAGAAATCATCGTTGGTTGGACAAATGAGCAAAATAGAACAAATGTAAAATTCCTTCCTAATTGCCTTTTATTTAGTTAGTTCTGTAATTCATAGAAATCATTCCTGTTCATTCAGAAGAACATCTGTGAATTAAATGGGAGGGCAGGGATCAAACTACCTTTATTTTTTGAGGTCTTCATTAATTGTAAGAAATTTTTTGTTTCACTGAATTTAGTAGTGTCTTGGTTCTTTGGATGTTGCCCTATTTGGTTTGTTGTCATTTCCAGCTAGTTTTGGTCCTGATATCAGAGAGCATACCTGATTTACTATGTCCCTTTTAACTTGAGTTACGGAGTTTTAGAAGTTCAGTAGTAGTTTTCCTTGCTATGAAAAATTATGTTTTCAATGAAAAAGGCTTTTATATTTTGATTGATAGGTCTACTGTATTTCTGGTTTTAAAATTCACTTTGTTCATTTTTTTGTAAAGCCAGAATGGTGTCAATATTACGTTCTATTCAGACAAGTGCACTATAGGCACTCAGATGTCAAAATGTTTCAAAAACTTATAAAAAAAATAAAGAAATGAATAGAAGCTTCCTTGTTCCTTAAATTATTACTGTGTTACCCTGAACTGTAAGTGAACCCTTTTTGCTTATAAAAGAAGCAGCTGTTCATGCGATTGAAACCATGGTTCATTACAAGCTGACCTCAAATTCAGGAGTAAAACTTCCTCTATTTTACTACAACTATTCAGACGTGGACTAGAGATAAACAGTAATCAAAATCAGGATGAAACTTGACTGGGAAACCCTCTATACTCTTTGGCAGAATTATAGCAGCTCTTGGATCACCAAGAGTGATATAATGTTAAATGACCCTCAAACATTCCCTTCTCAAATGCAGCAGGTCTGTGCTGCCAACTCTGTAGCAAACAAAGGCTGATTGTAATGACTCCTTAAGCATAAGAGTATAGAAACGTTAATTATCACATTTTTTCACATTAAACATTTACAGAGAGTCAAAATGAAAATGGGCTGGTTTATGTTAATTTTGCACTTTTTTGGGGTAAATCATGTGATTAAAACAGATTTTCCTTCTGTGTCTCCTATTTGAATTTCCTGTCTTTTTAAATGGTTTTGCTTTTTTAGCTAATTTTGGAATTAGATGTCAAACTAGCAAGAGTAAGCTAATGTGCCACTACTCTGTTTTGACTGAAGACGTATGTCTAGAATAATGTCATACCATTGAAAAATGTAAACTAAATTGATGCTCATTACTAGTCAACTCTTTTATAAGTGAAGTAGGGCAGTGACATAGTGCCTTGGATGTATGTTTCTCTCTTTTGGTCTATTGTGTTTGCTATCCCTCTTCTGTAGCTCCCTTGTTTGTTGTTGTCCAATTTTGAGACACAGTAATCCTTTCTAATATTATTCATGACCCATATAACAGGACTTAGAGATAAGATTTTTTCTATTTACTAGAGTGCCATACAGAATCACTAAGATTTCAAAGTACAAACAGATTCTTTATAAATGTGTGTATGTTTGCCATGATACATTTAACTACACAGATTTGGGGCAAAAATTTGAGTAAAATACAATATACATTGAATAGTAGCAATATTAATGATACTTGTTCAGTAAACTGAATTATTTTTTTTAGTATAACTGTGTTCAGACTTTTTTGTTTGTTTGTTTGCGTTCTGACCTAACTTTCTTGTTGAGAATATTAAGAACTCAGTAATGGAATGTCTCTCTGGACTTATAAAATGCATTATGTCTTAAGAAATTGTTGGGGGGACGGGGAGCGAGGGGAAAGAAAATGCTTTTCTCCTTTGCCTAGAAATCTGCTGACTGGAAACTAGTAGTACTGTTTTGAGATAAGCTGATACTATCTTTCATTGATAGTTTTCCTTATGTCTTATTCACTCACTGAAGCATTTGTGTTTGACTGTTGTTATTAATCTCCATAAAATCTGTTGATTTTCTTTAAACACATATTTTGAGAGGTGTTTTTCCTGATGTTGAAGTTTGTTTAAACTGTATATTTTTTTTATATTAGGAAAGCAAAAAGTACTTCTGTTGAAGTGTCATTTTGAAGGAAGGTAATCTAAAAGTGGAAGCAAGACTTTTTGGAAATATTTTCTTACAGTTATGGTATTTTCTTTATTCATAATGTGTGCATTACACTCAGTGTCTTCTTCCCTCCTCAGTAAAGTTTCATGTCATCTTTGTCCAGGTCTATCCCCTGCCCTTCCTGTAAAGAAGTCAGGATGAAACCATCTCAGGTTCACACCACAGTTTTACTTATTCTGCTGTTTGGTTCGATCCCATCGCCTTGCTGCTCCATTAGATTAGTCGTGCCTACTTGCCAGAGGATCAAGAAGCCTTAACTGGAAGAGGTAACAATGGAAGAGATCAGAATCCCACTAAACTAAACTTCTTTCTTCTATCACTCTCCCATTTTCTTCTTAAACTATTGTCCTACCGGTACTCAGGCAAGTTCTAAGCAGAAAGGAAAGAGGAAGGGAAGGAGGGAGACTGGATAGCTGCTTCGCTGTGACTGTTCTGTACGACATCGAGCCATGCTTAACGCAGACCATAGCTGTCTTGCAGCTATGGTCTGCATTGATGTCTTGCAATATGACTGCTCTTAGGGAGCAGTCATATTGCAAAATATGACTGCTCTTAGGGATGACTCTCACATGTTGCATGTATCCTGTTTTCTGTTGGTCTTTACTAGCCCTGTTTTCATTTAACTCCCGGACTGTCACTCTTACAGTTGTGTTCTCCCTTCTTTCTTGTGTTACAGGTCTTTACTCTCACAGGCCTTTCTTCTCAGCTTTTGAACTTACAATTTCTTTGCTTTCAGGACTTGGTGGTTTTATCTCCTGCCTGGTCACAGTGCTGCTGATTAGTCATTGCATATTTCCTGTAAGAGTGATAACATTTTAGATTTAATCTTTTAAATTATTATTAAGTAGTACTGTGGTCATGAACTAAGTATGTCTGCCTTGAGCATAATAGAGAATCCTATATATATATATCCTATATATCATGTTTGATATTTGGACCCAATTGTGTACTTTTTGAAGTGATAGTCTGCAAGTACATTTACATTTATTCCAAGCATACAGGGCTCTCACTTCTGAGATTGGCCAACCTTTTGCCTTCACACGTAGCTGTGTGTTCATGCTTTGCTGTCCCTCAGGTTCAGTGCAGGTGGGATACGTTTAACACAATTTCACTTCCTCTCAGCTGCTTGGGAAATAAAACTTGCTGCTGAAGAATTCTCTCATGTAGTGGAATAGTGAAGATTTTGTTCTTCCTATTGTTTGCTGCTGTTTTATCATCAGTCTTCAGCCCATGTAGGGGCCTGCTGGAGAAAAAACACAACACAAAACCTGGAGGAAATTCTATTGATAGCTTTGGTTGTCAGTCTTATCTTGCATTAGTAATCTGTTCAAGCCTTCTTAGCTCATTTTTGGTGAAAGTAAGTCCAAATGCTTTACTTTCACACTAGATGCATTTCTGGCCTGGAATGGTACTATTTGCTTCTCAAGTATGCTGAGTTCTGTAGAAATCTGTCTTCCACTTAAGGAGAAAGCCAAGCTCACCCATAACCTTTTGGATATTTCTTTATGGTCCATTAACTGTTAGGGCAGCAGTTCCACTTAATGAAGCTTTTAGAGTTCAAGACAATATTATGTGGTTTACTGCATCCTCTCGTCATCTGACTGTGAAATGAGTTGGCAAGGTCTATCAGCTTTCCACTGGAAGACTGGTTTCTTTTTGATAACTGCTGAGCTAGAAGTGTCTAAGCAGCCTTAAGACAGGGACTCAAATTGCTTAGATGTTTTTGATAAGGGAGCATCTCTCTTGGTACTGGTGTGATTGGATAGTTACCAGACTTTGGTAACTATTATTTAATGAGCACGAGTTCATCAGCTATCACTACATCACTGAATCCAATGATGGTAGTGTTTCAGGGAGCTGCAGTTTATTTCAGACTCTCTCTTGGGCTGTTCTAAATAAACCAGGTCTTAGGTCTGCGAATCTTTTGTATTTTATATTTATTATTTTTTACTTCTATGAGAACAGGAGGTACCTTTAAACAGCATTGAAATACATCAGACTGAGTCATTACTAGGGATATAGATTAGGGCAGTATTTTTCAGCTGGAAGAGATTTGTGAATTAATTTGAAATCACTTAATCTACTCCAAAAATGGAGCAATGCTATTTTCAAGAAAGGGAATGAAGGATGTGTACTCTGTAGAGCTTTAGGAAGGCTAGAAGAATGAGTAAATTGTCCAGTGAAGTTGATATATTTGCCCCTATAAATGCCCTTAAACATTTAATGCCATAAGTGATTGGTAATATTGTTGTGCCTGTTGTAGATGAGTGCAGGGTTCAGAATGCCAATGGGAGGGCCTGGTGGGAGTAGTGACATCTGCTGAACCCCTACTTTCATTTCTTACAGCATCCTGGATTGTCCTGTGCTCTCTTGTCTCTCCAGGTTGACAGTAAATTATTTAGGTGGCTGTGTAATGGCACAACTTGCAAGTAGTCTGCCACCTTCTCTTTCATACAATCATAGAATCATAGAATCATAGAATCATAGAATTGTTAAGGTTGGAAAAGACCCTTAAGATCATCCAGTCCAACCGTTAAACTCCATTTCACTCCTCAGTCTCTCAGATGAATTTCATAGATAAAAGAAGCTTTGTCATTTCAACCTTTTTTTCCAGTGTTTTGCGTTAAAGATTAAAATTTAAAGTTAAATTTTAAAGTAACTTAAAATTTCCTGTCTATTTCATTTTTGGCCAGGTCTTTTGGCATTATTTAATCAGCACAATATTTAATGCAGCTATTGACATGTGACTCTTGCTCTGCCATGTTTTAGAAACAGACAAAATGTCTGTAGTTTTACAAGCAAATTATGGAAAACTGAAAAGTACAAGGAACAAAGTAGACCTGTTTTTCTCATTCTTAAAAAACAACAGAAGTTGGATATCTTAACATACCCTAGAAAAGACTTTAAAAAAATGACAAAGATCATCTCTGTTTGGAAGATGCTATTTAGATATGGCTCATGCAGATGAGAAACTGATTTAAAGTGAGAGGGACAGTTAATTTAAGGGACTTAATATTTTGAGTCTTTAAAACCTGATAAATGCAAAAAGTTACCCACAGCTATTTGTTAATAATTAAAATGGAAAAAACAATCTGTACCGAAACTGAATATTAGGGTAAAGCTTATACAAAATTTAAATAGTTGCTTTCAAAGCTAGCAGTGAAGTATGCTGTTTGATGTCATTCGCGGCCTGTCTTTCAGGGAACTTGGATTTCCCTGTGGTCATATTGGATTGACTTGGGAAAACAGAGGGGTCTAAACATCTCAGAGGGAGGTCTTCTATTGCCCAGCACAGAGGCTGCTCATGTAGTAATATAGACTATATTCTTTTTCAAAGAGAGTCAGAACAAAAGCGCCCCTCCATGACCAAAACCAAAATATAAGACACTTTAAATATATTAGTCTTTCAGTGACTTCTTTGTTCTGATACTGCTCCATCTGCTACATACTACATCGTGATTCTTTTGAAGAATTTATTTCCGTAGCATCTGAAAATTTGTACTGTAGGTGTTAGAAACATGTAAGAAGGTAGCACAGTGCCTAAAGATCTTACAATTTTTTTTTAAAAATGGGATACAAAGGGAGGATGGATATCTTTATTTATTTCTGCTTGCCCTTTTAAAAAATGTTGTTTTGCCCATTCTGCTGCTTTCTGTAGCTACTGGCTATTTCATTTAATTGCATGCATATGCCTTGTCTCTTGTGTAGATCTTTATTAATCTATCACGCAACTTTTAAGAGTTTTTTCCATTTCCTTTTAGCTTTCTTCTGTTTTCACACTTGTGTATAAGCATTTCTTTCAGCTATAAAACATAATTAATTCGTGCTCTTCTTCAGACTCTGACTGTCCTAGGCCTTTGGGGGAATTGCTCCCTAGCACAGAGGCTCGTGATAAAAATGCAGATTTGGCTGCTAGTGATCTTCCTGTGCCAGAGCCACTGGGTATCTCCTATGTGGCCATGAAAGATATGCACTTCTTCTGCTTGACTCTGTGCTTGCTAGCTGGCAGCCTGGAACAACTTTCACTGGGTGCACAAGTAACAGGGTGACATGCACATGTATGTCCCCAAACATGAACACAGCCAGTTACTCCCAATGTCAGGATGCTGTCCACCCTAAGAGGCGATGTGCAGTGAAACTCCTCTTTGGTTACAGAGAAGCTATAGAAGAACGCAGATGCTACTTTTAGCAATTCAAACACCTGAATGAGGCATATTATTTGCAGAGGAGGAGAACATGAGTCATTCTGTTCTTGTTATTTTAGCTGTCATTTGTCTCTATAGCTAGTCTAATTTAAAAAAAAAGATTATATAAAAAAATACTTGTAGCTGGACTGAAAGCTAACAGCTGATGCAGTGTTCTTCAGTGGCTACTCGTGGTATATTTCATATTCTCAGTGAAAGCACTCTCAAAAAGAGAAACTTTTTTGTCATTGTCCCCATTTCATGGGGAATGAATCAAAAAGCTGGGCTAGGAAAGTTGTATTTCACCTCTTAAATTCAAGATCCGTGAACTGGCTTAAATCCAAAGATTTTGACATATAGATTTCTGCTACAGACTCACGCTGTTTTTTTGTTTTTATTTGCTTTCTGGTCTTTTTAATTTTTATCTTAATCACTTGTTGTATGTATAAAAAACCAGACTATGCAGTGAACAGCCTGAGTCAAAATTACTTGAAAAAGGGCTTAGAATGCAAAAAAATCTCCAACTTCTTAAGATGATTTTAAATCAAAGAAGAGATGTATCATCTATTCTTCTTTACCAGCAGTATGACAAATTGGTATGAGTCAAGACTTCTGGCCCAAAGCTCAGAACAGCAGGTTTTCAATGACCTAAAGATACCAGTTTTTTCTTGCTGTTGATCCTTGACAGAAATCATAGTGTAAGCCCCTCTGAGTTTTGCTGAGACATCAAGTGACGATGCTGGCTCTCCTCCAGATAAGGCAGTATTCCAGGGAAAGCAAGTATAGCTAAGCCAGTCAGCTGTCTAAAAGTGGCTGTGTTAGGAAGGAAGAAAGAGTGAGAACCGAGAACTTTTTCTCACATAAAAATACAATGTGTTATTCTAATACAGATTATTTTATAGATTTATTCTGACTTTCTGCTAAAAATTACCTCAGAAGTTTCCGCACTGGATTACAAGCTTTTTGTTCGTCCACTGGAGGAGGTTAGTTCGAAGAAAAGCTGGCTTAAAAAATATCATCTAGTTAAAAAATAAGCCCAACAGACAACAGGCACCAAACAAACTAAAGTCATCCACACTAAAAATTAAAGGATTTAATCCATGAGTGGCATCAAAATTTTATTCAGACTGAACCATATCTTCTCCAAAGCTGAGATGGAAAGTAGCAAATTAGTTGTTTAGAGACATTTGAAATTCAACATAATTTAGGACTGATCATGAAGAAATTGCTGTTAAATCAAGATCTTAAATGAAAGGATATGAAATTATTTAATGGTTGGCTGAATGAAAATATCTCACAGAAGATGCCACCCATTTCCCTGTAGTGTGCTTCCCTGGATTACAACGATGTTTTAAATTTTGTTTTCCCTAATACAGCTACATATTTCTAATGACTTGTCACTATCTATTGCTGTAGGTGCTCTCGTTTCCAAGTCTATTTCTGTAAAATTTCAGTAAGCCCAGATTTCTTCAGTGGACTTTGGGAATTAAGAATACAAATGCATTAAAACTTGCTCTAATGAAGGGCCCTTAAAAAATTGTGCTCAGCTCTAGTTCTCTCCGCTTTGCTAAGATTAATGAATTTCTATGCTCAAAAGGCCAAGTCTATGTTCACCACAAGCAGGAAATCCACAGGTGGGTGCCTTTGTCAGACAGGATAACAGTCTGGTGAAAATAGCTTTGATATGTGTGGTGACCAGGTCAGATGTAGTACATTATAGCAAAGCCTGATTGGATAAGTGAAAACTGTAATGTGCATGTACATCGTTTGTTTTACAGACACTCTAAGTAAGTGTCTCTGGTTTATACAGAGGCCCACTATTGTAGTCACACAGGAACTGCTCTTCCACATCACCCCTCCTTGTGTTAGGTTTCTTTGGAGTGTAGTAATCTTTAAAGCTTATGTCAGGTGGGTTCTGTGTTCTGGATTCTGTGACTTCTTTTGTGCCATTTAGCTCACTCAACAGTCTATGGGACAAGCTATCAGCTAAAAAAATGGCAGGAGCATGTAACCTCTCCCCGCCTTTCATGTTGCTGGTTGAATGCTTCCTCTTGGACTCCCAGTTTATGTTGTAGTAGGGTCCCACTCCTGTTGTACTAGGGACATCTACCTTGTTTGTCATCAGCGGATATTAGTATCACCAAAGCTGGTGCATCTGCTTAGTTCAGTGTAATTTATCACAATGATAAGGCTCTGGTCCCAAAAGCAGGATACTGGTGATGCTCACATGGGACTGCATTCTTTCTCAACAGAGTTTGTTTATTTGAGTATGAAACCAGTTTGGCTAGTAGAGAGATATTGCTTTTTAAAATGCTCTTTTCAGGCAATGGCTGTGTAATTGTTACATTGAAATCTCAGAGAATTTTTTTTTCTAGTAGATTAAACCTTGGATCAGAATTTAATAAATCTGGCTCCTCTGCCTCCTGACCTGTTTGATGATAGTGAGCAAATAGTTTTATCACCCAGTGCTTGATGCTTACCTAGTTAAGCCTGTTCATATGCAGTGAAGCTAGACATTTTTACAGACCAGAGCCAAGAGTAAGAGTGTTTCACTAGAATATGAGATAGCTTAGTCTGATGTGACATTTATCTTCACTCATCAGAAGTGCAATCAGTGGGGAGTTACCCAGATCTTTGTTCATGAAGATAAATGTCAAATGTTATCTATCTACATTCTCTTATGGTGTCTATCACCATGGTATCTGAATGCCTTCCAAAGCAATAATGTACACAAATTAGACCTAAACCAGTCAGCAAATGATCATCATAAAGATGTTGCTGACAATTTTCTGGCAGTGGCTGTTTGGATGGAATCTTTCCTGTTTCCTTTCATTCTGTAACAGACAGTGAGAGACAGTGGGAGGGGAGGGCATGGAGGATTAAAAAAGATAGACTCAGAGAGTATGATGGAATACTGAATTCATAATGAATTCTTTCTTTCACCTTCCTTCTAGCTTCCCTTTTTGCCCAGGAGGCTAAAGACATGTTCTCTCTTCTAAAGTCAGTCTTGGCGTAAGCACTGCCAACAAGGCCAGGTGTAATTTAAAAATATTTATGCATTGTCAGTTCTGGAATTAATCTTTCTTAATTGAATTGACACGAACTCATGTCTGCAGGTAATGTAAACTGTCAAACACCCTGCCAGTGACAGCGTGTTGGTCAGGGTGGTGAAGTTAATGAGAGACCTAAATTATGATGGAATATCTCAGTGTTGGCTTTGAAGCCTGGTGTTTATAAATGCATTAGTAACATCACATTAACTACAGGCTACAGATTCTGGAGTTCAGAAGGTCTAATTATTTGTTTGCAGTTTCTGAAAGAACTGGGGATGTATCTCAGAAATGCTCTAATAGTGTGATTGCTGCAGTGAAATTTCTTTTCTTTAAAACGCATACCATATAATTTTAAAGCATAATATATTTCCTTTGAGATACAGTGCTTTTATAGCCTGGGCATACTGTTTTAAAATGCACATATTGAGGCATTTCTTGATGCTGACTAGGAGGGTCTTACCTTTTTCCACTGACAGCTAGATCAAGCCTGCAGCTACTTGTTAGCTGAACACAGCAGCACAGCCTAATAATAATACTTTCCTTTCCTTCCCCTCATGGCAAAATGGAATTACTGTTGGCTTTCTAAAATCCAGAGACTGCTGGGAGGGGATACTCTGTGTGTAACAGAAATCCTAGAAAACATTTGTCTCGAAGGAACCAAGGTACCAGATAGATCTCTGCTTGCCATAGGCAACTGTTCATGAGGATTCCCCAGGATCTTCCAAGCTTAGTGAGGCATCGTGAGCTCTGCATGACATTCTCAAGGATGAGGCTGCAGCTAAGTTTTACTGAGGGTTGGTAGGAGCTGATGATCCACAGGCTGGATGATCTATCGTTTGAGATGAGAACTTTGCTTATATGTCATAGTAAGTACTAGTAAGTTACAGACTGTTTTCTGTGTAATGAAGAGTTCAGACCCTCTTTACTTTATGGAGGCTGAGCTCAGTGGAGGTTGTACATAACACAAACAGGATGCTGCTTAGATTTTAAAAAGCAAGGTTTTCATCTTGAGGTAGCTGGACCATAAGGGAAGATCTGACTGATAACAATGGGTCCAATGATACATGTCTTCCAGACCAAAGGAACTGTGGTGTTAGGTGGAGCTCTGGGACAAAAAGCTGAAGTGTTTGAATATTGGTTTGATACTTGGACAGTCTCCATGTGATTTTGAGGGCAGGACAAAAACCAGAGGATCCCAAGAATCACTTCTGGCCTTTTCAGAGAGTTCTGAATTGATAAAAAGTCCCTTTCCAAATTCAACAGATGTCCACCTAGGAGAACTAACAAAAATATCTTACCCCTTTTGTTGCAAACTTTTTAAAGAGGTAAGATATTTTTTAGTAAAAGTAGGTCTCCTAAAATTTCACTGGCTTTGGTTTGTTTTAGAGTAAATTATTTTCTGAATAATTTGAGATAAGTTCACAATTCAGGTGTTCCTAACTTTTGAGAAGTGTTGCACAAGGATGTTTAATTAGCATATGCTGTCTTCATTACAGAGAGGACAGTTCCAGTCACCATTTCAGAGTGCGGAGAAGTGAAGGAAGAATTTCTGTAGGTAGATAAACTAAACCAGCTACACTTTGAATTGTAACCTTGCTTGTTATAATGTGGGAGAAGGGAAGTAACATGGTAATATGTACAAAAATATTTAATAATACTTAAGAAAATCTTTTTGTGCTGCAGCACTTTCTGTAGATGGTTTACCACAATAAGAGCATAAGATTGTTTGATACGTTTGGAGTAAATGCTGATTAAGTTTATGCATCTCTTTGTACTTATCAGGTATGTATCACAGAATCACAAGGTTGTGAAAGACCATTAAGATCATAGAGTCCAATTGTACTTGTCCTCTCCTAAACCATATCCCTAAGCACCTCATCTACCTGTCTTTTAAATACATGCAGGGATGGTGACTCAACCCCCTCCCTGGGCAGCCTGTTCCATATCCGATAATTCTTTCAGTGAGGAACTTTTTCTTAAAAAACAATCATGCTATCACAGTTATTCTTTGTGTTCTATGAACCAAAATTGTTCAAGACTTTGTTGGGAAGTGGAGACTCTACACATTTGCACCTGGAATATCATGTCCAATTCTGGGCCCCTCAGTTCAAGAAGAACATAGAACTCCTTGAAAGAGTCCAGTGCAGGGCCACCAAGATGATGAGGAGTGGAACATCTTCCTTATGAGGACAGGCTGAGGGAGCTGGGTCTCTTCAGTTTATAGAAGAGGAGACTGAGGGGTTGACTTCATTAATGTTTACAAATATGTTAAGGGTGAGTGTCAAGAGGATGGATCCAGGATCTTCTTGGTGTTGGCCAGTGATAGGACAAGGGGCAGTGGGTCCAAGCTGGAACATAGGAAATTCCATGTGATTATAAGGAGAAACCTTTTCACTGTGAAGGTGACAGAGCACTGGCACAGGCTTCCCAGATAGGTTGTGGAGTCTCCTTCTCTGGAGATATTCAAGACCAATCTGGACAGATTCCTGTGTGATTTGCTAGGTGATCCTGCTCAAGCAGGGGGATTGGACTAACTGATCTTTTGAGGTCCCTTCCAAGTCCTAACGTTCTGTGATTGTTAGTGTGTGGCAGAATAGTTGCATGGGAGCTGAGGCTGTGGAGACAAGCACAGTCATGAGGGAATCTGGCCAATCATCCTTGTCCTCTCCTTTTTAGTGCTGAGATATGGGATCTTCTATGCTCTGACCCTGACTATGCACTCTGTTATCCTTAGGAATAATGATGTTCTCCGTAGACATTTTTGCCTTAGATTTATGTGTTGTTAGAAATTTTATTCTGTGAAATACACAGGAAATAAACATTTGGAACTTAATAGTACCTTTTACAAATGCTAACTTCACTTTAATTTCTCAGTGACACAAGGGTACCATTTTTTATTACTATTCTTATGTAATATCACAGTCTGATGCTTGTTGTCATGTAAACGCTTCCTTTCCCTCAAATCCTTCCCAAACCTGACATCCTTCCTTAAGCTACTTAGTGATTCTATATCCTATGCCAAAAAAAAAATTATTTTAACAGGATAATTCTGTGTTGTGAGTTAAAACAAATGAATTTAGAATTGAGTTTCCTCAGCCATACCATTTTGCTTTGAAATTGGTTAAAAACACTCATCTTTGTCAGACATAAATTTTCCAGAGTTGTAGCTACCTGAAGGAACTGAGAAACATTAGCAATATTTCAGTTTTGAAGTATTTATTTTTGACTGTCGGGTATTGTTAATAGTAGATTATCCAACAGCACAATACAATTGATAGCTAAGATCCACGTGGGCAGATCTGCTTTGTACTGAGAAATGTGCACTACATAAAGAGTAGATAGGGTCCCTATTGTCAAAGTAGTGTTAAATTTGTGAGAAACTTGGTGTGCTGTGATCTTGTTTAGCAGTTATGGATAAGTGATGTAGATTTTTGAAAAAAGATTTTTGAGAAAGAATCCTTTGATCTTTTGGAGTGAGTCTAGAGGAGGACTACAGAATCCTCAGAAGGCTCTCCTGTGAAGACATGCTAAAAAATTTGGGGTTTTCAGTCTGGAGAAGGCTTTGGTGAGACCTTTTTTTGGTCTTTCAATACTTAAAGGAGGTTTATAGGAAAGATGGGGACAAACATCTTAGCACAACCTGTAGTAACAGGACAAGGGCTAATGGTTTTAAACTAAAATACAGTAGATTTAGACTAGATAAAAGGAAGAAATTTTTTACAGTGTGGGTGGTAAAACACTGGAACAGGCTGCTCAGAGAGGTGGTAGATGCCCCATCCACTGAAACATTCAAGGTCAAGTTGGATGGTTATCTGAGCAACCTGATGTAATTGAAGATGCCCCTGCTTATTGCGGGGTGTGTGTGTGTGTTGATCTAGATAACCTTTGAAGGAGCCTTCCAACCCAAACTATTCTATGATGGCAGTCTATAGAAGCAGTCATGTTCACTGAATATCATTATTCCCACCTGCTTTCCAGTGGTTTGTTTTGTTTTTCTCCATGAGGTATTTTTCCTAATATATCTTCTTACTGGCATCACAAAGCATGAAAATTCTGTAAAGCCACTTTATTACAAGGCAATGTCTCCTACTGCATAATTCAATATCATGCAAATCTGTGTCTCCTTTTGATTCCTCCTCTGCTACTCATTCTCTTGCTTATTTTATGCAGGCAAAGATGAAAGACATTTACAAATAGCTCATAAGAAAAATGCTGTCCCCCTAAGACTACAGTTCATTGAGGTGTCTCGAGCCGGTGTCTTCATGTTAGCACTTGGCTCTCGCATCAGAGATCATTCTATGGTCTTGCATCTGCCAGCTATTTCTATATGTTTCTTCACTATTGTCTTACAGCTGGAATAGTATAGAGCATTTTAGATTAGACCAGTTCATTATATTCCAACTAGACTTTCAAATTAAGCAGGGTAAAATCGAGTCACACCATTATGCATAAAAAAAACCCATGAGTTCATTATGCTTGAAATTTCAGTTGTGATGTTGTGGGCACATTCGTCTTTCGACAATACAAGGACAAGGGTCTGTTACAGCTCCAACACTGCATTGGGCTTGTAGGCTCCTCTGCACAGTTCAGATGTACCTACTGCCAGCACGGACAATTCTGGTAGCTCTCTCCAGCTGCATGCACGTTCATGGTAAAACCAGCAAACACGTTATTCTCTTGGATGGGTAATGGATTTTTTGTTCTCTACTCCTTTTTAATTGCTTGTACACCAAATTTTCACAGCATTTTTTTTTCATTACATTGAAATAACAGTAAAAAATATTGGAGGTGAAATTTGGTATTTCCGGTTTCTAAACTGGAAAATTAGCTTTTGAACCAGTAGTGACATGCAGCAGTGGATATGTATGGTGTAGCTGAATATTTAGGGAGTAGGTGGCCACACGCTGTGGGAAGGTGTTTCAGAGATCTGTCGGGCGTGAGTTTTGCAAAAAGGTAAGACTGACTTGGGGGCTGGCTGGCTCCAACAGGGACAAAGCAAGTGAGTCACTAGAACTGATGTGAAGAGCAGAACTCTCACAAGATCTGGTTAGCTGGCCTGGCTTTTGCTGTGCAAGGTGGATTTGGAGTTCCAATTCGTTTTCTTCCCTCCTTATTGCCCTGAGTGCACAAGTTTGTTTTCAGGGTCTTTTGCTAGTTTGGGGGGCAGGGGAGGTACGGTTCTCTTTCATTGCTTTGGGGGATTTCCATTCCATTTTCCTTTAATTTGCTCCTCTCTGTTAATTGCATAAGAGAAGCTTAGAGTGTTAAGTGAACAGATAAGTCTGGGTCCGTGTATGGGAGCAAAAAGAATTCAGATTTGCATGAAAATAGCTATCCCCAGGTTAGACCTTTACATTTGGAAATAAGCTCTTTTTCCCTCCATTGTTATGTGTTTTATTTAATGTGAATAGTGGATGTTTGGGGAGGGACAGAAGTTTGTTTGACTATTCAGATTCATTGGCAGGGTTTAAGTTGGCACAGCGTGGATCAGAGCAAGATGAGTGCAGACATCTTATTTCTAATTAAAACCACACACATATACTTGTGCAATCAGTGTCACATACCTATTACTTCTGTTAGAAGATGGTGGTGACCAGTCTTCTGTTGTTTTACCACAGTTGCAATGGTGACAGGAATTACACAGATGAGAGTGACATGAGACTGGAAGTGCAGGTCTAGTCCTGAAAGCTTTAAACCCAGATCTGCTGTCCTGCAGAGCATGCTTTTGCTGAGGCAGTGTCAGTGAGGAGAGTTTTCATCACTGCTGTTGAGGTAGCAGCACAGGTGCAGAAGGGAATGGAAGGGAGGTGGTTTGGTCTGCCAGCACCCTGCTGCAGCCTGGAGCTTGTGTAAGCAAGCACTTAGGCTGCTCTAAGACATGGTGTAGGACATCTCTGGGTAACTACTCTAAAGGACTTCAGTGAGTGCCTCTCTCCTGGTGTTGGCACTTGTGAATCCCTTTGAAGCAGTTGGTGTTTCCACTGCTTGGTTCACGGTGTACCTCCTGCACCTGACTATCCCAGTGCTTTTTGCTGCTAGTCCTGTCATCTTGTAGGTCTGGGAAAGGAGCAGAACTGCCTTGGAGTCACTGTGTTTCTCATCTTGCACTTGTCAGTGGATTTCATCTCTTAGCTATATCAAAGGTTACAAAGGAGACATTTTTTTTTCAAAGGGAAGCTTTGTGGGCAGAGCATATGGACACATGATTTTTAAAAGTTTCTCTTTTTTTAGAGAATTGTCTAAGGTCCCTGTCTGTATACGACACACAGCCCTGAGCCAAAGGAAGGTACTCTGAAAAAGTTGAGTGCTATTTCCTAGCTGACCTGGCACTGACACTAGACTCAGTGCTGAACGCTGCCGTCTCACTTGCTGGTGCGGGTCTCAAGTTGCTAAATAGAGACGTAGGCGTCTAGCGGCATGGAACGGAAATCCTACTATTAGGACAGCATTAAAGGCAGTGGGGACCAGACTTGGGGTCATGGTGCTTGTATGTAATAGGCACTTAAACGCTGTGCTTTCCAAATAGCCCTAGAAGCAACCGACTTTGATGGGACGATGTTTTCTCTTAACCACAAAATGCGCCTTGTGTTCATATTTCAGAGGTATTCGGGATAGGAATAAACCAGAAGTACTGGAAGGACTTGAACACGAGACTTGGGATGTCATCTTGTGGCTGGTCAAAGAAATGCAGGAAAAGCTTGTAGGTGAGTTTACTGCCTCTTTTCGTTTTACACTAAGCTGGTTTTTCTTCCTGAGCTACATTCGTCGCCTTCTCTGGAGATATTCAAGACCTGTCTGGACACCTACCTGTGCGACCTGCTCTAGGGAACCTGCTTTGGCAGGGGATTGGACTCAATGATCGCTGGAGATCCCTTCCAACCCCTACAATTCTGTGATGATTCTTTCCCGTACAATCTGTGTAGCTCTAAAGCAGCTGACAGTAGCTATTAGCCTCCTTACAGCCCATTCCAGTAGTCTGGCTTTGGGATGCTACAGCAGACAACTGATAGGACATCAATTACTGCTTTGGTGTACATCTGAGTGTATCTAAGTGCAGCTGCTGTTGTTTGAATCTCCACAATGTCAGAGATTGGAGGACTATGACTTACTGCTGGTAAGTGAAATACTGCTGTTATTTAGCCATTTTTTTTCTTAAAAGCACTTTCTGTTTGGCTTTAGCCTCTCCCTGTTTCAGCTGGCTCTCCTTGCATGTTTAAATGGTATGCAGGTGCAGAGAGGGTAGCCTCATCAAACATTGCCTTTTCCCAGAACAGAGAAGTCATTTTAGACCTAGATAAATCTTTCTGTGAAGCACAGAGTCTGGGTATTTGGAACTTAATCACGGGAGTGCAGCTCAACTGGCCCCATCAGCTCACAGGCCAAAACAGTTGTTGGCTTATCAGTTCAGGCAAAGCAAACTCCCGGGAGGAGGAATTTCTGGGATTCAGTAATTCCCAGGGTTCAGTAATGTCCTGTTGTACAGAAGAGTGCTATAGGCACACCTACATTCTGCAGTGTTTTCTGTAGCTTCAAAGATGTTTGCCTCAGTTGCAGGCAACGGGAACAAGCTGTCCTGGACAAAGTGAACATCCCAGGAGTTGGTGACAAGCAAGAGCAGCAAAAGTCAGCGTTCAATCTTTGCTGAACTGTTTGAACCAGCCAAAAAGCATGCTGGCGTCACGCCCAGCTGCTGCATCTGGGACTGCAGAGGTGGCACGCATGTAAGTAGCACGGATGGCATTATTTTCATGTGAACATGTGCTTTTATATGCTCATTACTGAAGCAGGCTGGGAGACAGAATGGCTACTCAGGCTTCTTAATTATGGTTTTAATAGCTCCACCTAATTGTACTGACCCTACCCAGCATATGCATGCTTGGACAAAAAGACATCTGGAAGAGGGTGAACTCACCTCAGGAGGGCAGTACCTGCCCCTCATCAAATGCTAGCTGAACAGTCTTGCTCAGATCTCAGCTCCATTTCATAATTGTTTTCTGGGGAATGCTCTTTCAAGTCAAATGCTCTCCAATTACAACCCTTACAAGCAACACACTTTCTTGTCTTACACTGAAAATAAGGCTGCTGCGACTTTCACCATCTGACTTATGGCATTGATTGAGACAGATTCTTAATAGTGGATGATCAAACATTAGCTCATGCAAATTGCCAGTTATTTCTGGAGTGTTATTTTGTCATTAGTGAGGGGACAGTCTGTCTGGATGGTGATTAGTTCCAGCTCTGAGCTCTTGTTCATAGGTCAAGATACTCAAGCATCTCCTGCCAACCTCATAGTAAGGGTATTGCTGACTGGATGACTGCTGCTGGCTACCCATTCTGGAAATTACTTCATGTAATACCTTTACTCTAGCTTGTTCAACAGAATTAAGTTAATGTAGTACTATTAGAAGGAAGTGCTAAGTGTGCCACAAAATAGATTGAGAGAAATTTTTCAAAACAATTTACTTCTTACTGTTATTTATCTTTTTAAAGATTGATGAAGTCTTTAGCCAGTCAAGAGTGTGACAATCATACCAAATGTTCATTTCCGTTTCTGTCCCAGATTTCCTACTTTTCAACCATCAGGGAATGTTCAATGAGATGTGTCTGCTTTGGCCCTCCATAAATGTGAGGTGGAATCCCAGACTATAACCTACTTTTTGGGGGCAGATTATACTTTATGGGGCCCAGAGAGAAAATAAATACTTCCCATGTGCATATCAGATTTCAAACAAGTGCTGAATCAAGACTGTGTATCTTGTTTTGATTCAGGATCATTTCTAAATACAAGGAGTATGAACAGTGACTCAAATTTATTAATTTCCTTATTAATGAAGAAATAGATTAGAACTTCATGCAGAAGTATTTTGTCATTCCTCACTGTAAAGATAACAGTAAAATACCTTGAACTCCAGACTTGTGGTGTTACATTCTCTGACAGATACAATACCTAGTGCAGTACAGTTTTGCAATTGAGAAAAAAAAATGGAAACTTGCATTTTATGTTTTTTTTTTTTTTTAGTTTATTGGATAGTTAGTTTATTAGGATAAGTTTATTTCAACATTTGTGAATTACACTAAGTAAACAGTATATTATTTATTTCTGTGCCTATGCAGTTGTTGTCAAGATATAACGTTGTAAAGACTACAGTGTAGAAACTAAGAATTTGAAGCAGCATGATGCTGAAAACTTTTCTGAAAACAATGTCTGATCCTTCTTTGATTGCACTGTGAGGTTATGCTATACATAATTTTAGGTAGTGCTTGTTTTATTTTAAGTTAAAATATGAAGTTTCAAAACGTGTCAAAGAGACAGGAATTCTGGAAAGGAAGCATACATTAAAAAATAAAAATAGCAATAGCAGGCAGCCTCCTGAATGATTTTTATGAAAAATCTAGTTTCAAAGCAAGGAAGTCAGAACTTTACCATGTACAGACACTACAGGAATAAAAAGAAAAAAAGGACGTGAAATGTGAGGGAATTTTGTCCTTTTTAAAAAACACTTGTCATGACCCCTTGAACCTTAGCTAATCTTGTTTAAATTCTTACTTATCTACTTTACAGTTCTCTATACTAGCAGATAAAAAGGATGGAGAGCCTTGCTGAATTTGGTCCACAGTCTGATGAAAAACCTCATTACTATTTGAAAAGGTGAGGTAAAAACTCTTCCTTAAATTGGTTTCACGATCTTCATTGATAAATAGTTCTGTTGGGGGAGGAGAGAAGAAACAGTAGAGGTTAAAAATGTATGCAAATTAGTGCAGTGTAGTTTTGTAAGACATATAAGATATTAACATAGATAAGCATGTGTTCAGGGCATGGTAATTTCAGTAAAAATACAGTAAAAATGACTCGGGTATTTCAGACTAAAATAGACTGAAATCCACTCTAAACAATCTATCTATTAACTATTTTTGTGTTAACACTTCTAAAGCACTCATGTGCTCTATTTTTAGTTAATACATTAGTTTTGACAAATTTTAATTGTTCCTCAATTAAAATAAGGTGAAGTTGATTATAGTTATGATGATATAATCCCTATGAAACTGAGCTGACAGAATCTTGTGTCTGAGTAAGGAGTGTACCCTGTACGTCAGACACTTTCATACCACAGCTGAACAGCAGTAAGACGTAAGAATTCTTACCGGCAGTGAATAGAGGAGTACTGCTACAAACAAGAGTAGAATCAGTAAGATCATCAGGCCTATGAAGAGCCATTTAAACCTGCGCCACACAATAAATTTCATTGTCTTGCAGGGATTTGTAAACCAAAGGAAGGAAGTGTCTGGTCGGCTGCGTTTTGAAAGAAACAAATATTACTCATGCTGTAAAACTAGAGAATACTTAAGTGTGAGCATAACACATTAAAACACTCTGGTTTGAAGGTTTAAGAAAACACAGTTTTGTAGTGTAAGAGAACAGTTTCAGTAAACATGTGCTGGTAATTCAGAAACCACCCTGCATTTTACTCTTCTGCTTGCAGAAGGAAACAAGACTGGCTTTTATAAATTAAGTTTTGCAAAAAAATCTTTATAAATTAAATTTTTTAGATAAGGATATAATAGAGCCTTTACTGCGTGCAGATTTGGTCAAGAACATCATAGTAGCTAGGTATTATCTATTTCTCAAGCTAGTGAGAGAAAAGCATCTTACTTTGGTAGATCTAGTTTGGGGTTCATGTTGGGTTCATCTCTTCCTTTACCAGCTGGCCTTTCCTCAGCTTCTTTTTCATTGACAACTTCCAATGTCATTTCAACTTTACCCTTCAGAAAACACATAGATAAGGATCTTACAGCAACAGCACTAACAGTACTTGTTTGGTACTTGTATTGGGATCAGCTCATTGTGCATAATCTGTGTGTGTCCCGTTTTGAGGGGCAGATGCAGATGTAAGGCTTAATATTCTAGCAAGTGATAAATATGCATTTATGTGATTCAAAGAACACGTTAAAATGCTTTAGGTCTACTGATTGCCCCCACAGTCACAAAAGTAGTCTTGTCTCTCAGTATACAAATTATATTTGCTGGTGCAAATATGCTTTAGATTTAAACTTTTATCTTTAGTTTTTAATTCATTTAGGATGTCTTCTGGTCCTCCTAAGCAGTAATGTGATAAATTAATTCACACAATTATAACCTGACTGGTAGTTTTAGTGAGATGGCATGACTTACCCTGGCACCAGAGTCCTTCAAATTATACAGTTAAAACCAAAATAAATTTAGGTATTAAACTCATACTTTAAGCCAAAAACTGTCAATGAGCAAAATTCCTGAATTTGTTCATGGAATGTTCTGTTTACTGCTCTATCCACTGAAAGTGAACAGCTAAGCAGGGAACAGTCTGCCTTTATAATTTGAAAAGCAAGGGAAGCACATTTTAAGTACTTTAAAAAGTGATAATCGTACCGCTAAAATACGGGAGCCATCCTTTTCGACACAACATGGCCACCACCCTTTCATGGATTTCTGTTCAAAAAGAGAGGCACTCCTGGGAGCCTTCTGGGAGCTGTCTGCCTTGTATTCTGGAATCATGTCTATATTGCACTTCTCTGGAACTTTTGCAGGAATAATTGTTTTATGTAAATCAAGTTCCACAAAGCCTAGGAATGGATAAAAAATAAACTGTACCAAACAAACCAAACGCACAGTGCAGTGTTTCAACATAAACCTTTCCTATATCTAAACATCTTATACGTGAAAACCAATCAACAGACACATTATGCTCGTGTTTGTCTAAGGATGCTGTGAGGCAGGGATGAGGAGCATATCAGGCTGAGTTTAAGCCCATCTTGCTGGTGTTGAAAGCGCTGATGTTGATCAGTTGGACTTAGCAAGTTCTCATCCCCCTTTTTTTAATGTGAGATCAATTGATTTTTTAAATTGAGGCTTTTTTCCCCCAGATACCTAAACAGAACATAACCAAATACAGTAATTTAATACCAAAGTAAGTTCTGATAGTTAAATGCAAGATTTAGCTAACTGTAACAACAGTTATATATCAATTATTTGTTCTCAGATTTTGAGGTCTATATGGTTTGCATGTAAACTAAAGTCTTTGGAGCCATCTTAATGCAGGGCAGAGAATATGCAGAACAGTATCTCTACAAAAAGTCTTAGGTCAATATTCTTAGTTATAATTGAAGTACTCTTCGGTTAAGTAATTCTGAAGAAAGAAGCAAAGTAACTTTTCATGCAATTTGTGACAAGGTCTTACCTGAATTAAAAGTATCTTGGTTTACCTGCAAGTAGGGCCTTACTGAGTGAGTACTTACTCATTCCTGAGCACAGGTAACCCTGTACTGTGTGGGAAAGCAGGAGTGCATTTGCATGCTCAGTGGCTGACACTGTAAACACAACCCTTATGCAATAATTGAGAATTGTCTGGTTTTATGTCTTACTTTGAGACAAGAATTCTTCTCTTATTAGCCTTACCCAGATAGTCATCCAAGGAGAACTTGTCATTGTCCCATATTTGAATGATCAGTTTGGGTGGGATTCTGAGTTCTGTCTTATCAAGACTCCAAAAATGTTCCTAAAATGTAAACACAAAACCAAAGCCCAAGCACCTTTTCAAAGTTACTAATGAAAATTCAAAGCTGTGGTCTTTTAGTACTTGTGAATTCTGGAGCTGGTGAAAATACAAAGAGTTCAATCTTGCCCTCGCTAAGAGAAGGCCGCTGCTGTTGCCAGGGTGGTGCTCTGGCTCAAAGGCAAAATTGAATCTGTTTGCAACAGTAGTTTGAGAAAAATATGCAGAACCGAGCAAAACTGTCTCCTTCACTATGTATGTACAGAAATATCAGACTAATGACAATCTATGTTTTAGGTATTGAAATCTTTAGAAACACTTACCTTTTTGGAAACTATGCAGAGTTGCTCTGCTGGGAGATAGTCAAAAGGAAAAACAAATCTCCAGTTGAAGTTACCTTCACCATCCAATGATCGGTAGTGAACGTCAGTTTTCTGCTTATTTTCTTCATTACCAGGCATCCATCTGAAAACAGAGAGATGTTTGCAGTGGAACTACACTGGTGCTTGTTTGTATTGTAACCATGACCATGCCATTCACTAAGTGGTTGCAAACAAGCTGTAAAAGCTGCTAACAGAAGGTCGTAGTCTTTCACATCCTTTCTCAGTTTGGTTCCAATTGGGGTCTGTAAATCTGAACTGAAATTTTTGACCTGCTAAGACCAGTAACTGTATCAGTGGTGAGCTGCTGGCAAGGTTTTCTAATGTCTTTTTTTTTTTTTAGGAGAAAATAGATCAATAGCCAATTAATATTTTTCTCCAATTTCTTCTGAACTTACTTTTACATGAAGACTAGGAACCATAAAAAGTAATAATTCAGGTTATGCAAAATTAACTCACTCTCTTTTCAGTTTCTTCCCATCTCAAGAGATGAACTTCTGGGAACTTCCACTGCATATTAACTGGTCATGCTTTACCTCATAATAGTTCTGTACTTTTCTAAGTTTAGCTCTATTTCAGAGGCTGTAGCATGCATTAACTTGGCTGAAGCAAATAATCTTTGGAACCACATTGCCACAACATTCTTAAAAATGAATGATATTAAGTATTACATGACAGGCTACTCCTACCCCTTCACGTAAATGTCACTCATTTCTTCCCCTGTGATGCTCTTTTCATCCAGAAGGACATCTTTGGTGTTCCAGACAATCACCCGCAAGACATACCTAAGAGAAAGATGTTTGGGGAAAGAGAATTGAATTGCCTTCATCAGGGCTGCCAGGTGATGTGTAATACATACAGATACTCACTTCTTGGCTTTTCGGGGAGTGATGTTGAAGGGAGGCCCCGGAGGTCCCAGGCTTTTGGGGAAAACATCAACCCACATTTGGAGCTTTCCCTGTACCAGTGGAGAAGATGGATGAGGGATCATTCATTGCATAGAGGTTTGTCATGATAATTCCATGGACCTGCTTATTGACATGTTTAGTACTAAATTTAGCCACAGAGCTGAGGTCCCTCATGTTACCAATGTCAGAACTTCTACAGACGCCATAGGATCAAGTCCAATCCCTCATGTTACATAGGCTTCTTCAAATGAAGAACACCAAGAACTCAGAGGCTGTTTGGGACGTTAATTCCTAGTGCAAGTTGGGTGCCTATACAGCTCTCATTCTGTAAGTCTGATTTTCTGTTCCCTCTGAGGTGGTATTAAGGATAGTGTCATACACGTGGCTGACAGTTTGCAGCTGGTGGTCTACTCCATGCAGATCATCAGGCCCCTTAAGCAGATTCAGCAGTAAGGCAACTACTGCAGATTTAATACTCTACTTCAAATGCCATCCCTTTCATTTTTGCAGAAAGGTTTTCTGGCTGTTGTAGAAACTTTCTGAAAAAAAGCAACCACTGGTGAACTACTAAATGATGGACAACAAATATTAGCTTTTGTTCCTCTCTAACAGACAGATCCAATAACAGACTTTGTGTTTAAAATAGTACCTCTGGACCTTGTACAGAAATTACAAGCTTGGTCTCATCTGTTAAACATAGCTAGGAAATATTTGAGCCAGGCTGTCCCCTTCATTGTTGGTGAAATATTAAACACATAGTCAGTAATGAAGAAATATATCTTTTCCAGTTTCTACTCTCTGTGTTTAAGGTGTCATTTGGGGGGTCCTAATGGCAAAACATCCCAACTTTTTGCTATGTTTCTAGCCTAGTCTGCTCTACCCTCTCTGCCAAGTAGCAATAATTTGTAGCCTTCCGTCTCTCCCCAAAGTGATACAACCCTACAGCATGATATATGCTCCACTTCTGCATTCAAGAAACCAGAAGTAAACTGGTTCACAGTACCTGGGAGATGTTGGGCTGGAAGGTGCTATATAAGGTCCTTGTCTCAACATGTTCAGGTACCAATCCCTGAGTTCTGAGGATATGAAGAGCTAGCTGCTCTTCACCAGGACCGAGATGCTGATGTAAAATTTTGTTAGCTTCTGAAAGAAAAGATATGTGAAAATCAGAGGCCCATGAACTAATAGACCTAAACCAGATAATAGTTAAATATTTAAAATTGAGCAGAAAAGTGTGCTCAATGTAAAGAAGAAATCAAATATTTTTTCTAATTTCCATAAATAACGGAAAAGTTTTATACTTGTATCAATACAAATTTAAGACAGAAATATGAAATAAATGAACAAGCTCACCAGCTTCCTCCAAAGTATAGTCTCGTCCCCCGTAGTTAATCTTCCTACCATTCTCAGAGAGAACAGGAGGAGCATAGCCTTTAAACCTCGCAACATTTTGCAATAACTGGGTAGGTTTTAGTTGGTCGCGCCAGGTATTCACACCTGAGCTTTAGGAAAGGAACAGACGCACATACAACAATTATTCAGCATTCAGGGCACTCACGTGTCATGTAAAATGTATTTATTAAACAAATTCAGAAAGGGCAGCACTTAACTACCTAGGATCAAGGCCACTTGAATTTGATACAGTGACATAATTTTGTCCCAGCTCAATTACCTCCCAAAGACAGCATGCTTTCTCCTTTACATATCAAAAAGATTTATGTTAATGGACGCTTCCATGTTTGTTTCCATGAGTAGCTAAGAAAATCCTGCTTTCTGGTCAGAAATAACACATGTTACCATATAAAGAGAGTATAAAAGGGTTTGACATAATGGTTTTCAGTCAAGGGAGGACTTTGTAGCTTAACTTGGAATTCAGATGATAGTGTGCATCACAAACATCCAGCAGCCATAGTGCTATTTTTTAACCACATAATTAAGATGAAGGAATCCTAGATTTCTTACAGACTGAATGTTAGCTCTTACACATAACGATTTTCAATGGACACAATTACTTACATGCAATACTGCTGTGGAATGCCACAGTGAGATCCATAACGAGAAAGGAATCTGTTCTCAAGATCAATTATGGTTTCACCCACTTTTTCATCACGAGTTAATGCATCATAGTCATAGACTGAAATTTTCAGATCCTTTTCTTGAGGCAAGAAGCAGCTAAGTTCATACATTCTAAACACAAAGATGTCCAGTTAATGCTATTGCTCTTTTGAACGATACTTTTTATATTTAAAATTAAAAACAATGAAAAAACCCACTTTTTAGATTATTTTTTGAGTCAACACCTTTAAAAGATATTAGATATGCTTCCAATGCTGATAAAGCTAGCAGCTCAATTTGCACTTAGTAATAATTTCATTCATACTCTATGGATATTACATCCTTTCTGCACAATGTATTACTTAATTCAAGCTGATGCACAGAAAATTGCTGAGACAAAGAAAGAAATGAGTGTGGCTCTGGCAGCCACTCTGTAAAGAGGATGGCTGTTCAATCCATAGTTTCTGTGTGATTACAAACTCTTAACTGTTTTAAACTGCAATACAAACACAGTTGGAGCCTTAAAAAACAAGAAGGGATTATTCTGTCATCTAGCTGTCCTACAGAAAGCATAATGTACAGGTTTCTTTCAAGTTAATTTGCTGGATTTAATGTCAAGATTTACATCCTAACTGTTTCTACTGCTGCTGAATCCAATAGCTGAGGTATTCTTTGGTTTTGTGCTTTTTTTTTGTTTGCTTGTTTGTTTGTTTGTTATCTTGGGACTTCCAGAATAATTCTGGAAAAATTTTGAAGGTACTTTGTACCTGTAATCAAGTGTCTTTGCCATCTATTTCTTTGCATAATCTGAACAACTGAAATCCTGTAGCACATCACTATAAAGCATGCTTTCCAAACTTTATAATCATTCTACAGTTTTCCTCTCCTAACTTTCTAGTTTATCAAAATCCTTCTCTAACTCTAGACACCAAACCATACTCAGAATCTCATTAGTAATTATCAAGATGATGTAACCTTTCAATTTCTAACTAGTATTTTTCTATTCATATATTCCAAAGCCATCATTGACCTTTGAAGGAAAGACCAGCATACTGGGAATACACATTAAGCTGCTTACTCATTGTGACATCCAAGAAGCTTCAGAGTTAAAACTTTTCCCATATTCTATAAGCGTTCGAGTACATGTAACACAGTGAGGTTGGAAAATACATAGTTTGACTTTGTGCAATTTACCCGTGTGATACAGACACTTTACAGACTAGTCAACCTGTGTTAGCCAATGATTTCAAAGGGAAACGCCTTAGGCAACTTTACTCACAATTAACTCAGTGTATAGCTATGAATAGAGCACTGAATATTTCAAATAATGGTGTATCTTAGAAAACAGGAAAACACATTAAAATACAATAAATTGAAAATAGAAAAGTTTTGTTACCTGCCAAAAATTGGGTTGAGGGTATTAGGCACGTAATTATCTCTGTCTTCGATTACTTTTTTACTCAGGGATATTTTTATATAAGGATCACACTATTTAAAATAATAGTAATAAAAAAAAAGTTAGAGTAAGAGTAACTTCACAAAAATGTACTACAGAGTTATCTTGCAGACATTTGAAAAGCAAAAAGTCTCACCAGCCCATTATTATCCTGGGGTTGAAGCTGCAAAGCTCGAACAATATAAATTCGCACAATACACTCCTGAGGGCCACTGTCTGGTAGCTCACGGAACTGACGAGGAGGAGCTGGAATAGTGGGATCATCAGGTAACGCGTAGATTTTAAAGGATCCCTAGAAATAATATGAAGATTCAGTCAAGGTAAATGTAGAAAAGTTACTCTGGGAGGTTTCCTTTTGCTTATTTGTTCTATGCATATGTATTCTGTTTTGCATTGTAGTAGCAAGCTCATAGCCTAGTCTGCAGTCACTTAGAAGTTTTCTGTTTCACTTAAATCGGTTGTTAATATGACTTAGTACAAAGGCAAGCTTATATCCTTCATTGATTTAAACCAATACTGATCTTTTGATTTCAACACAATTACTGTTGGCTCCAGCTGAGAGTAGATAACACTTACTTCATACTTTCCTCTCCAAAAGCTTCATTTGATGTTTGAGGGAAGGGTTGTGTGTATGTAAAAAAGCAATAAAGCAAACAACACCCAATGTTGACTTTGTTTTAATCTTTAAATATCAGTCACAGAAAGTGCAAAATAACCTTTTCCAAATTAATTCTAAAAATGTAATTCACTTATAACAAAAGCAAGTAAAACTTTAGCCCTGTTCAAGAAATGGTCTGGGAAGGTTCTGTTCCAGGTACCAGGGAATATCACATTAGCAGGAATGATATTTCTTTTATCCTATCACATTTAGTGTGAGCAATGTGCTACTGAAGCCTCCTTGAAAAAGAGGGCCCAGGCCCAAGTAATTACAAGCATAACTACAAGCATCTCTCGCCCTTATTAACGCACTCATCCATACTCAAGATGAAATGTGTGTCGATGTAAATGATAAGCACTTACACATAAAGACTGCATCTAGCATTGGGGTTTTGTCCATTATTTGAAATTTACCTTGAATTCCCCAACCACTGATGGATCATCGCTGTCCTCAGATTTGCCTCTGTATAGTTTAAATGTTTCACAGAAGTCTGTTAAGCTATTAAATTCAGGTACTTTTTCCAATTCACAGTCATACACCTTAAAAAAAGAAAAAGGAAAATTAAAAAAGTACAATTTGAAATTATCATATGCACCAACTCCACCATTGTGTGTTGCAAAATATATAGTACTTTTGATGGACTATCTTAAGGAACCAAAGCATTTCGAACTATTTTTATTTTTACTTGAAATGGAAGCAAATACAATCTTTGGAGAAGATGCTATAAAACTTCATTTAGGCCTTGTTAAAAACACAATGCATAGTATTTCTCAAGCTTATCTTTGCTTTCTTCATTAGGTGTATTAGATTAGAAGTGAACATGGTCTGTCTTTAACTTTTAACTAACAAGCAGTAAAAGAACTGATCCTCTGTGTTTGCACTTTCTCAATTAGTAAATTCCATTTGACTGAAGGTCAGATTAAATTATTAATACGTCTCTTAATAAGTGTAGTTAAGTAGCAAAGCAACAAAAACATCTTCTTAAAACCTTCATTTCACCACATGAATATGTAATGGTCCTTTACAGGAAGTTATGTACACTTACATTTTGACAAGCACTTAAGAAAACAAAAGGCACAGCTCTGACAAGGTTTTGGGCCTCTGAACATTGAGATATCTTAATTTATTTTATCCCGAGCAATACCTTTAAAGTGTCATATCCTTTTTTAATATACTGTCCACATTTTTCATATTCTCCAACTGAAGCATAAAATTTGCTCCACCAATCAACAATTTCTTCCTCCTTAAGGAAAAGCAAATTGGGAAGTCTTTTATTGAGAGAGAAAACCTCTTTAATATCATGCTGAAAGCAGAAACAATGAGCAATTAAACATAATAAAATACAGTATACTCTAAAACTTATTAACCAGTATCAAAGGTTCATCTGAAAGAATTAGAATGCAAACAGTAAGGCTAAGAAGATGGAATTTCTCTTACCCAGGTTTAGGTATCTAGTCTATAATTCAGCCGTGTGGATAATCATCAGCCATCTATCGCCAAGCAAGCAATGGCGTTCAGATACCTACCTCAAAGGCCTGAATTCTAGAGGTGTGTGTTTCTCTCCTCCTGGCAGCACAGCACCACCTCACTACCTAAGTTCTAGATTACTTAAGCAGGTCAGAGCGAGTGACTGTATGCTTATCCAGTCCAGTCATCTTCCCAGCCATTACGGCAGAACTCCATCATACCTGGTATTCATTATAGGAATTGCATGACTGAAAACTACAGTGGACATGTGGAAAACCTTTTCCTGAGAGATAAATGTGGTAGTTTGCTTTCATCATTCCCATTTATTTCCAAACTGCTACCATGTAACACTGGGGAGAGCTGTAATTGCTCTAACTATACATAGTGCCATTGCAACTGGTGGAGCTGTCATGACAGAATCTTGCAATTGGAAACCTGCCTTAACGTTTACCAAATGCAGTTGAACAGAAGGAGGAGTGAGCCTTGCCCTCTTAAAAATAATACTATAGTTAGCCTCATGAAACCCTAGATGCTAGGAATCTATAACTTCCACTAAGACAGCATTTCTGTCTGAAATATTTTTATTAAATCTGATAATCTTCTTGTTCAGCAGAGTGCTAATTTTCTGCATTTATCCATAGGCCTTGCATAAATAGAATTATTTGCCTCTGCAAACATACTTCAGTGGGTAATGAATAGTATTCATTCACTCTGAAAGAACAGAATGAATAGTATTCATTCATTGCGTAAATTTTAAAGTCTTTAAGATTTGTTTGGATTTAGAGAGAGTCTTAAAATACTACACAAATCATTAAATGGGAGTTTATCTGGATTTTTTAATATTGTGGGGTTATTATTTTCTCTAGAATTGCCATTTTACAAGTTGATTGTAGGTTTTATGGCAAACATTTTCAGAGTTTACTGTTCTCATCCACACGCTTAAAATTCTAATTCAGCAGGCAGCACTGATACACTGATTTTCAACTGGAGATCTCATTTACAAGAAAGCAATGTGTTGATTTTTAAAAGTAGTATACATTACCTTTTCTGTAAGCTGCTCAGGATCGGTTCATAAAAAAGAGCAAAATAAAAACAATGGTAAGTATATGATGTATAGAATTTTATACAGTTAAATAGACATTAAAAGTTTAGGGTTTTGTATATAGTATGTATGTAAAGTAAATTATTAGCATCAATAATTTATAAATACTTTTGAAAAATATTCAGACACCATGTGTTTAACTTTTTTTTTTCTTTCCTTGCTGCTGTCAGTATGTTCTGGATATTAAACTGTAACTTATATAGCAAAATTTTAAAAAGCACATTTTCAGGACTGTAAGACTGAGAAACTTGGTTTACTTGTATCACTGCATTGTTACACTCTGGATTCTATTTAGTGATTAAACCAGTAGAATAATTCCCTGCATTCATCTGTAGTTGCAGAGAACACTGGATCTGATTTATTTCAGTTGAATAATGTTTGTAACAGCACTTACAAAACTGAATCTATTCCAGAGATAACTTTCCAAGCAAATTTCACATACATAAAAGTGGGGTTTTTTTTCCCATTTTGTACATTTTCTTCTTTATAAATCAAATTGCTAATGCTCAACAGCCTTCCCCTTTTTCCTACTATTTATTTCCAATTGTTAACAGGCTGTGGGCTATCAGGAGTCTTGAAAAAAACCTGAAGAATTATAAATTACAGTAACAACCAGTATTTATGTCAATAGATTTATCCATGTAAGTGTAGTAACAATCTGCACAATCCAAAATGCTTCACCTATTAGACCACTGATACCATAATTATGACCCAGTAATCCAACAAGAGCAAGCATCATGCATCCCATTTCGAAGCCATGATTAGTAAGCGTTTGTGTTAGTGATTGTACAGCATACTTTATGTTTTAATTTACAGGCATAATTTGTAAATTTTTGTGCAGAGCAGAGGAAATACCAAAACATTTTATGAATACAAGCCAAATGCATCAAGAGGCCAGGACATCACAGATATATCATACTCAATTACTCCCATTTCTATTGTGTAATTATCTTGCTGGGATGTTCAGATCTACTGTATTTTAGTAGCCTCGTTTAACTTCAAATCAGAAATACAGTTTAAATTTTTCAGATTTGCAATGTATTGTCAGGTTTTCTAAAGGCAGTTGCAGCAACTTATTGCCAAAAACTGTATCATTAGTCATTTGCAAAACTTACAGGCAGAATTAATGAGGTAATTTTAAATACTTTGCCATATTTAAATTTGACTTTCTTAAACACTGAGTTATATCATTGACAGCACAAATGGTAGCTTGCATCATTATGCAATAATAATTTAAACTCCCAATTCAAAGCCTTTTCCAAAAAATATTGTGTAGAGCTCTGAATTTTCATCAAAGCATAATTTGGAACCATTTACATTAGGGTTAGTGGATTTGGTGGTTTTTTTTTTTCCTCGATATACCTTCAAATGTCGCTTAAAATGATGCATTTGGTAGCTTTGGGAAAAAGAGATTAATGAAATAATCAAAACTGTAAGAGCTTATTTTAAATTCCAAAAGCAAATAATGCATCTTCAGTATTTGGATATTGCTATTAATAAAACTAGTAAGCAGGATGTGTTCACAGAATGACAAAACAGAAAATAAAATAAAATGCCATATGATAAATCTGAGATTTTGGAGTGAAATATTCACGTGGTAAAGACCATGTAACAGTTACTGTTTTGGTTTTTGAATGTACCCAATAACTTCACAGTAGATTTTTATACATGAAATTGTGAAGACATAGACACTGGATTATTAGCTTTTATTAGAACATTTTGAAATTATGGGGGGAGAAAACCCAAATAAGAGCTACAGTGGATCCCTGGAAAAGTTACAGTTAGAATTTTATTTACAGTAGATTGATTTTCTTCTCCAGAAAGCAGATATTTGAGCAAAGTTTAAACATAGTATGGTTAAGTAATTCCTGATGATTTTGATGCTTTAATACACAGACTCAAAATAAGCTAAGACATAAAAAAAGTTTTTAGTAGTTCCTACATATTGTACACACATAGTAAGCCTTCTAGAAAAAAGGAAACCTTAATATTTGTAGCTAATCATGTTAGATTTATGAGCATCATCTCCAAAATCTCTCTATAGAATAACAGCCAAGAGCAGTACAGCCTCATGACCAGATCACATTAATGTTCTTCCCCCATCCAACCGCGCCCTGGTCATCTCCATGCATGAGTTTGGTACATACATACATGCACTGTTGTGGCAGAAGCCATTTTGCTGAGTGCTGTTGACATACTGCTTAAACACTAGAAATTGGAATGTAATTGATGAAAATTTGGATTATTTTGTCCTCAGTGTGTTGCTTTCATGTCACTTCCACTTTCCACAATTGTACTTATTTCAATTTGAATTGTTTGTTGACTATTCTTTCCTCCCTCAAATAAGTGGTTATCACTACATCTAGTGTTACATTTGATTCAGCTGATGTCAAATTCTAATAAAAGAAATGGTGTTTCACCTTACATAGCATGTAAAGTTTTCCCCCTTAACTGAAATAGACTATACAAATTCATCAATTTTACCAGTGAGTTCAAAGTGCTAAGTGCTCTTTTTTAATCTTAAAATTTTTAAAAGAAATAAGTATTCTCTGTACAGATTATTAAGCATTTATATTGGAACAGAAAGCCTAATTCACATAGAAGTTAGAGAGTGCTCTAAATTAAATATTAAGGACAATTTACATGTACGATGAAAATAAATAAAATAACATGGTCTGAATATCATGACATTTAGATACTGAGGAAGAATGAAGGAACAATGCAATCAATAACATAGCAGTGAGAGTTAGAAAGTTTAAATTCAGCAGTATTTACTTTGGGACCTATGTGAAAAAGCAACATTGTGGATTAAGAGCCTGCAAAATTGTAATATTAAAGGACATAACTTTTGTGCTTCCTGTAAAAGGAAGGCCATCAGAAATTTATGAACATATCTTTTAGGTAAAGGAAACATTTTTCAGTCCTAAAATAATTAATAATTTTTTTAAAGTGTCTGGAATTTGCCTTTGCTCATGTTTCAACTCAAGAGTACAATTCTACAAGCTGAATTATTTTTAACCTGGAAAGTAAAATTGTACTGTGGTGGTCCCAAAAGAATCAGAGCAGTAGAGAGTTTCACAAGGCCCAATAGAAAGGGAAAGAGACACAGTGTTAGTGCAGAAAAAATTGTTTCAGTGGTATCAGTTTTGGATGACTTCATGGTAAGACAGAGCGAGCCACAAGTGTGATGATAGGAATGTCTGAAGGTCTGTGTTACTGTAGCTTTGATTCCGCACCCACCAAAGCACACACCTACTTATACCTTCTTTATCTTGTACTGTTCATTTGGAAGATCAGGCTGCTCTAACCATCACCACTGGACAACTCTGATTAAATTAAATGATTAATATAATTATTTTGCTTTCCTGTTACAAAGTAACTTTGATCCATCTGGCTTTCCAGAAGGTTCCACGCATTTCTGACAATTTTGCTGTCTAGATACATTTCTCTGAAATCACAAATCTGAAGAAGAAAGTCAAGTGTCAAATTTCAAAGATTACCTGAGCTGCCAGGAGTGGCTGTGTGTCTTCCATTTCAATTATCGTATCCTGGCGAGGGGCAGCAGAGAGCAGACTAACTGTAAGCCAAAGGTTTTAAGGCAATAGGGTGTAAAAAAAAATTAATAATCTTACTAAACATTTTAATCAGTTTTGAATCAAAACAGCTACAAAATATGTAAAAATAATTGTGTAGCTGTATGTTTGATCCTCTAAAGAAAGCAATTAGTTGCTCTTTTTTCCTAAAAATACAGAGCATACTTTTGTGCAGGACAAACAAGCATCTCCCAAATGTATGGAATTGAGAAAAAAAAAAGTCAAAATTGGAAAAAATGGAGGAAAACATCAACATTGTATTCAAAGCACTCTGCTGGAGTACTGGATCTTTACTTTGCTACTTTAGTGCAGGGAAAATCCTCAGGTAATTAACAATAAAGAGGAAGTTCAGAGAACAGTATACTGAGTCTGAGAGCAGATTTGCCTTTGTACTCTGCCTTCTAACGCTCCACAGAATATTGCACTAATTCATATTCTGAGCCACAGGTTTTTTCTTTCAGATCACATTTCCTCCAAATAAGTACGTAACATATTCAACAGTACATTATACAGACTAAACACTGAAGATCAGTTATTCTAGCATCTCATAAGAGAGCAGAAACTTCTAATTTTCCAGTTTTCTACCTTTCAGTTGTGGTGCAATGTCTTCTTTAGTAGTGTAGGGGTCACAGCGAAAGCTTTCGAGTAAATCAATAGTACACTGTCCCACGATGGGCTTCCGTCCAAATGGTCTGTGGTCTATTACTTTAATAACAAGCGATGGGCTGTATAACTCCTCTTTTGGCAAAAGCTGAAAAGGAAAGTTTAGGGTGTGATTATAAAGCAAACAGAAGGAAAATTAAGAATAAAGATTTCCTGCCCTAAATCAGACTTGTAACTTCATTTACTTAATATTTACCATGTTCTATAACTGTATAGTGAATGAAAATTTCTGGCCTTATATTATAATTCAATAAAAGTCAGTAGGAATAATTTTAAATGTCTCAAATTTCAAATTTTCTTGTCTCTTGCACAGATCCTATCTTAGCAGTAGGAAAGTAGCCATACATCTACAGGAAGATTGATGCCTTTTTCAAATAAATACATAAATACTGCACTTGACTGTGGATACAGAATCGTGTAATTTGTCAACGACTGTACCAACATGTTTATATGACTTAGATTAGAATTTCCAGGCTCAGTAAATTGCTATATTAAGTCAAAAAAGGATGTTCACATTTTTCTGTTCATTCTTGCATAACAGATCCTTGCCCTTACTAGTAAGACTAGTTTTGTTATAGATTGCTTTGATTTAGTTTTTTTAACATACAACTTTCATGAAGAGAACAGAAGATGGAAAATTTGGTGTCTTTTTGAGGTTTTTGATGACCACAGACTCCACCATTTCACCCCCACATTCCACAATGAGACTTGGAGACATAACAGGTGCCAGCTGGTAGTTTTTCATGTTCCGCAACCCCCAAGCCAGAATCTGTAAAATAAAAGCCAATTGAAGAAAAAGGGGGAGAGATATCAATATGTTTAAAATGATACTAAAAAAACAGGAAAAAAACCCTAAGTCTATTCAAAAATAAAATGTGACTGATAAAATACCTCAAGGTGATTGTTCTAGGAACGTTAATGGAAAAAAAAACCCTGAAAAACTCTTAAAAGAAATCCACTATTTTTTCACTATGTAGTTGATTTTTTTTCTGATCCAAATACATAAACTTACTATACAGATGATGAGATGACTGTTCTTTTATTCAGTTAGTTTAAGAAAAAGACATACCTCAACAGCAGTGAGTTGAACTACTGGTCGGATTCCTTGAGGTACCATGTAGAGACTTGGTGCTCTTTGTGATGGAAGAATTGGAAGGTTGGCGCCACCCTATTAAGACACAAGCATGAGCATTCACTTCTCTCACCTTCTTAAAATGAAATACCTTGCCAGTATTAAGACAATTCTTCACATTGTGACTCAATGCAAACGGATATATATCACATTACATTGCATATACATACAACATCATCTAGCTCTGGAGTCCCTAGTACAAGAAAGATATTGAGCTGTTGGACTGAGTCCAGGGTTGGGCCGTGAAGATGATCAGAGGGCTTGAGCACTGCTCCTATGAAGACAGGCTGAGAGAACTGGGCTTGTTCAGCCTGGAAAGGAGAATGCTCTGGGGAGACCTTATCATAGCCTTTCAGTACGTAAAAGGGCCTACAGGAAATTTGGAGAGTGGCTGTTTACCAGGGAGTGTAGTGACAGAACGAGGAAAATAGGTTTAAACTAAAAGAGGGTAGATTTGGATTCGACATTAGGAAAAAATTCTCCATGAGAGTGACGAGACACTGGCACAGGTTGCCCAGAGAAGCTGTGGCTGCCCCTTCCCTGGCAATGTTCAAGGCCAGGTTGGATGGGGCTTTGGGCAACCTGGGCTAGTGGAGGGTGTCCCTGCCCATGGCAGGAGGGTTGAAATGCAATGATGTTTAAGGTTCCTTCCAACCCAAACCAGTCTGTGATTCTATGAAAAATATATGCAAGAAATACATACTTTATCCCTCAAAATAAGTTCTGCAGCAAAAAGAATGTCCCCACTTGCTTTGCCGTTATTTGTTACAGGATACCAGAGCAGTTTTGGTGTGGTGTCCTCTTCTGGGAATAACTTGACCACAGGGGAACAAACACTTCTTCCAAGAAATTCATCTTTACCCTGTAACCAAAAATAGCAATCATAGTCATTAACATTATTCTTAATTAATATAAATAAATAAGAAAACAAGGTAAAAAGTATTCACCTACCACTTGGTCACTGTCAAAAAGTTCAATAACAACATTAGGAGGGTTTTGGGCTACTGTCTGTGGGTCCCCATAGATCTCAATTTCATTAAATATGAGAGTTTGGTCCCATGTAGGATTTAGAGTTGAATGAATGATCTCAGTTGTTTTGCTTTGATGGAGGAAAGAAACATGAGCATATGGATCTGAAATACCATACAGAGATTAAAAGCATAGGGTTACAAATGAACCACATCAAGCCATAAGGCATACAAGCACAATTTTTATTAATATAGTTTTCTTCAGTTCTATGAGCAATTCTACATAAAACAAAAGCTCATACATGTTTAATAAATTCCATTTGCTCCTTAAAGAGCTTCCTTTAAACAAGTCCCAATTAACAGAGTAATACAATAAACCATCCTGAAAATCAGAAAAAACCACCCATGAAAACTACAAGGAAACACTGGCTATACTAATCTCCTCTCGAATACTGTCTGTAGAAGCTTTGTTGTGGTATCCATTGATTTACAACTGTACAGCCTCATAAATAATACAAAGAAATTATTCTAGTTCTGACTAGCTGCCAGACAACAAACTCTCCCAAGTTATAACACTGCTTTGGTTTCAAACATGCTTATTTGTAGCAACCTCTTCTTGTGAAATGCCTGAATAATTAAAGTGGTCTAGGCAAGGTGTTTGGCAGGTCTAAATCTTCAAGAGCTTTGCTGAAGGTATCTGATGATGGTCATTAACATTTCCTGTACAAACCGCAATTACTAAGGACAAGAGGATATTTTAAAGGTTATCTTTAGGTCAGATTAACAATTTCTAGCTAGGTAATTGATCACAGCTTTACAAAATATTGCAAACTAGTTTTAGAGGAAAAAAAATGCAGACATACTAGTTTGTGTGACTGCAGCTGAGGTTCTGAGCTTAAATTCTACATATGCAAATTAGAGGCATTTAATATCATACATAAATGTTGCTTTTAAGTGCTGCATATTGAAAAAAGACCAAATACATTCAAGGCAGCCATACAAAAGCCCCTCATTTCAGAAAATAGCATTAAAATATCTGTAGCTCTGTATCTTCCATAAGAAATTAACAAATGCTTGACAATTAAAACAGGGAGGAAAAGAAGGATGCAAATGGACATTGATGGGAAAAGATAATTCTAAACTTCCCATTTCTTCTGTATCTTTGGTTCAACATAAAGGAAGCCTGAAGTCATATTCTTACAGTCTAGTTTCAAGTTGTGGTCTGACTTCTCAGTGGAATTTTAATTCTAGTTAGCATAAATTAAGTATTTGATAACCTGAGAATTGAATTAACTTGGCTGCAAAGATGCCAAATGGATACAACACTGTTGGAATACCTAAGAGATGGAAATAAAAAGGCAAAAGGTACACTTGTATAAACAAATAAAAGCCAAGCTTACTAGTCAGGCACAGAGCAGTTTTCTACCAGTTCATCTCAAAAATGAATTAATATAAAATACTGAACACAGAGGCAGTTGGTGCCATAAAAGCCAGCCAGATTTCTTCATTCTTGATTCTGAGCAAACTTAGGACAGTTCAGAACTGTATGAAGACTTTGGCTGGAAGAAGCTAAGGCACAGGAAAGGGACCGCTCATGGGAAATTCAGACCTTATTTAATCTCACATTCTCTCACTGAGAACTTTTGTCAGCAGCAGCAGGTGCTTCACATTCAAAAGCACATCTTTTTTGGCAGCTTCTGGGCCACTGCTAACCAAATCTGCATCACAGATAATGAAGCTGAGACTTCCTTTACGGCGCAGTTTCAGTAGCTGGGACCTGCTCACAGACTGTAAGAATTTAAGATACTCTATGGCTAAATCACATTACTAGTTCATTGCAGAAGTGGGTTTTCTGCACCATTAGCAGGATTTTTCCATACCTGAAAAACTGTCTTTGTCTAAAGCCATAAGATTTCTTGCCTGGTAGACGTAACAGCGCAAGTGGTAAGTATATACTCCTGTATCAAATAAATAAAAAGAGTTAAACTGCATTATACAGGCTTCTTCTCTCTAATGAAGATATTCTGAATTTATAAAAATGCCTCACACACTTTAACATGAGCACTGTAGTAACATTTGGTATCAGTACCAGCAAGCTAGGTGATCCTCAACACCTGAAGATATTTGCTCCAACACAGCTTAATGAAAAAGATGATAAAAAAGAAAACACTATTTGGGCTTTTTTTTTCACCATATGATCACCTAAAAGTCCTTCTTTTCAGAAATTCCTGTTTGAAATAGTATAATAATCTATTTCCTGCTAGTTTTCCTGCTCTGGCAGGTGGGTTGCAGTAGATCATCTTTCAAGGTCCCTTCCAACCCCTAACATTCTGTCATCTCCTCTAAAGCGAATCACAAATGGGTATTCCTGTGCTTAACTGAAGCACTCATTTGCAGGGACCTGAGAGTTTCAGAGTTTTAGCTATTAGCTCTAGAAAATTGCCTCAATTGCAACTCTGTCTCTTTGGTTAAAAGGCAAGGTGGAGCAGCTTGAAAGGAAGATGTGAGAGTGACCCAATCTCTGGACAGCACATAGCTGAGTGACTGCAGCTTTTCTTTAAAAGATATCAGCTCTAACCTTTCAGCATTTGGAAAAATCTGAGCCACTCATAGTCTCAATAAAATGAAACCTCTGAACTCTGGTAGGGAGAGGTGCCATTTTCCTCCTATTGTGGTCATTATTTAAAATAAACCACAATAATCTAGCTCAGCTTCTGAAATAGAAGATTCAAGATTTAGGCATCTATCTCCAACAGAGATATAAAGTTCTACAGAGTCCAAATAAAGTGTTCCAGAGATCCTCAAAACGATTTTAAGTCTTAGGAGTGGATGGGATTGGCCTCTATTTGTGTTAACTAACACTGGTGGCTCCCTTCTCAGTGTCCCTGCTTTTGTAAATTACAGTGATTCCAAGGCATTTAAAACCACTCCAGGTTGGCAAAGTTACAGTTTTGTTCACTTTGCCAACTCAACTACATGGTCTTGCTGCTTCCTCTAGGCCAGGCATTTTTCCGACCCTACAGTGAACTGGTTATTAACTGTTCTTGTATCTTCTCTGCTGGCTTAGATCCCCGCATCATTATGGAGGGACAAAAATGCTAAAAATGCATCATTTAAGACAGCCTACAATCCAGGTGCTGCAATTGTTAGCTTTAGGACCCCTGTCCTAAAAATGTCTGTGTGACACTGGACTGAAATATCAAAACAGTAGCCTAAATAGTGCCCAATCAATGGTCAGACAGAGATTATAACAGAAGGTATATAAGGAAACCACAAAGAATTACAATTCTGTTTGAGACCAGGGAGAAACAGACATAATTTATAAGAAAGGAATTATTAAAGAACCTACTGTCAAAGTAGCAGGAAACAAGTGGTGTATTTGCCCCAAACACCTTTGTAGCTGATTCCTTAGTTTTATCTGAACTTTTCCCTTCATCATCAACACTGGTGTCTGCTCCCTGAAAAAAAAGAAAAAAAAAAAGAAACAAAAAAAAAAGCTACTGCATATTTAGAAACACAGAAGGAATCAAATAACAGTGGACTGGGTGGGAATATACAGGCTTCAGTCTCCCCTGCGGCACAAGGACAAAGTTACTTTCCTGAGCAAATGTACTTTGAAAGATTACTCATGTCTGAAGGTCACTTCTTGTTGCCATTGGAGTTGTGCAGAAATCAGACCCAGTCATTGCATCTTACTTTCCAGAACATTGTATTTCTGGAGATGCACTAGGTCTTAATGAAGGAGAGGTCGCAGGTTTTCTGCATTGCTCTATTGCAGGGAACTTCTGTAAGGCTTTATCCTTGCAATAGCCCAGAAGTATAGTCAGAAGAGAAACTAAACCAGGAAGTTTAAACTCTGTGGAACTAAACTAAGTGGAGAAAGAAAAAACTATCAGTGAATCGTGGGTCAGCATTTGGTGCAAAAAATAGAAACAATCAAAGAAAAAAAGGCTAGCTCATCATTGGTTTAGAAAAAATTGAAGAGCCTTCCCACATTATCTGTATTTTGGTAAATAGAGCTTACCTACAAAGCTATGCTAACTGAAACACCTGAGGAATAATTACATTGTGATGTATGACATTCTGGCTTCTCCAATACTTTGCCATCCTTTCCTCTGTGTGGTTGCTTATACATGCCAATATCCACCATGGTCAGCTATTTCAGTGCCTGTTGTTCCTTGTGCTGACGCTAACACATGTAAATGGCGTGCATGAAAAGTCTGAGCTATCTTTTCACTTGCAGAGGGCTTATCTAGTAATTTGGCCTTCTGCTCTAAGTCCTACATAATGTAATAATAAAAATAAATTGAAAAATAAAGTTATAAGCAGATTATACAGGAGTCTCTACTATGACTTTAATGGCCCCTTTCAGACTGTAAACAATTCAGACAATATAAACTGCATTACTTCCTCAGTTGTGTATCAATCTAACAACTCGGAACAAAACAGATGATAAACGTAACTATTTCCTGAAAATTAACAGATTGAAAAAGACTGTTTTGATACTCCGTCTCTTACCAAAGCACCTTCAAGTTTAAAGATAGCTGCTGCACCATGTGTCTCTGATGGAGCCATTTTTCGTCTCCATCGTCTTCGACGGAAAGTATCAGAACTACGTTGTTTCCAGTGAAACTTCCAGCCAATCAAGGAAGCATATTCCCATCCTTCTTGATCTTCATATGATGACATTCCCTGGGAGATGTAAATCCTTATTAGTCCCAGTATTGTATAAATTTAATGTATAAAATCAGTATTTTCTCTGGCAGGCATAATAATCCCTTCATAAACCCAGTCTGGAAACACCAATTTACAAAAAGACCAAGAAAAGGAATAAAATGAAAACATACAAGGTTGTTCTAATGTCTAATCTCATGCAGATTTGTTTAGAAGGAAAGAAACACAAACTGTTACAATGAACAAGTCTTAGACTGCCCCTCTCTTTTGCTTACCCTTCCTGCTGTTACTGCTTGAGCTGGATCCCTCTTACGTTTCCGCACCAGTCTTCGTCGGCGGTGTGTGTGGTACATTTTCTCTGCAGCAACCCACGACTTTGGTTTAGAGTCTGGAGGAATAGTGATTCCATACTCCCATCCTAAACCAGAAATGATTAGTTGGTTTATTTCCAGAAACACAAGACAGAAAGAAAAAAGCACAAGTTCTGGCACCTACAGAAGATGGAGTCACATATTTGATATTGCAGAGCCTAAATGTCCAACAACTAGGGGCAACCAATGACATTTGACAATGATATTATGGTAATATATGATTCTTTGACAACAAAAATCCCAACATTAAAACACACACAATACATGTGAAGTTATTTGAGTTATCTCTGCAATCTTGGTTTTTCAAATGTTAGGTGTACTGACAGCGCATTTTCATACTTCACTGCAGGGAAAACTCATCCTTAATTTTAACTAAGAGTGGAATGTCCTGTGTACTCCTGAAAATCCAGCTTGGCCTTTTAAAGGAACACCAACTATTTCAGATCATAAAACTTTAAGAATTGGTAAATCTGTTACTGTATTTTGGCTCTATATATTATGATTCTGTTGTCAGGTAACTAGGTCTCAGACTTTTACTCAGATTGAACATTATTAAAAAGATACTTCTACAAGAGACAGTTACCGGTACTTTTAAAGATTTTTTTTTTCTACTCAAATAGGTATTTATTTCACTTACATTCAAAATCAGTAACTCTTTGAGTGTTTTTAGCTGGTTTATAACAAATAAAATTAATGATTGTTTTGCAAAATTCTGGGCTTCCCAGGATCTTTTACAACCTTCCCTTTTGCTTTTATTATTTGTTTTTGAACCATCAAGTTTATGTCCTGTAAATACTTTGCTATGAGAGATTAACTGCCTTTTCTTTTTGCTGTATAATCCAAGTTATGTTGTTATGAGGTTGTTCAAATCAGAACTTTCTCAGCTACAAAGGTTTATTTTACTGTAAGTAACAGATATATAAACATCAAAGCAACTCCAGGAAAAATGATAGCTCTATGTGCTTAGGATTTTCTAGCTAATGATGTTAGTCTTATATCTAATGTGAAAAACTGTCAAGCAGCATCAGATTCTTCACAGAAAGACCCTGAAGTCTCTCATTTCAGAACTGCCTAATAACCACTTGCATACTGTTAATATTTCATCCTGATCAGTCTTGTGTGGCTCTCTTCCCATAAAATCCAGTGTAGTTATTCTGCTGTCTACAATACAGGAATTCTCTGCACATTTGTGTGGTGTGTGACCAACACAAACAGGTTCCTGATTTTCTTTGGTCCCCAGACCTCCTGACTCACCTCTTTGCACTGTTTGGTGACTCCTCTGCTGGTTACAGGCTCCCAGTGAAACTACCAGATAGAGTCATACTTGGCTTGCCACCTATTCTTGGTGCAATTACAGAGGCTTAATATCTCAACCCAAGTTTCTGACTTCTTAAAAAAACTCCAGCTATGGTTACTAATCCATATCTTACAGGCCAATCCTAACCATCAGACTGCATTAACATCGGACTTGGGAAAAATGTTTTTGAAATTTACTTCAACGAAGGATGGGTTCTATTCCCAAGCACAGTGTGTACACAGTTTGCCCAACTGTAATGTCTTGTGACAGTAAATTATTCTTTTCATTAGCCTTTGATTATTTTTTTTTAATTTGTCAAACTCTTTGGTTCAAAATCATCATCTGCTGTTGCAGTTATGATCAATGTACAGCTTCTTAGATTATGTGATTCTCGCCAGTGTCACTTATGCACACACATACTGTTCAAAATACCAGTCTCTTTTGGTCTAAGAAAAGTTCAATGAGAACAGTGGGTTTGATGGAACCATCATTAAAATAGAACCATGGAAACAAAAACAGATGCAGTGTCCTTTTATCTGGTTCTTTAAGCAACTGTTATCCAAATATTTCCTTGACATTTTTCCATAGAGCAACCACTGCATCACGCTAAGGACATTGCTACAGTCTTGATATGTGTCTCCCTTCAGTAAAGACTATGACAGATTGTCCTAATAATCAGCAGATAAACAGTTAATGTTACCATGCTCATCCACTGCTCGATTTAAATCGGATTTCCAAGCGTCGTCTTCCCATATCCATCCAAGAGGACATGTGAACTCACGTGGTGGTGGAGCTTTTTCTCCATTCTATTATGTAGTAAAAACATAACAGTCTGTGCATTAATAGATGAAATACACTTTGTAGCAAATCCTAGAACTCCTTCTCTTAAACCTTTACTTTTAAAATGAAAAATATATCTCACCACATCTGTGTAACCCTCTTCGGCTGCTTTCCACTCCCCTCCAGGATAACGACTCTCATTTTCATATACTTCATCAGTGAACTCAGTATGACCAGCATCAGCTTCAGTCAACAAACTGCAAGTCCAAAGTATACATAGTACTAAACCCCCAAATATTTTAGTTAGCTACAGAGAATATAAAGAAAGAATGTACAGAATATGCACATGCCAGTTCTGGATTGTTCACTTCTGTCAAGTTCTATTTACTACTAAGATACAGTATAGCCCTCATCTCTATGAGGTTTACTTCTTAGAATGTCTTTCAAAACCAGAAGCAGCTTCAGTAGTAGTAAGCAACAGAAGAAACATTACTCAGAATGAATGACTAGCAGGAGTGTTAACTGCCGTGTTATTCAGGACCTAGTGTCAACATTTCCTCTTGGAAAAAGAAAAAAACATCACAGATTTAAATGTAGGAAACCCTGGACTGCAAGTGACAGTTACAGGCACCTCTCTTATTTTATATATATCTAGCTATGTCTTAAAATTTGGCAATATATACAATTTTGTTCCCTTTTATTCTACTGACAAGGCAAATAATCAATTGGCCAGTATTTTTTTCTAACCTGTAAGTAAATGAAATAAGAGAACATTGAATCAAACAAAACAGCCTTTATTTTCATGTGTGATTGATTCAGAGAACACAAAAGTATGTTCTAAAATGCCATCTGCTGGTTAAAAACAGACATGCAGATTACATGCCAATGAAAGTTGCTGCAAGGCATGAACACGTGTATGAATTTTAACACTAGGATTTTTTCCATTATCTGAGAAAATATCTCTGTGTGTTATAGCTAATTGAATTTGAAAATAAGTCCATCCATTCAAAATTATACACTGATATGATTTAAAAATAAACTGAATAATAGCACATATTTTTCCTGCACAGTTTTTCTATTGCAACGTCCAGTATTATTTTTTTAACCACCAGAACACAAGAAAATGGTCTGAACCTTTTATTTTAAGAAAAAAAGAAAATAATCTCTTTCTCATGCTGGCTTTTGTTTGTGAAACAAATAATTTACCCAGGCTGGTTTAAGGTGTGCCAACATAAACAGCTGAACTGGCACAACCCAGGAACTGAAAACCTAACAGAACAAGACTGAACCTGCTAGAGCTGGGGGAGGATTGGCACCTCATGAATTTGGTCTGTCAGGGGAGGAACTGTACAGTACAACCTCAGGGTCTGAAAACAAACCCTGCTTTGACTCAATTTAGAAGCAACCTGTGATAGTTGTATAATGGACCTTTAAGAAGGTCTCAACATGTAAGTTGAATAAACACAAAACTCCTATCCACCATATGTGAACAACCATTCAAATGCTGTAATGGTGTTGATACAACATGAACTGCAGCTTTACACTGGATGCCAGGGTTAAGTTTCTATCTGTGGAAGATCTAGTTTTCTATGGGTCCTGTATGAAACACAGCAGGATCCCAGAACCTCACAAGGGATGCTTCACAGTAGCCTTCTCAGAAAGGAAAACTATTACTATCATCCCTTTTTTAAAGATGGGGCACTGAGATGTGGAGAATATAAGCAATATGCCTATCATCACATTGGGACTTCTAAACTGTAAGCTGTTTCCTAGGAAACGGATGGGTTCTGTTATATGTTTGATTTTACTTTTTAAAAAGGTCATGTTAATTTCAGTGTTATTATCTAGCTTTGACTATTGAGTGGCTTCTGCTGTCCTACACAATTCAGCTTAATAAAAAAATAAATCTTTCTCAGCTGAGAAGAGAAAGAATCGTTTATTCTACAGTCTGAGATTAAAATTCTTTATTCCCGCCTGCATAAAATTAAAAAATCTGACCTTCTTTCAGGATCAACCATCCATTCTCCTTCCCACTCCCAGCCTTTCGGAGGTAGAAAGTATTCTCTTTTCAGTTTGATTTTTCCCGTGACATCAGAAAACTTGTGGCGACCAACAAGTCCTGAGGTACCCCACTTTCCAAAAAGAAGAGCCTGGTTTTCATACTGGTTGAGAAGAAAGAAAAATTTAGTACTTTGAAATAATGAAAAGCTTTTAGGAGTAAGGAAGAAAAAAAAAATTCCTTCCTCTGAAATTAAGTACTCTCCACAATACTCTACAATGTCATCATTAAATTCTTTGATTTTCTTCTATGCTGTCTGTAAAACAATGATTCCACTGCTAAACTACACTGCCTTCTCAATTTAATTCCTCTCTACAACTACACTCAAACTTAAACACATTAAAGATTTATTTAGTAAAATTCCATTACATGATACAAACAAGTTTCTTGTGTTCCCTGTATGCATGATCCTCCCATTCTTTACCATCTCAATTCTCCTATTTATATATCTTCCTTTGTAACATGCAAAATGAAATTACAGTTTTATCATGGAAGCTACCAGGGACATGATTGTGATGTCAGCCCAGTTTATATAGAATATTTCCCTATAAGATACCAGGGTTGTTTATTGTTTATGATGGTCTAGAGTGTTTTCCGCTCTTAGTCCTGTAAAATTAGAATGATGCATGAAGAGCAAGACAAGATATTGCTCAGCCTCTGAAACTCTGCATTTAAATAACAGCTTTGACCATTCAGTGAGTATTTGAAGTGACTTGCTAGAGCACTACAAAATATTTAGGCACAGGTGCAATGGTCACATAAGCCTCTGTAAAAATGTCTTCTTTGAGTAGCTATTACATTAATATTGGATTATATACACTACTAGGTAATGGGCCATATAAAAGACACCTGCAGTTTATCATTATCATTCAAAAAATCTATTATAGGCTGTGGGATTAATTTAAGAATTTTTCCTCAAATGTATTCACTCTTACTACTGAAATATTATCCTGTTATAGCCATGTCTGCAAAATCTACTGGTTTTCACAAGTTTTTTTTCTGTAACAGTAAATTTTTTACCACTACAAAAGTACTATTATTAAGCAAAACCACTTGCATTCAAGTTTCACTTGTACAAGTGAAGAGGCAATTAAAATGAAATGGTTATTCACATGCCAAAACATAATGGTCTAGATTCAAATCTTAATTACACTGATAAAAATCTATAATAAATGTCATTGAAATCACTGGAGTTAACCAGATTTTTACCTGATTAACCAGCTCAGAATCTGGTCTGCTGAAGTTCATCTGGTAGGCATAATGGACTTGATCATTAATTGCCTTGAATGGAGTCTATTTTTTTTCAGTGTAATAAATACTACTCTCCCTTTCTGCCTGGCATGCAAAAAAAAGGTAATTCAGAAGGGCTCAAATTTCACTCACAGCACTCACATCCAAGTCTAAAGTAAGAAAACAATAACAGACATACCACTTCTGCAAAAACACTGAATGTTCCTTCTGCAAAACTATTAAACTTCTTTTCAACCGCACTCAGCCCAAGCCAAATGTTAATTCGTAACTCCACAGGCATTTTGACATCTTTCGTCTTGTCCTGTGGGTACTGGCACATGAACAGAAGTTATTTTATGTTATGTTACACAGGTATTGTAGCTTTCAGTATAATATATATAAAATATCAGAGAGATATGAGTAATGATAGATGATTTATCTCTTTGTGTATTGCATTTCCTCAAAAGTCAGTAATAAATAGCATCAGTAAGAAAACATTTTTAAAATGTATCTCCCTAGGGCATGTAAAAAACCAACACAGTAACAGCAGTATCATCCCTGTTCATGTATATTCTCTCCCAAGTTTCATCCAGCAACAAATGTTTAATTATGACAATAACTTAAAAATTCAATACAGATTTTAGAGTTTCTCATCAGGAGAGTCTGAAAATGCAGAGATCAGAATGGCTCACCAAATGTAGAAGCATAACATGCATGATAAGGGGGTATGCATAAAAACATGAAGATACAGGTTTGTCTGCATTGAAGTTTTAACCAATATAACTACTAGATCGGTGAATTCTGTAAATGCTATTGTTCTGTAGTTGGATTGCCTTTTTTCTGTTCAAGTTTACTCCAATTAAAACAACATAATATTAACTTAAATCGAGAGATGCATTTCTATTCAAGAGTAAGACTCGATGTAGAAAGACATGCTAGGGACCTTCTGGGTGCAGACATGGTCTTTATTACTCACAAAAAATCATTCAAAACTTTGAATAGATTTTTGGAACTTCTCTGATTTACACTAACTATCCCCTTTGAAAGCCTCCACTCAAATCCAACCCCAAAACACCAACTCCAATTTAAAAGTTGTATCACAATTTCCATCTCTTTCAGAAAAGCCTTGGAGTTAGGGGTTGATGGTCGTTATAACTGGCTTACAATGATTTCTATGATATTTTGAAGAAGCTATACACAGCTGGCTTTAAATCTCTCCTGAACTTTGACCACTTATTGTTAAAAACTTGTTTGCACATTTCATACTCATGTCAGATGGCACCATAGTCTACAGAGTTAATTATGTTTTAAGATGGCGAAAGTACCTTTAAGAAGATCGTTTGGGTCTTTCCACAATATTTACCAGATGATTCAGGGCTTGTTGTTGAATACAGCACTTGGTGTGCAGGAACACGAGCGTAAGCCAGTCTTTTCTCCCCTTGGATCATCCATATGATTACATCAGGCATACTGTTTTGTGGCTTTGTATTATTTGTGAGGAAAAGAAAATTAGAAATGGTAATTAACAGAATGTTAAACTAACCCAATGCTTATACAACAGAAATATATATTGGGATTTACATCAAAAGATTTATCACTTAGAATAATTAACATGTATTTATGATAAACAGAGGAAATTGGTTTACTTTGTAATACATAGTTCTGAAACGATCATTAAAAATACCACTGATGTAGATGGAAAGCAAATAAGCTATATTAAAAAAAAACAGTCCCTATGTTTTTCACAAATTTTTCTAGATGTTTTGTATCTCCATTCTTTCACGGTGACCATAGTGACACATCCCAAATGCTAATATTTTGTATTGACTTGCTACATATTTAAATATTTTTGGTGCTTCCACATTAAAAGTGAATCATCATAAAGCTTGCAGCAGAAGACAGAAACAGCCTACTATCTCTTTGCAGCTTTGTGCACACCTTCGTATGCTAGCTGCAAGTCTGCCAAAGTAAATGCTCTTCTTTAAATCAGTAACTTTTCAAATCAGAAGTGACACAAGAAAATTTAAAACATTACTACAGTGTTGTGAAAAACAATTATGAGATGAAAGCTTAAGATGTTGCTGAAAATATAAACACAGATTTAACTCTGTTACAAGTTGATTACTATGGCTAGCATCATATATCCTGCTACTTGCAATTCTGTAAGAAAGGAAAGGACAAAGTACTGTCACTTTAAACAGAGTAAAGTCCATTCTACATATCACAGAGTGGTTATTTTGCCACACACATTTTCAGTGAAGACAGCAAGCACACTAGAACACTGTATTCCAGTAAATCCTAATTACAGAAGGAAACATGTTGACTTTCACAGCATCTAAACTTACAAGGAGAGTTGATGTTGCTTGATCAACAGTAAGCATTACACCTGTTTGTGTTAGACTGCTATGTCTAAACTGGCTGAATCACTGGTATTGTGTAGTACTAACCTCTTCGCTCAGTTGCAGTAATTTATCCAACCAATCCTCAATTTCTGTCAGAGTGGCTTTCACATCAGTAGCTTCATTTCTCATCCTTGCTGCTGCTTCTCCAATCTGTTTGAGAGACTTGAGGCGTAATTTTTCTATCTGAGTGTCAAGGACTGTAATATTAGATTTGCCTTCTATGAGGGGAAATGGTTTGCTGAAAAGAGAATATTTATTATGATTAATAATATACGGGGATTTTATTTAGCCACACACTAAATGCAGACACACATACGGCAGCAACAGATTCAATGGGTTTATTTCCTGTGATTGAAACCCACCAGATTAGTGCTATAGCATCTATTTCTTCTGAGATTTTTACCTGATAAAGTGTGTACAGTAAGCAAGGGAAACTCTGTGCTTACATAACAAGAAGCACATAAAATAGCTTGAGGTTTATGCTTTAATGTAACTGCTGCTAACAAAACTAAGAAAAATAAATTTTCTTATATATTCAAATTAGAAAATTATTACCTCAGAATTTACATCTCAAAGATGAAATCTGTGCCTTCAGACCAATACTAAGTTCCTTTCCTTCACTGGAAACTGTAACTTGTCAGAAACTCATAATACAAATATTACTTGTGTCTATTAATAGAGTTATTTAACCCTCTGACATGAAGCAACAAACTGAATCAATGACACAAAACAACTGAGTCACCAGAGGGCAGAGTAACTATTCAATAGAACCAAGAAATCCTATAGCTCACAGTAAAGCCCAGTAAAAAGTAACTTTTTTTATGCTGACTGAGGTTTGAGGAAAAGGCAGCTTTTCAAAGACCAATGACTATAGCCCTTTAACAGAGTTCATTAAGACACTTCCAAGTTTGAAAAACATGACTCATCCTTGACCAATTTTTAATGACAAACCATGAAATTCTAAGGGCTTTGATTCTGTAAAACCTTGATAGCGAATACTGTGTCTTCCACTACAGTTGTTTCTACAAATCTGAATGCAAGTGCTGCCTGTCCTGGGTGCAAGTACTTACACATGATTCAAACACACCACATCAGAACTTCCAGAAAATCACCTCATTTTAGGTTTGAGAGTGTTGATAGTGCACTTTTTAAATTCCCAACTCTTTTTTTTTTTTTAAGAATTCAACACAGGGAATTGTCTTTTACTCAGTTTTCATGAGTTTGTTGAAAAAAATCCAATAGGAAGTTATCATATGAACAACAGGAAGCTTTTCAGTTGCTACATCTAGGTGTTACTGTGTCACAGTGTTGAACCGTATTTTATAAAAATAATGGACTGAATTAATAAAAGTGCAGATGTGTATCAGGAGGATAGGTTGACATACCTTATAAAATCTGAAGTTCCTACATTCAATAGACAGCTCCATGTGACAAATCTGCCCTTCCCATTTTTCTTTCCTAAAGTACATCAGTTCTTTACCTCTGCTTTCTTATCACAGCAGGTATTCCTTGAATTCACAAGTATATATTTTGCCATAAGCTTTCCACCTTGTAATACTTTGCTAGTATACACTGATCTCCACTGTTTGCTTTCTCTTTAAGTTTTTTATTTGCTCTACAGCTTGATGAATTTGTTCTCTAAATTCATGTTTTCTTCTGTTTCCTCTAATGGAATAATAATTGTTCTCTTCTTTTCCTTTTCCTCTTCCACTTTTCCTCTTCATAACTCACTTTTTCAATGCTTTTCAAGTGTCTTTCCCCACGTCAATGTCTACTTGGTTAATGTCTCTTTCTCACAAAATTCCTTCCTCTCCATTTAGAGTGCATTCTTCAAACCCCTCAGTGCTGACTCCTTCTGCCTTCTCTGAACACTCCCATATGTACAGACATTGACTCAAGGCTTACTCAAAAATACCATCTTTATGGCCCTTAAGCTCTAAATAGCTCCTAAATTTTTTTTTTGTTCTGGGCTTACCAGTAAATCTTGGAATTTCTTTCCTTTTCAGTTTCAGAAATCACACTGAAACATGGGTAAACTCAAGATACATGAGGAATTCTAAAGAAAGTAGATGGTAGAAAGGCAGCAGAGATCCACAATTTTGCATTTATAGAGCCGTCTTGCCTTAGGTTTTTTTTTTTTCAACAGATGCTGTTTTATTACTGTCAGTGGATAAGATAAAGGCAAGTTACAAAACTAGGTAACTTTGCTGGCAATATCCACGTTGTTTTACTGCTTTCAGAGACTTTTGGAATTCCAGTTCACAGGGGTATCAGTTTTGTAGTCCTTAGAATTTGTTTTCTGACTTAGTAAAGGCAATAGCAAAGATTCTGAGAAGGCTTAAAATGATAATATAAGAGATAAAAAAGAGTACTTTTACCTTATATCTTCTGTAAGTTCATCAATCAGCTTCAACCACATCTCAGCTAATTGGCTTTCAGAAATTTTAGCCTGCATTCCTGATTTTAAGGAGGCTAGGTTGGATTGCTGAGGAATTGAAAAGCAAAAGGATTTGCACTTGCAAACTTCCATTGTGATTTATAATAAAAATGAGTTTCAAGACTTTTAACTTATTCATTTGTATGTATAAAGCCCAAATCAAGAGACTCAGATATTCAAACTCGATTCTTCTTTAACAGGACTATTACTATGTTCTTTGTCACTGTATTTAACAATACATGATATTGCACCTAACTGATTCCAAAACAATTAACAGTTCTACAGACTTAACGTGCCCCTAACCAACACTGAGGGCCCTTTGTTCCTGTGGGAGTTCCCTGCAGATTCAAGCAGGAATGTGTTGGGCCTTGACAGAATCCAGACTTATGATTAGCACTAGCTTTAGTTACACTGTACCACGTGTAATTTTGAATAAGAAAAAAGGAGGGAAAAGCATGAAAAACCTGTTCCAAAATTTGCTCAAAATGTCCCTTTTTGATTATACCTCTGGATGAAAAAAAAAGAAAAATTAAAAACGAAGAGCAAGATAGCAAAAGAAAGATCTTAAGTGTCTCACCAGTCTTTCAGCCACGCTTAAGATTACATTCACAGGGTCTAATCTATGACTTATGTCCTCCCAAAAGGAAGTCAGCGTTACAACTGGCTTTGTGTTTGCCCACGGTAAGTAGTAATAATAATTACCTGTTGTGAAACATTCGTGTATGATAAGAGTTAGAATTCACGGCAAAAATATATACTGTACACTGTACAAGTTACTGTATTTGCTTATGTACCACAAATAATTAAGACCATAGAAGCTAGTACAAACTTGGGATTTGTAGTTTTTAGCCACTGTGATGTCTGTTGAATGGTAAACTTTTACTTTAAATTATTTCAAAACCCAAGGCATATTTTCAATAAATTATCTGTTAACATGCTCAATATTCTTTCCTGTAACTTGCCAAATGCAGATACCACATTAGCATGTCTCTTTGTAACAAAATATTCAAATAATTATCATCCAGAGTAAACCTGATTACTTTGATACAGAAAACAGAACCACTGTCTGTAGTTACTAAACAAAAGAGTTATGGCTAAAATACATTTTTCCTGTGATCTGGCCAGGTTGTCTTCTTCCAGGCTACCTGGGTCAGAATGTTCAAGGGTATTTTCCCTGTTTAATATCTAGTTTTTCTATACATTATTTATTTTTCTTACCAATTTTCCTGTGCCTATTTAGTACACAGACAAGATTTCCCTGAATTATGGGAAAATGTCTTTAACGACCTCAGTAGGCATTGTAGCTTGTATCCTACAAATGTAACTTCATCTCAAAAGCTGTGAAGAGCCACACTTTTTTCTGTCATGGTTTAAGTAAGTTTTTAGTGGAGTTAGGGCTGTCATTCCAAAGCTATCAAATAGCAGTGCGAAAAGGGAATTTTACATTATTTTATCCCCATACCAGCAGCACACTTACCATCAAAAACAGCACGGCTGTACTGAGTTGTTGATGCCAAAGGTTTACAGGTAGTATCAAACTTATTGCCATAGTTACCAATGCTAACTTCAAACTGGATAGGCTCACCAGTGTCTTGCAGCATGGTAGCAGAATGAAACACAGCAGCCAAGCAGAACTTTCGCCTGCGCTGGTATTTCTACAAGATGAAACCTTTTAGTTGCATTTCAATATTTGTAAAACAGGATCCACAACCATAGAAATAAATAGCAATTACTTAATAGAAATAATAATTTAATTTTTTTTACTAGTTTCTGAAAAGAAAACAAAAAGATATAGTACATATAACAAATTTCTGTATTTAAGATTATACCCATTTCAGAATAACATTTCATGCTACAAGGTTTTCATAGCCATGCCATCAATAATCATATGTCTTAATTCTGAGATTTAACTTGACTGTTTCAATTTTGGTAAGTTAAATCATTCTCAAAAAATAACCAGCCAAAGCACATCTCTATTACCAACACCTGCAATAAAACAAGTATTTACCTCAACAACCAGTAAGTCATCATTTGGAATCATCTCTAACTTTTTATTAACAGGCTTGGTTTCAAGTATTGTAGATAGTTCAACCAGAATTCTCCCTCTATAAGCAACTCCTTCTCCCTGTAACATAATCAGATACTGAATTTAATTTTATATACTTCTCAAAATAGCATATTCATTTTTTAGTTGTATGATTCTGGCTTCACTAAAGTATTCTCAAAACCTCTGCAAAGCTATGGATGTACACTTTTGAACAAAAGAAATGAAGCAGTTGACTTTAATAAACGCTAGAATTGTAAAATATATATTTCCAAACCAAGGAAATAAATACAAATGCATGCAGAGATGCAGATAGTGAAAATCATCAAAAACACTGCTGCTCCTTCAAAANAAAAGAAACTGACCTTTCCAAAGTTTAATTCATCATATGGGTCTGGGAATCCAGTGTATTCTCTTGGACTTCCATAAAAGTTTAGATAACATGGCCCAAATGTCGGTAAAAAGCCAACTTCAGTTTCTCCGGTGTTTACTAACAGAAAATTTTACCATTATATCTTTGTTAATTATCATTCAGAGCCAAGAAAACCAATTAGTACCAAACCCAGTATGTTAGATATTAGTTAGGTATTAGTTATTAGTAAAGTAAGAACTCTTTATTTTCTGGGTATACAATATAAAGTTAAAGCAATTATACCAGTAACTATACTTGTTCCTGATCTTGTCCTTCATTGTACAATTCTTACTAGGTACTAACTCAACATACAGAATACCCAGAGCTTCTCCCCCACTCCAAATACCAGTTTTTTATTTATGTGAAAGAATAACAGATTCTTATGTTAATGGAAAACATATTTTCTAGAAATAAACGCAACTGCGTTAAACAATCTTTAAAATGCATAGGCCATTGTTCTAGCTAACTAACAAAAAAGATACACACGGTAGTAGAAGAAAACCTTACCGTTTAGCACAATTAGTTCTACTGTTGTACTTTTTACTGTATTTTTTCTGTGGTAATACTTCAGGATAAAGCACACACTTCTGCAATCTCCAATCATAACTTCTCAGGAACTCCCTTCTCAGTAGGCTAAAACCCATACAAGACTGAAAGTCTGCAAACTCACTTCTCATTTAATTCTGATGACAATAAGCTCTAATTTGTATAGTACTCTCATTCCATGACTAAGGAATTAGAATTTCACAGTGTCTTCTTCTATCTTTTGGTCATCATCTATCAGTTTGTTGTTTTGAACAGATTTCTGCTTTTTAGCAGAAAAACAGCCTTAGTTATAATACTACTGTCAGGGTATGCACTCACACCTTGCAAATTTGTTAGACTAGTAAGATTCTAAAAAGTTTTAGAGCCAACTAGAATCTATACTTACAGGAGTTAACTCTTTCAGTAATGTACAAACACATGCCAAGACTATTGTTCGATACATTTGATGAATAGCTCAAAGAGAGTTAGAACAAAGTAAGCAATACACATGCAGAAAAAGTACAGCATAGTTTTGAGTTACTGGAAAGATTCTATATTCTTTTCCTTCTTGTATTCCAGTTTTTGTCTTTGATCAGATGATGCTGGTGCAAACTAAGATGGAATTCAGTTCTGAACAACATCACTTAAGAGTGATCTGCACCACAAAGAAAGTTGTATTTATCACAGGAAAAGGATAGCTGAGATAAGAAAATGAAAATAAAGGGTTGTGTCTTGAATGACTTTGCCACTGACTAGAGTGACACAAACAGATAATAAAAATGAATGTGGTGTCTTCATGTAACTTCCTGTCAAGACAAAGTCACACAAAACCTGCATAATATAAGCATCTGTTCTATTTTGCATTTGGATACTTTAGCATCCCTACATCTGAATCAGAAACCAATCAAAATTTGAATGAACAAGAATTCAGACTCTTGTTGGAATACCATCCAATTACTAACACTGAACTACTCACATAAGGTCTCAATATGACTACAAATCCGTGTCAAATTAATACATTCAAAATTAATACATTCACTACTTATGGATGCTAATAAATAAAACTTAACAAAAATTTAAAAACAAAACACCCCCCAACCTGGACTGAAAAGACTATTTTGTTGTTATACTTTATATTTAAAATTCTATTGTTTACATTTAGAAGGCTGATATTATAGAAAGAAATTCCAAATAATTATCTCAGTCTTGAACTTAATATTGCTTTATTATGAAACAAAGATTGTAAATGAAGTATTTGAGTGGATGAATTTTTGTTACCTTTCAACTGCACTTCAAGTGTATTTATTTCTTACTATAGATTTACCACAAAGCTGTTCAAAACTAGATGTCTATCCAGACAATTACATAAAAAGCCATCTCTCCAGGTTTTTACAGAATCAGATTTCATTTTTCAGACTTTATTGATACAGCTAGCTAAGCACAAGCAAAACAGCCAACAATTATTTCGGCAGTTATATATGTCTGCAGGCCCTGCAGCTGCAAATACAGTTGTGATTTCATTGCCAAGTTAAAAATTACAAGCAATTGTTAAACTAAGCAGGTCATATTGAAGTAACTGCATGCTGAACTCCAACACAGCGTGAAGCACCAAATAATTCTAAACCAGTTCCAGTGCCAAAACTGTTTTATACAGTTAGTTATGTTTGGTTCTCTTTAATCATAATAATCAAATTTTTTATAAAAATAATTAGTAAAAAATACATTTTAAGATAATGGATTTTCTTAGGCATTACTTCTCAGTTTGGGCAATGGAAAGAAAAATCAGTAACAGATGAAGATATAAACCTTCATATGATGAAGCCCCTGTTCCCGAAGATGAAATTTCTATATTATGAAAAAAGAAGAAGTGACTTGATAAGTGACAATAGCATTTTATAAACAAATACATCACAAAGCAATCTCCTTTTGTAAAGAAATGGAAGGCCTGAGAAAAAAATAAATTTCACGTGGTCTAGAATTTTGCTTCCTGATTAAAATATGAAGGCATTACTCTTCCTATATGAATATCAAAATGGGGGAAAATTAATAATGCAGTTGATAAAGCAGATTGTTTTGATGCTTTTGATTCAGTTTTAAATATCTGTCCTCCCCACAAAATAAAATTTTATTTTAAAAATTATTTTAAGACCTTAAGAACATTTAAAAAATCAGCTACAGTTCAGGGCTCCTTAGGAAATCTTCACTTACTTTAAACCACAGATAAAGTAATTTTCTCAATCCTTTAGAAGCCAGAACAGGCTTCAGGCACAGCACTGAACTCAAGGGAAGATAATTTGTAATTTTACATGGAGAAGGCTATCCCAACACCAGCACCTCAGCGGAGGGAGAATCCAAAGATTTTCTCAGTTACTAAATGCCTAGTTTTGAAGTATAAAGGAGCTGTGACTCAGCATCAGTTCAAGTTACATACTTATGTGGGTTGTACAAGTGATCTCTTCAGAGCTGATTTTTCCCCAACAGCCCAGCCCTTCTGTCTTTTTTCCTTTCTTTTACATCTGGTTGTGTCTGAGTTACATGAAAAGAATGTTTGCACAGTCTTACTTCAGCTGCAGTACTTCTAGGAGGACTGTGTTATATGCTTGAAGTTATGTCACTGAAAAAACAGTTCCATACAATGAAATAAATACTTGGCTCAGGTCACTACAGGACTGGAGCCACTAATTCTGTTTTTCAACTCCTGACATAGCTACAGACTTAAGCACAAACTTGTCTGTCTCAGATAAATACAGAGATAGATTTCATGAACACAAAAAAACCCCAAAACAGTAATTTAGGAATTGTGGGAATGGCGGGAATGGTTTTGAGCCAGTGTCATCAACCTTGTGGAGATAGTCAGATAAATAAACATTAAGGCTGTTTAGCCATGAACCTTACAGTTCTGTATGGATAACTAATACGCCATACTAAGTTCATTAGAAAGGATAAAACGTTTTTGTGGCAAATTAGAGCTGGTTCAACTGTATGAAAATTCTTGCTATAGAGAAGATTATGGATATAGATCACAAAGAAATAATCAAGAATCACACTATTATATTAGAACATAAATATAACAGGACTTTTAAATATATTTCCCAAAGCCTTGGCACAAAAAAAAACGTTTCTTGTAATATTGTAAAGAAGAGTTTTATTACAAAAGTATTGTCCAATGGGAACAACATGTTAGGGACTTCATATGCTGCCTAACTACATATGTTTCCTTGCAGTTAATCAGTTTTGGGTTTTTATGTTTAATGAAATTATATATCCAGTCACCTATACTGATTGAAGTATATAAAGCTAACTGTCTGCAATCACAGCATTGCAATTAAAATCAAGGTTACTATGTAGCAATTTGGAGCACTCATGCAGTAAGATGCAATGCCTATTTCTAGTAAGTTACTGATCAGAGCAGAAACTGATCCAACTTCCTTCTGCATCTGAAAGCAGCCTAGCAGTACACAGGAAATAAGCAGGTGGGTCTTGACAGTTCCTGTACTAACTACACAGGAACAGTTCCCCAGCTTTTAGGTTCTTTTCCCAGAGAAAGAAAAGACCTGCTTATAAGGTGGCAAAAGAAGTTTTGCCTACTGGTGCCCAGTAGTGATTCTGTAACAGTGACTCCAGATTGTTTTTAAATTAAATGTCCTATTATCTTAGTAAATCCGCATATCCTACTTGTGATTGTGATATCACATAGTTTTCTAAATTTGCAAAAGTACTCACAAATGTAATTAATTCATGCATGTTGTATATATAAAAGGCCACTGAATTTTTAATTACTTAATATTTCCACAATTATATGGTTTGAATGTTGCAATTTTAATACTTTGAAAGTCCCAGAGTATGTTTTTAGGAGCACTGTTTTGAGAACTCCAAAAACAGATAATCTTGTTGCCACAGAATTGAGGAACTATAGGAAAACAGACTTTCTTACAATGCTGATCTCTGCTGCTTCTCACAGCACAATGATGTAGTAAGCTACATACTGCTCAATCAATTACCTTCAACTTCTCCTCCAGAAGAAGCAATTTTTGAAAGACTTAAATAAGTTGTTCCTACAACATCATTTTTTGTAAGACGATCCCTAAAAGAAGAAAAAAAAGATTTTATTTAAATATAATGCTGGCCATCCAGCACTCCTAGACTCAACAGTGCACACACATTTTATATCACCTAGAATGCATTAGTATTAGTAATGTAGATGGTGATGGCTAGTTACAAAAATGGCCTGTATCACAAAGAAGTCAAAAGAATTTTACTATTTTACCTAAATAGCAATAGTGCTTAGTTCTCATTGCACAAAATTAACAATACTCCCATGTTACTCTAATCGGGTCTCTTCTAAAGAGACCACACTGGAAGATACTTAAACACTTGCTTAAGCACTTTAAGACTGTAAAAATACCTGAAAAGTCATAACTCACCAGTCAACAACTGCAAGTTTTATTTTCTCACACATCGAGGGAAACTGAAAATAAAGGCAACTAAAATCAAATAACCCATTACTTATTTCAATTCTTCAGTGTTAATGCTCTGAGTTCTAAAAGGATGGCTGATTTCTTCAGAAACAAGAGAAAATACTTACCTTGATTTGAAGACAAATAATCTGATTCCATTCTGGATTAGCATTTTTTTCAATTATACTTGTGCAAACCTGCAAAAAATTAAATCAACTAGATAGGCCATCAAAGATTAAAAGAAAACAACAACCAAACAGCATATACTAGCTATGATTTCGGATAAATCATATGCTGTTTGGTAAAATAAGGGGAAGTAGTTAATGATGAATCCTGAGTGGAGTGCAATGAGCTATTAGTTTTCAGTTGGTAAACTGCTAAACCAATCTGCATGTGCAACTTTAATGACAATGGGAAGGAAAAGAAAATCCTGAAACACTGTTTAAACTTGAGATTGGAGTTACCCTTCAAGAAGCTATGTTATTATTTCCACTGCTGCAACACAGTGTGTTTTCACACTAGTACCGATCTCTTTTATGACAGAAGAAAAAGACAGTTAAGCACTTAGTTGATTCCAGCTTGTGTATTGCAGACTTTAGAGTAGATTAATAATATATTCCATGAGAGAATCTATATTATTTGCTAGTCATACCCACTGAAGATCCTCTACATTGCTGGGCACAGCAACCAGACTACATAACATCATGAGGAACCGACAGTTTTCTTCTTAAATAAGATTGGATAGCAACGAACAGAGGTTATGCAATTGTGTGTCAACTCAAATTTAGTATTCTAATGAATACATTAGCAATAAAATGTATGAATGCTGTTTAACCTGTCCTGAGAGATCTGTACCACCAGTTACAAAAAACAATCAGGAACAATCGGTTGGCAAGCAATTAGGCATGCATTAATTCCTAGCATTTAGTCAAATATTCATTCCTTTTATTAGTCATCAGCTTTACACCCATTGTACTATACCTTTTAGTTTTTCCTCATTTTATGAAGTGAGCTTTAGGGCAAATTCTTCTTTTATTTTCATAATTTCAGTGAACTTAATTTACACTGGCATATGAAATCTGTTCTCAGGACTACAATTGTAATGCCAAGATTTAATACATTACCTTTTTCCCAGCAAAAGAAACTTCTACAAATGGATCTACCAGGTTTTTCTTGTCTGCTTCTCCTCCAAATATTTCCTTGACAGTCTGGGAGAAAGCATCATCCACTAGAGAGGTGGGAAAGAAGAAATGAAGGTTTAAGCTTTCAAAATTAGTATTTATTTATTCAGATCTAGGTATGGTAAAGTTTAATCTGATATTTTTGACATCATTGCTGATGAAAACAGACAATTCAGGCTTGGGAACAACTTCAAGAATGTAAATTTTTGAAACTTCCTAAGAGTGCTGATTTGCTTCTGAATTTAGAGACACAGTTGTATTTGAAAAACATTATGCATGTACTTGTCAACACTGTCATTTGTCACATGTATAGGTAAGAAATTATGCTAAGAAGGGAGAAAAAAACATGTATATTCAATCAGAACACATGTATAGCATACAAGAGGAACAGTTGTCTTAATGATATAGGGCTGGCACAAGTAAAATCTCACTAAACAAATTAAGGTAAAACTGCTTACAATTTCCCTTGCCCTCCAAGGCTGTTTATTTAAGCTTAATATGCCCAACTTACAACCCACAAACTGCATGCAGCTTTCTGGGATGCAGCCAGTGCCTAGTTACTTATTTCCTGTGGCCACTCAGGCACAGATTGCTGGCAGCAGACTGCCTTGGCCATCCCAGTAGCAACTGGCTGATTTCAGCAGTCTTGTAGCCTTTCCACCATTGCAAAATAGCCACAACCATGAGAACCTGTGAAGGATTGTTGGGAAGCAGAAGGCTTAGGGCCCATCAGCAGTACTACTTATCTACGAAACGGCCTTGAAAAAGAGGGCTACAGGGAACCAGCAGTCAGATAACTCCTTGAAGTGGGCACAGATTAGGATCCAACAGGAAGCTGGCACATGCACAGTATGCATGTAACATCTGCAATTGGAAAAGGGTTAATGAAGATGACCCTTTTCCACCACCAGAGGCTGTGTGGCCTACTCTGCAACCCATGAACATTACTGATTTACTAGGTAACATATTCAATTATCCGCTAAAAGAATTAAGTGGACATACTAAGCATTGCTGACAGACTTGAAATGTACTCAAGTAACAGTGTAAAACACTCAGCATGTTTTATGCTCAAAGAATGTTTCTGAACAGCTAACACAAACATTTGTAATGAAAAATACACGAACAAACGAGTAGTAAGAAGCAGCATACTTTGTGGAATGTCCTCAGCTCTGTATATTTTGAGAAGGAAAGTGACCCATCGAAGTGCAATTCCAGCAGGTAATAACAGATTGCTCTCCACATCATCACTTTCATTATCTCTTTCCCTTTTTTCAACCTTTTGGGAGATACAGTGTCACATAACGTTTGGTATGCAAGAAAGACAGAGTATTGTACAGAATTAAGGTCATTAGTTAAATTAGTGCACAGAATACTCTTCAGATAGAAGAATGTTGTCATTATAAATTACTTTTATTATCGAGCCAGAAAAATTTATTCTACTTAGGCTATTATATTTATATATTTATCTTTAAAGTACTCAATTGCAGGAGCCCATTATAATCACACTTTAAAAAATAATTATCATCAGATAATGATGATTTTGGCACTTATAAAGTGCCAACTTCATGAAATTTTCATACTCATCTCAAGATGAATACTGCAGCAAGGTATCTTCCTGCAGTTAGGAAATGCATACAACTCTGGTAGTTTACCAGAACTTAGTCCTTCCTCCTTTAAAACTAAACAGGGAACAAAAGATTTCACCACAAATAACTACACATACCCTTGTGATCTGAACAATCACAATGACAGCAGAAGGGAAGAGATAATGTAGAACAAGAAGGTTCCAGGGACCATATAATATTTAACTAAGGATAAGGAGTAGCAGGAAGAATATAAGGCAGGAAGAATATCAGAACTTAAACTACAGACAGTGATCAAATAAGAAAAAGATCACACAGAAAAGAGGACCTTTTTTCACCACGATGGAAGACTAGACAGTTAAGGATTGGATTGTTAAAAACATGCATTGCTTTCACATGCATCAATTCACTTGTGCCTAACTTGTGATTACTGATGGGTATGTTTTTCATCTGTCAAATCTTTGGATCTTTGCTGGTACTTGGGTTTCACTACAGGCTTGTCTACCTAATATAGACTTAGTCCTGGAACTGATATCAATATGTTGGTCAGCCTGATTAGCTATGCTAAAGAAATCATACATTAGCTTGCACGCAACATCAGGCTAACACATCTCTATTTCTTCCAGGATGCAAAGAAGTATCTACAAACGGTAGATCAGCACACCCAGAGCTGCTCTAAAGTTTAATTGGACATGATAACAAAACAAGCCTTGAGTTAGCCACTTAGTACTGGATATACCCTTGAAACAACTTGTAAATCTTGTCTTACTTTACATGATGCTTTCAGAATGAATCATAACGTGGTCAAAAATGTCAGGGTGACAGGAATATATCCATGGAGAGGAGAAGAAAAATATTTAAACGAAACTTACTGGTGGCTCATCTCCAGTTCCCAGGACAAACATGCTGACTTTCATATAGCCTTTAGCTCCTGAATTAGTATCTTCAGGATCATTCAGCAAAAGCCACTTTCTCATGACTGCATGGCCTAAAATAAAACAGATACCACATCCCACCCCCAGTAATATCCATTACAAAATAGCAGAAACAAAAGTAAACTATTCCAAAAGAATCCTTTATCCAAATTTTAATTATTTTTTAAAAATATTATTCTGTCCTAGACAGCTCCCATTAGTGCCAATAAAAACAGGAAATCTAGTGCAACTAAATGTTGTAGCATACTAATTCAGAGACATAAAATATTTTGGCATTATTTTTTTCATATTTTAGATATCAAAAACTAGTATAAAAATTTCAGGTGCTTGCACTTCATTTTGAAATGAAGTTATATATTACTGGATTTTTTTTTTAAGTTAATACTTGAAGCAGAAAGTTATTTAACTTTCCATCGACTTTCTCTTTTACTTTAGAAATTTAATGAAATGTTTGAACTTCAAGTTTCAAGCTAGAAATGAAGCTCTTAAGTAACTGTTACTTACCAGGCTCATCATAAACATAGCCAATGTCAATCTGAAATAAAGAGCATAGGCATTACCTCTAAAAACATACCAAAACAGAAATATGCTAGGGCAACTCTCCTCAAGGTTTCATGAGTATTAATATATTATTCTCCTATCACAAACAAAAGAAAGTTTATGTATCCTTGGGAGAAGAAAGAGAAAATGCCTTACATTGAAAAATTAAGGACCATGAATAGATATAGCAGCCAAAAAAAAAAAACCACAAAAAAAAACCCAAGAAAAGATGCATTAGAACTAACAGCGGTAGTTAATTTCTTCTTTCCTCAGATCCCCAAGGTTTTTCATTTATCAGAGACAGAAGATGGGGCTAGCTTACTCCTTCTTCATTTTGCTATGGGCCCCCATTATTTTATGTTCAGACAGGCTTTTCAGAACTCTTTTGTTACTCTTTCCTGCTCAACATCTCATCCTCCCATTCCAGAAAGATGAAGATGATGGGCAATTTTTTCCCCACACTGTGTCAGATCTGGACAAGACTGTACATAGCCCCTGACTGTATTCATTGCATCAGATTTCAAACTTTCAGGAAGGTAATAATGTTTGTTCATGGTAACTGGGCTTGGTATTCCTTGCACGTAGCCTGAAAGGTTGATTTTCTAGAGAGAATTACACTTGAGGTTTTCTCCTGGAATGTGTGCCTGCAGGAACAGAACAAAGCTGAATGACATGCTGTCACCTGCTTAGTGAATGATGAATCCTCCACAGAACAATATACCACAGTCTGAATCACTAGTAGTTACATAGATAATAAGCAGTGGGAAGTAAAAACAACCAGCATTTTGGTAGAAATTGCTTCATTTAGAAAAGAGAACTCTTCCACACTTGTATTTTTTTGTAGAAAAGCTGGCTTAGAGACCTACTAAAATTATGCAGTATAAAATAAGCAAACCAAAGATAGAGCCAACACTGATATTGGAAATGTTATAATAGGGGATCCCAGTTAGCCACTACCATTTTCTTTAGGAATACCTCCATGGTAGATGCCTACCTCCCAGTATTGACCATAACAAATACAATAAAGTCAATCTCACTAATACCATCAGAGCCACAGAAATTACCTCAATTAAGAGACTTTTCCACCATCTCTTTTACTTAACAAACTTCTAATGGAACACCTTTCCATATGACTTGAGAATATTGTCTTTATGACACCATATTTATCCGTATTCTGCCTGTTAGTTACATAATAAAACTCTCTTCAAACCCTCATGTTGGGGGATGGTTAGCAGCACAAGCTAACTTGTCTCCCAGCGTCTTCTTTTCCGACACCCTCCCTCATGCCACATAATCACCATGATAACTTTTGGGGAAAACCATTACCTTCTGCTAAGTATTTTTTTTCCTCTTGGATACAAGTTAGAGAACCTGGTATATAAACCATACAATTTTCTTTAACAATAATTTTCTACTCAAGTAAAAAAACTGTTCACTAAATTTTTTAGCAAATGGTCATTATACAAAAAGCAAGACAATTCTCTGGCCCCACTCGAAAGTATTTTAAATGATTATATAAATTACTTAAAAATTTCTCTCGTGTAATTTAGCCAAGATACAGAATTTATTTCATACTCACCTTAAATTCTCCCATTAGACAGTCTGCTCGTAAAGAGTAAGAATCATATACCTAAAAGGACAGAGAAACATGAAACAGGAATGTACCTGAACATCCTAGTGAAATGGACAGACAATGCTGTGTGCATCCAGCAGCTTGGGAACATGCATCATTTCTTCTTACCCGAATGCTAACTGTTTCATCAAGCAACTCTAAAGGAGTCATGTGGACATTGTAGAAAAATATCTGTAAAAGTATAAAAACAAACAAAAAACCCTGTCTCAAAATGACAAACACATAAGTCTCTGAACAGAGAATGCAAAAACATTATTTTAAAAGGCTTGTGAACCATGTACTACAGTACTTTTACACTGATTCCTCGCCAGAAACATTTATGAAAATGTAGCACAGAATAAAAACCTAAATAAACAGTACAAATTAGATAAAAGACAGTAAGAACTTCCATTTGAATGAATGCAGTAGGCATAGCTGTGCTGCAAACTTTCAGCTCTACCATTGCTCTGCAATACACATTTTCCTCAGGGCAACCACTTCAGGAATTATAAAGGTTGTTCATTGTCCACAACATTCAATCCTGGTTTCGCCATCTCTGTTGTCAAAAAGGTCTTGTTTAGGGGTAGTGGTGGTAGTGACTGTAATGATTTGTACCTTTGAAATTGAAGGCCACAGGAATAAATCTGATTTTTATCTGAGTTTTATAGCATGAAGATAAATATACTACTCATTATCCTATTTCTTCTATTAATAGTATATGCCTCACTAAGTCTGGCCTTTGAGCCCTGCTATACTCTAGTCAGTACTTTATAAAAATAAAAATATAAAAGGGTACATAATTACCTCCTATTACGCTTTTAGCCTAGACTGGATACTGAGACTGCCTAGGAACTGACGCAACACAAGGTGCAACTGGCTTTCTCCCTTCCATGTTTTTTACCACTAGTTCATAAATCTTGACTGCTACCTACAGCTTAGTTCATGTCTCAAAGTTCTAAAATTTCCAAGGTTTTACCTGTTAAAGTTAAACGCACTTTCCACACAGTTCCAAAATCAGTTTTCCACACATATCCAGATAGTGAGAGGTATCCCTTCACATTCTCTCTACTAAGCTTAATCTCTGCAACACTAGTTTTCCAGACATGAGATCATTCTTGGTCTCACAGCGCTTTGAATTCTGTCCTATATTCCAGTGTTTGTATAGATGTACAGATTTCTGTCTGAACAAAGAAATCTAGCTGTGCTTTTATAAAAAACGGGTAGCAAAGCAATGACGTTTCTAGATTCTGTGTGGCAGTCGGGTAGATGAAGTGCTTGAGGACATGGTCTAAGGGTAGACTAGGTGGCGGTAGGTTAACGGTTGGACTGGATGACCTTAAGGGTCTCTTCCAACCTTAACAATTCTATGATTCTATGATTCTTATTGACCCAAAGCATTGCACTGAAAGCTTGTCTGCTCACACCATGATGATCCACAACACCTCCTAATTACTTTGTATGTCTTATTATATCCCGCACACAACAACAGTGACAACAACTAAGTCACATGGCCAACTGTATAATAAAAACATGTTCCACAGACTCAACCGAAGTTTGGCATCTTTCTAGATAGCTCTATCTGGTAAGACCGCCAGCAGTAATGATGTGAACACATTAAGAAAGTGGCTGGGAACTGCATATTAGCCACAACTATCCGTAAATAGCAAATTCCTAATTATCATAATGAAAGCTGTAGTAGCTATTTTTCTACATTACAAAACATCAACAATTGAGCTACAGTGCTCTATACACCACTCACTTCATCAAAATATGGGTTGTTTCCTCTTTTGATTCTTGTTCGGTGTGTCTGACCACAAACATGAACTTTGACTACTGGTTTTATGTTATTTCCAGGCAACTGACGACCTTCAATAACTCTAACACGAATCTGGAAAAAAACACCAACAATAAAATCAAATATTTGTATTAATTAATTATCTAATTAATTAATAATCTGCATTATCTATCATTCTAGTAACAAGAGCTTTTTACTATACCACAAAAAAGACCCAACACCTGAGGTAGCTGGCAGATATAGACTGAACAGACTTTTCAAACTTAATTATGACAGCAAATATAATTTTGCTTGAATTTTAGAGGACAAGTTTGGGATAATAATTTCAATTTTTTTTACTGCTTTTAATTTTTAAAGCTGCTATTTTAGTTTGAAATCTATACAACTCTACAATACATAAGGTTCATCTACATTTCAGTCAGAGTTGTACAAAATTAGATATCTGGAAGAATACTGAAATTTGGGCTTTCAAACAAAGAGGCTAATTGTTTCTACTGTGCATTAGACTTTCATAATCTAACATTACATTATGCTCAGGCTACGTGAAAGAAGCAATGTCATCACAGGCAGAAAAAGAAAACACGCAACCTTTCATAAATGCACTACCTGGAAATCTTGTGGTTTGTTAGAAAGGATTCTCCGTGTTTTCTTTCCTTTGGTGATGCGTTTAGCTAGCTGGGCTTCCTTTGTTCCACCTGCAACTGCTGGGCTGATACCACGAACTGGACCATCCAAGTCATCCTCATAACCTCCATCATCTTCTCCATCTCACAGAGTAAACAAACCAGGCAATTAATAAACAGATAGTACAGCTTGATGTTAAAGTTACAGGACTAGGAGTCTGATATCCAAGACTTTCCCTAAAATTGTATTATCACATTTCAACACAATTTTTCTCTAAAGATGTGCTTCCAATTCCTTTTGTAAGATAGTAATTTTATCCTGGTTAAGAACAACCCAACCAAACTAAGTGTAGATCAGTCCCTCTTCAGGATGCACAGTATCTACTGCAATTCCCATACACTTTTCTGAACCAACAAATTGAAGTTTTAGCAAAGTTCAGTTCAGCTGTAATAGTCACCAGACTAGTTCACAATACTCCAGAAGTGATAAACTGCATCACAGTTGAAGTTGTTTCCCAAAAGCAAGACAAGAATATAGCATAGCATTTTTTATATTTTTTACACTTAGGAATCTTGAAAACAGGAAGACATTTAGGGTCTGCCATCCAAAATAAAACCTTGAATCCTCCAGCATATAACTGTGGAATAAGTTATAGTTCTTCAGTAAGTCTCTTTGACAGTTGTGAAATCACACTACCTCTGTGAAAGCCTGTTCCATGAACACATGACACTACAACACTGGATCACACGGTGAGATTCTAGTATTGCAAAACAAGTATCTAGATCACAAAAGTGTGTCACTCCCTTGTGTTTCCAGCCTATTAACTGAAGGACAGCGACCATGGTAAAGTCTACAGGAAGAAAAAGCTGTGTCTCTGATGGTTTGCATTAAGAGAATGTTTGGTAACTTTATCAATTACCTTGCCAACACAGAGTGATGATCACTTTGCATAACAAAGTCCTCAGTCACCCCAGAGACATACAGAGACATACAAAAACCACAGAGATTGATATAGGATATATTTTGTAACTGGAACACCCTATCACCCTCACAGCTCTCAAAATCCAACTACCTGAATGGATCCATGCAACAGACTGACTACGTACCCTGACTTAGAACTTAATTTTTAAATTCTAAAATTGAGCTGTAGCTATCTCAGCTGGGGATATACTTTAATTTCATGGGAAATATGTATTTACAATAATTCACTGAAGTGTGTTTGATAATTTGCACCAAAATAATTTTCATACAATTGCTGGATGCTAGCTAAAAGGTTACCACGTTTTATTTACCTGTATTAACCTTATAGTTCAAGTAAATTTAAAAAAAAACCTATCAAAATAATCTCAAATATCTAAGTAAATTTTTATGTTTAGCTTTCAAGTACACATATTTATAAAATATTATAAAATTATTTCAAACTGTAGTATTTTAACACACAGGTACTTTTGTGCTTGCATTACCTAACCCTCCAGTTACTGTTCCAAGACAGAACATGCCTTGGTTAAGTCAGTGGAATAAAAATTTGCACTCAAAAGACTCCTCACTTTCTTCCTTCTTATGTTATTATCTTTCAGCAGGTAATGGTAAAACCATTTTTTTTTTCTCTTCAAACATGTAACATTTATTAAATTTCTTTCTGTACACACATAGCTAAGTATGACAGTAATCATTTGGCTATCTACTGCAAATGCCTGTTGCTACTTCACATTTCTTCCAAGAGTCTGAAAAACCAGAGGATCCTAGAAACCCTCTCATTAAAAGCCTGGTTAATAAGAGACCAAATACTCCCTCCTGATGAAAATACTGCATAGGCTAGTCTCAGTATCAAGCCTAATACAGGATACAATAGTGTCTTAAAAAACTTACTCATTCTAAAGGGGCGGGGGGGGGGAAAGCACTTAAAGATTTAAGAAAATCTTTTCACAAACCTCCCTGACACTGAAAGTAATGGGATATATAATTTTTTAAAAAATGTGACTTCCCTCCTTTTTTGGTTAGCCCTAGCATTAAAGCAGATAACTGCTGTTTCTTTAAGCATTCAAAAACTCTAAATTTCTTAAACTAAAGCAAATTTTACAAGCTTTTAAGCAGCATCACTCTTTTGTAACCTGCTTCCACTGGAGAAAATTATGCTAAAAAACATTTTATGTCAGGAAATGCCAATTTTCTTCCTAGCTGTCATTCTGAATCATCCTTATTTTCTTTAAAATCCCTATCTGGCAGTCTTGACATGCTTGTTTCTGGTCACATTTTTTCCTGATGAACAATGCTGTTGAATCACTTTCCTGCCTTATCTTAAGATTCTCCATGATTTCTTAAGAAAAATGTTCTGAGAAAAGCTTGAAATACCTTCTTGTGCATTGGTCCCTCCTGGATCATTTGGATTTGTAGGTCCAGCTGGTGGTTCATATCCTACCACCAAATCAATCGTTGCCTATAGAAAAATGCATGTTCTTCTATGTAGCACAGAGCATTCACAACAATTGATTTCAAGCAGTAAGTTATTATAACACCATACATCAACAGTTAACTGTTCACAGTCACAGCACAGTTTATAATTTCAGCTATCAGTAAATTAATAAACAAATATTAAGCTATATATATATATATACAAACAATAAAGATAACACAATTTGCAGTTAATGGAATATGCTCTACAGTAATATATAACAAATGGAATCACTATGTTTATATTTAAAAAAATCTGTTCATGACTATGTAAGCCTTTCTACAGACATTAATTTATTTAACTCTACAATAATCACGGCAGACTATGTGACATCCTAAATTACTCTCTCTGATCAACAACATAACAAACCTGAACACTAAATACAATTTCCTATCTGTCTCTTCTAATTGCTTGTTCATTCCTCCATTCTGGAAGAAAACCACTACGTAATTTTCCATTTTTATTATAGAATTGTCTATTTTGTGCTTGACTCTGGTTTTGGATTATTGAACAAACCATTATTATACCTCTTTACCACAGTAACATAAGAAGTCAGCAAAAAATGCCCAACCTTTTAACCAGCTAACCAAGACACTGAATTACTGTTGATGAGATACTGAATTAAGCCTTAAAGCCTCTTATTATGAAGTGCATTAGAATATCAAGTGCCTTAACAGCTGGACTGCACAAAGTAAGGTCGCAATTCTAGAAACTATGCCATTAATAGCTAAGTTAATAACCAATTAATAGCTCAAATTTAAACACACACTAAGTTAACTTAAGCAAGTTCTTGTGTAACTTTCTGAACTGAGCTGACAGCAAACATGTATATGATTATAAACTTTCCAAACTCAGTGCTATGACACAGATGGATATTAGAAAGAATACAGTAAAAAAAAAAAATATGGGAACTCTATCTAGTACTTAGGAAAATGCTCTTTTTCAATATCAGGCTGATTTCCATTCATACTCTGTGCACAAAATATTTATAACACATATATACAATACATACATAGAAAACAATCTATCCAATTGTATCAAGCAAACTCAGATAGTATAGACATAATTATATCTTGATATAAATTTCCTGTTTGGAGCTTTTGCCACAAAATTCGAAGCACTTTATTTATAAAAATAGCTAGAAAATATTTTTCTTTCACTATTAGCCCTGATGCTGCAGCATTTTAATCAAGAATACCGTAAAATATGGAAATCTAAGCTACTCACTCCAGTTTCTTGTCCCCTTTCATTTAGCAGAGGTATGAGTTTGAAGGGAAAAGATCTGCTTTGGTTGCCTACAAGATCCTTAAGTGCTATAGATGCACTGCCAATTAATCTGAAATGAAGTAAAAAACAATATTAGAATGCAAGTATACAAAACCCAAAAGTTTCCTTTTGTCTTTTGCTTGTGTCTGTTAGTCAACCAAATATCGCCAGCCATGATTTGTAAACCCAAGACACAACCAAAGATCACTGCAAGCATTATGTAATAATTGTGTACTGCCAATTTATATTTTCTGTTTCACTGCACTTAATCATGATGGTACTTATTACAGAAGACAAAGCTTTAACCTTAAAGAGGTCAAAAACTTAAATTTAAATAAATTGTATGTGTATTTTTTAAATAACCTTCTGTATAACTTTCAAGAACCATGTCACTTGTTTCTGTCACTGAATTCTGATTGGTAAACTAAACGATGTAATACTTTATTTCTCTAAATAGCTTTGCAAACTCTCAGATGAGAAATAATGTATAAAAGCTAGGTATGAGAGACACAAAAAGACACACACAACTCCATAATGCAAAAAATGAAACAGAACAAATGCAATCAATGTGCATTATTAGAAGCTTCACAAAATTAACCTTCTTGCCTAGACTCTACATTCTGGAATAGGTTCACCTCCTTCTTCCTCTAAACAGTTAGAATGTTTCGATCTGCTGCCCAGGAGATCTGACAGTATATGGTAGATTCTTCTGAGTTACTTTTTCCTACTTTGGCACTGCATGTCACCTCCACCCTCTTCAAAGAAGTGAAAACTGCAGGCACTTTTAACCTGAGAATCTTTTAGGCAGGGTTTCTTCCAGTGTGGCAGTGGTCTCATGATATCTAGCACTGTATTTCATTCCCTCAGTATAGGGGAATGAAATACAGTTTATGCCTGTTTGTTTTGTTTCTCTCAACAGTTTACACCTATACTAAAGTGGATTATTAGAATAAGTGGGATTTTTGCAAATGAAAAAACCTAAAGTTAATTTCACCTTGTGTATATTACAAGGAGGAAGTTTTACAAACAAAACACCAGCTTTGCTGCCAATGTGGAAAAAAGATCTGTTAGTAAAGAAGGTAACTGAAGTCCCTTTGAAAAGATTAGAGTGCTTTTTCATGGAGAAGCTAAGGATGTAAGGGCATTTTTTGACATAGAGCAAGCACATTCTTATAGCTACTCTCAGGTGTTATATCATGAGAACATAATTTACTTTTTGCAAAGAATGTCAGAATAGGTAAGAATAAATTATTATTTTCCCTAATTATAGGTTCCAAGTACTATATATTACAAATTTTGTTTAGTGGTGCACAAAAAATAAATACACTTTCTGTCTGAATGATGTTATTCTAGTGCTGTCGCCTCCTCACTCAACCCTGCTTTCCCAGCTCATCTCACTTCTCTGTGTTGTCTTTTTGATAGTTCTGACTCACTACTCAAACCTTTCACTTCTGCCCCACAAATTGACAGAGCACAGTAATATTCCATCTGTCCCTCAGAGATTTCTCACACACACGAGAGGAGCTAGATGTGAAAAGGAGTTTAAGAAAAGGAAATACATAGCAAAGGAAATACATAAAGCTATTCTAACTTTTAAGACGACCAAAACTGAAGCTCTGATGCCATTTCTAATAGCTGCCTCTCCTCCCTTTCCTGATGAAACATCGGGATTCAGTATTGTAGTCTTGATCCAGTGTCCTTTAAAAAACTATGAAAATACACCTAATCATTTTAATCGGGATTAGATTAACCCTAAGTACATTTTAACTTTTTACAAACTGTTGCACAGAGCTGGAGGTTAGATGAAACACTGACTCCATGCATTTCTCAACTTTAGGGAGCTTAAGAAGCAATTTCTCCTGTTACACAATCAAAATTGCATTAAAGCCACGAGACAAACCTAGATCTGGAACATCAGATACATATGCATCTGTCTTATTTATCCCTCCATCTTGTATTACTTGAAAGTGCTTATGATTTGATGTAGCAAATCTTGACACTAATGTCAGTAATGTCTATCTAGCTCAAGAAACAAAAGCAGATAATATCTCTCAACAGAAAGATGTTTTATTTTTATCCCTTGTGGCTTCAGCATTCTAAAAATTTGTGTTATACAGAAGCCAATAATGTCTGACATTACACACCAAAGAAAACATCTCCCTCAATAGCTCACTAAAGTCTTCTATGTAAAGCGCAGGTATCAGAATCACAGAATCACGCTGTCATGCAGACAAACTCCAGTAATATACAACACTCAAAGAAATAAATAGTTCATTCTATAATGATCACAAATCCCAAAGCAGTTAAGAGATAAAAATACTGGGTAGTTTAATGCATTTTTTTCTTTCTCTACCTTTGCAGAAGTAAAGCAAAAAACCTGTCCTGCCACAAGCGGTATAAACCACTGAATAAGACACCNACAAAGTAAGGTCGCAATTCTAGAAACTATGCCATTAATAGCTAAGTTAATAACCAATTAATAGCTCAAATTTAAACACACACTAAGTTAACTTAAGCAAGTTCTTGTGTAACTTTCTGAACTGAGCTGACAGCAAACATGTATATGATTATAAACTTTCCAAACTCAGTGCTATGACACAGATGGATATTAGAAAGAATACAGTAAAAAAAAAAAAAAGGGAACTCTATCTGGTACTTAGGAAAATGCTCTTTTTCAATATCAGGCTGATTTCCATTCATACTCTGTGCACAAAATATTTATAACACATATATACAATACATACATAGAAAACAATCTATCCAATTGTATCAAGCAAACTCAGATAGTATAGACATAATTATATCTTGATATAAATTTCCTGTTTGGAGCTTTTGCCACAAAATTCGAAGCACTTTATTTATAAAAATAGCTAGAAAATATTTTTCTTTCACTATTAGCCCTGATGCTGCAGCATTTTAATCAAGAATACCGTAAAATATGGAAATCTAAGCTACTCACTCCAGTTTCTTGTCCCCTTTCATTTAGCAGAGGTATGAGTTTGAAGGGAAAAGATCTGCTTTGGTTGCCTACAAGATCCTTAAGTGCTATAGATGCACTGCCAATTAATCTGAAATGAAGTAAAAAACAATATTAGAATGCAAGTATACAAAACCCAAAAGTTTCCTTTTGTCTTTTGCTTGTGTCTGTTAGTCAACCAAATATCGCCAGCCATGATTTGTAAACCCAAGACACAACCAAAGATCACTGCAAGCATTATGTAATAATTGTGTACTGCCAATTTATATTTTCTGTTTCACTGCACTTAATCATGATGGTACTTATTACAGAAGACAAAGCTTTAACCTTAAAGAGGTCAAAAACTTAAATTTAAATAAATTGTATGTGTATTTTTTAAATAACCTTCTGTATAACTTTCAAGAACCGTGTCACTTGTTTCTGTCACTGAATTCTGATTGGTAAACTAAAGGATGTAATACTTTATTTCTCTAAATAGCTTTGCAAACTCTCAGATGAGAAATAATGTATAAAAGCTAGGTATGAGAGACACAAAAAGACACACACAACTCCATAATGCAAAAAATGAAACAGAACAAATGCAATCAATGTGCATTATTAGAAGCTTCACAAAATTAACCTTCTTGCCTAGACTCTACATTCTGGAATAGGTTCACCTCCTTCTTCCTCTAAACAGTTAGAATGTTTCGATCTGCTGCCCAGGAGATCTGACAGTATATGGTAGATTCTTCTGAGTTACTTTTTCCTACTTTGGCACTGCATGTCACCTCCACCCTCTTCAAAGAAGTGAAAACTGCAGGCACTTTTAACCTGAGAATCTTTTAGGCAGGGTTTCTTCCAGTGTGGCAGTGGTCTCATGATATCTAGCACTGTATTTCATTCCCTCAGTATAGGGGAATGAAATACAGTTTATGCCTGTTTGTTTTGTTTCTCTCAACAGTTTACACCTATACTAAAGTGGATTATTAGAATAAGTGGGATTTTTGCAAATGAAAAAACCTAAAGTTAATTTCACCTTGTGTATATTACAAGGAGGAAGTTTTACAAACAAAACACCAGCTTTGCTGCCAATGTGGAAAAAAGATCTGTTAGTAAAGAAGGTAACTGAAGTCCCTTTGAAAAGATTAGAGTGCTTTTTCATGGAGAAGCTAAGGATGTAAGGGCATTTTTTGACATAGAGCAAGCACATTCTTATAGCTACTCTCAGGTGTTATATCATGAGAACATAATTTACTTTTTGCAAAGAATGTCAGAATAGGTAAGAATAAATTATTATTTTCCCTAATTATAGGTTCCAAGTACTATATATTACAAATTTTGTTTAGTGGTGCACAAAAAATAAATACACTTTCTGTCTGAATGATGTTATTCTAGTGCTGTCGCCTCCTCACTCAACCCTGCTTTCCCAGCTCATCTCACTTCTCTGTGTTGTCTTTTTGATAGTTCTGACTCACTACTCAAACCTTTCACTTCTGCCCCACAAATTGCCAGAGCACAGTAATATTCCATCTGTCCCTCAGAGATTTCTCACACACACGAGAGGAGCTAGATGTGAAAAGGAGTTTAAGAAAAGGAAATACATAGCAAAGGAAATACATAAAGCTATTCTAACTTTTAAGATGACCAAAACTGAAGCTCTGATGCCATTTCTAATAGCTGCCTCTCCTCCCTTTCCTGATGAAACATCGGGATTCAGTATTGTAGTCTTGATCCAGTGTCCTTTAAAAAACTATGAAAATACACCTAATCATTTTAATCGGGATTAGATTAACCCTAAGTACATTTTAACTTTTTACAAACTGTTGCACAGAGCTGGAGGTTAGATGAAACACTGACTCCATGCATTTCTCAACTTTAGGGAGCTTAAGAAGCAATTTCTCCTGTTACACAATCAAAATTGCATTAAAACCACGAGACAAACCTAGATTTGGAACATCAGATACATATGCATCTGTCTTATTTATCCCTCCATCTTGTATTACTTGACAGTGCTTATGATTTGATGTAGCAAATCTTGACACTAATGTCAGTAATGTCTATCTAGCTCAAGAAACAAAAGCAGATAATATCTCTCAACAGAAAGATGTTTTATTTTTATCCCTTGTGGCTTCAGCATTCTAAAAATTTGTGTTATACAGAAGCCAATAATGTCTGACATTACACACCAAAGAAAACATCTCCCTCAATAGCTCACTAAAGTCTTCTATGTAAAGCGCAGGTATCAGAATCACAGAATCACGCTGTCATGCAGACAAACTCCAGTAATATACAACACTCAAAGAAATAAATAGTTCATTCTATAATGATCACAAATCCCAAAGCAGTTAAGAGATAAAAATACTGGGTAGTTTAATGCATTTTTTTTCTTTCTCTACCTTTGCAGAAGTAAAGCAAAAAACCTGTCCTGCCACAAGCGGTATAAACCACTGAATAAGACACCAAAGAAAATGCCATAATCACACTTAGAAGCAATTTTAAACCACTTCAAATATACCTTACCAGTACTAGGTCTATGATACTTCCCCCCAGCAATCAAAGGGAAATACCTCATTTATCAGCATAAAATCAATGAAAAACTGATGACTATTAAACACAGTGTTTCATTTGTGCCAAGGCTAATTAATCCGTTACTGCTGTGGTTAGCACTTCCTGTTAGCTGCCAAAATTACCAAGAGAAGTGAAACATCACACCCATCCCTGCATATCCATCTGCTTACATTCTTTTTCTACTAGAAATCCAGTGATTTTAATCCAAGTGTCAAGCATTTAAATTCTTTAAACTTATTTTTAAGGGTTTATTTTGGCAGAGGTTTATATTGATTATTCTTATCTGACAGAATCATAGAATCACTTGGGTTGGAAGAGACCTTTAAGATCACTGAGTCCAACCACAGCCTAACCCTGCCTAGTCCCTCTAGATGTCCTTAAACCAAACATTTACACACCTTTCAAATACCTCCAGGGATGGTGACTCCACCAGTCCCCTGGTAACCTGTTCCAATGTCTAACAACTCTTTTAGTAAAGAAGTTTTTCCAGATATCTAACCTATATCTTCTCTGGTGCAACTAGAAACCATTTTCTCTCATCCTATCAGGTTACCCAAGGGAAGAGACCAACCCTCCCCACCTTTCTACACCTTCTTGCTGGTATTTGTGGAGAGTGATTAGGTCTCCCCTCAGCCTCCTTTTCTCAAGACTAAAAAGCCCCAGCTCCCCCAGCCGCTCCTTGTAGGACTTGTGCTCCAGACTCTTCACCAGCTCTGTTGCCCTTCTCTGGACTTGCTCCAGCATCTCAACATCCTTCTTGTAGTGAGGTGCCCAAAACTGCACACAGCACTCGAGGTGCAGCCTCACCAGAGCTAAGTACAATGGGACAATCCGTTCCCTACTCCTGCTGGTCACACCATTCCTGGTACAGGCCAGGATGCCATTGGCCTTCTTGGCCACAGTGCCAGCTCATGTTCAGCTGGCTGTCAACTAACACCCCAAGGTCCTTCTTCATGAGCATTGTCCTCCATGAGCTCTCCAGCCACTCTGCCCCAAGCCTGTATCACTGCCTGGGGTTATTGTGACCAGAGCGCAGGACCTGGCACTTGGCCTTGTTGAACCCCATAAGGCTGGCCTCAGCACATCGATCCAGCCTGCCCAGGTACCTCTGCAGGGCCTTCCTGCCTTCCAGCAGATCAACACTCCCCGATACTTGCTGTTGTCTGCAAACCTACCGAGGATACATGTGATTCCCCCATCCAGATCATTACGCAAGACTGTAAGCTGGCACTGAGATCAACTGCAGCACCGAGCCCTAGGGGACACCACTTGTGACCTGTCGCCAGCTGGATTTAGCACCATTGACTACAAGTCTCTGGGCCCAGCCAGTTTTTAACTGAGCAAAGAGCGTACCCATGTAACCCATGAATGGCTAGTTTCTCTAGGAGGATGCTGTGGGGTACGGTGTCAAAGGCTTTACTGAAGTCCAGGCAGACATCATCCACAGCCTTCCCCTCATCCACTGAGCAGGTTACCTTGTCATAGAAGGAGATCAGGTTGGCCAAGCAC
>VXBZ01012832.1:192051-344624 GCA_013399135.1 Heliornis fulica | reverse complement strand
CAGGATGCCATTGGCCCTCTTGGCCACCTGGGCACACTGCTGGCTCATGTTTAGGCGGCTGTCAACCAACACCCCCAGGTCCCTTTCTGCCAGGCTGCTCTCCAGCCACTCCTGCCCAAGCCTGTAACGTAGCCTGGGGTTGTTGCGACCAAAGTGCAGGACCCGGCATTTGGCCTTGTTGAATGTCATATTGTTGGCCCCAGTCCAACAATCCAGCCTGTCCAGATCCCTCTGCAGGGCCTTCCTACCCTCCAGCAGATCGACACTCCCACCCAATTTGGTGTCATCTGCAAACTTACTGAGGGTGCATTCAATCCCCTTGTCCAGATCATCTATGAAGATGTTGAACAGAACTGGTCCCAACACTGAGCCCTGGGGAACACCACTGGTGACCGGTCGCCAGCTGGATTTGGCTCCACTCACCACCACTCTCTGGGCTCGGCCATCCAGACAGTTTGTAACCCAGCACAGAGTGCACTTGTCCAAGCCATGAGCAGCCAGCTTCTGCAGGAGGATGCTGTATGCATTTCCACAGGAGAATGCTGTATGCTGCAAGACCCAACTCCCACCTTCTGCTATTCATGCTGTGTTTTAAAATTTTTATTAAGAGCAAACCATTTAAATATTTTTTAGTTATTTGATAATAGTCTTTGCAAGAAAAAACTTCTAAAAAAAATCCAACCCAAATTTGTGCATGGCAGAAAACCCCAAAATTGAACCTTAATCAGGAAAACCTGAAGCTATGTACAGACATACTGACATGTAAAAGAATCCACACAAAAGGGTACTGGTGGAGGATTCAAACATTCTTGAAATTATTTACATATGGAAATTATTTAATATGATTAAACAATTTGCTGCACTGTTCATTTGTAGCTGCATTTTTCTGCCTGAGAAAAGGGTGTGCCCAATCTGTTTTTCCTCTGTGTTGCTAGGTTACTAACTACGGCAAAGATCATGGGGAAACACACAGTTCCAACTCTCATTCTGTTTGAAAGAAAATCACTTCATTCTGACACAACTGTAACTTCCCGTTGACTTTTTTTCTTTAGCTTCACATAGACAACCAAAGTTACTGGTTTGGAGTTTTTGGGGGTGAGTTTGGGTTGTTTTGTTTTTGTTTTTGTTTTTTGTAGAGTTTTTTGGGGTTTTTTTAATAATTTTTTTCTTTGTCTTTTAACTGCTTGAAGATTTGTGTTCCAGGAGTTTTAAATCTTTCCACTAACAGTATTAGACATAATAGAAAACAGATGTGTTCTCTTTTCAAACATCTTTATGCTGGAAAACCCAGCTAAGCATGGATCACATGAGTTCTTTCCAGTTTATTCCTGCAATAGTCTGTCTGTATACACGTCAGAGTGGTTTGCTTTAGTTATCTTTTCCGATGACTCTGTCTTTTTACCATGTGGAGCACTCAATTACTCTATCTGCAAAAGTAAATGAAGTGGTATGTCCTATCTCCAGGCAAAGGAAAAAAAACCAACAAAAAAACCCCACTGAAACAACCACCAACCAAAACAAACCAAACAAAAATGGGCAAAAAATGAAAATGTTCTTTCAGGCTTGATTTACAGAAACATGCCAAAGCAATGAGTTAGATGTTCTGGCACAGTGTAAAATAAAGGAGTAACACCCACTGCGCTCCTCCTCCTACATCAGTATAAGAAGGGTATGGATGAACAGCTATGCAGCTTTCTAAGAGCTATAACAAATGATGGATTACATCACACTATTCTGCTGTGTTGATCTAGAGGGGAGCATGGGTTTTGTAGTCACCTCTAAGGCACAGAAATGGACTAAGCAGCCAGAACTATTCAGGAGTAATACTGCATGGAATAGAACATTTTGTATTAGGAGCTTTGAGAGTGAGCACAGAAAGGGAGTTGGGTTGAGAAACATGGTCTTCTGCTTCTAGCAGAAGAATGGTGTCAGAACACTTAAGCAAAAGCTGTCTCTACTCTGAAAATAACAATAGCAATCCCTACTGTTTATTTTCCTCCAGAACTACATGCTGCAGTCAGCGCTCTTTCTTGGGCAACAGAGTCACTCAGATGTACCCTTTATACCCAAAAGATAAATCCCAATTCCATTGAGACTTTCAAGTAAAATATATTTTAAAAAAAAACAAAAAAACCCCCAAAAAAACCCAAAAAAACCCAAACCTCTGAAGAAAATATTATTGATTTAGACTCAAATCCCGCTTAATTTAGTTTAAACACCAGATATACCTCCCCAGTCAAAAGGCCACATCATGCAAGTAACATGTGGGAAACTTACTGACATTCCCTCTTTCATTTGATCCTTTGTCTAAATGTGAATGTTCATTAACACCAAATCTCTTCTGCTGTTAACTGATCTTTGTGTCTTTAAAAGAAATCCAAGATGACATTTCCTATTATCTTGTTACAGTCAGGAAGCCTACTCATGTGTTTCCAACTTGTCACCCCCTTATCCTATTCCTCTGCCAACAGCTCTTCCAAACACATCACATACTACATATACAGTGGTTACTGACGATTTATTTTCAAAGAGCATTACTCTGAAAGTATTCCTCAGTCTTTGGTATGGACTATACTATTTTTCACAGTTCCATACATGGAAATGGTTTTCCCAAATAATAGTACTGGTTTATTTTTAAAACTGTACACAGAATAAGTGGTGGACAATTTCCAATGCATAGACCTAAGCAAAACAAACAGGCACTTGCACAAACCAAGGTTAAGGGCTACAAATATGAATTCAGATGATATTTACAAATATGGTCTTAAAAGAAAAAACTGTGCTTGCTTAACTTTGAATCTATATACAGAAAATATTTTGGGGGCTTTAGGTACCTTCCTTTATTTTCTGATAAGTTAAAAATTCCATTACAAAACTCCAATTACTAACAAGCTTTCCTAAACCAAGTTCTGGGATTTCTGGGATTTCCTTAAAGTCCTTAAAGTTTTTCCTTAAAGTTTTTCCTTAAATTTCCAAATTAGTCAATCCTCTGGGATTTCCTTAAAGCATGCAGTACATTTCTGCTTTACTGAACAACAGCAATCTCAAGAATGAGGTATCTAAGGGCACTGCTTGACTCTGTGATTTGACGATAGAGCTGTTAGGGTATTGTAAAAAACTGAGTTCATATGCTGGGAGGAGGCAGAAAGTAGTAATCAATAGATATGAATGCATTCCTGGCTCAGTGTCAGAAAATATCCAAATTTGCCCCCCCCCAAAAAAAAAAAAAAGAAGATGATGCAGTATCATACGCCCTTTTAGAAGAGCAACAGCCAACGCTTGGCACTGACAGAGAAGAGTGTAAGAGCACATAAAACATAGAAACTGATCCTTGCATGATGTTATACAAAGGGGGAGGGAACTGGCATCTCATTTTTTATAAGCTGCTCAGATTTAAAAAAAAAAACCAAACCAAAACAAAACAAAAAACCCACAAAAAAAACCCCAAAACCTGTATTAGTGTTGCTTTCTAAAGGCACCTATTTAACTTTTTACACAAAAAGCTCATGATTTAAACTGGGATGGGCAGAAGATTGTAACCACTATGTGATATCTAAAGAGTAAAGACACTGATGAAGCTTTCTGGTCATACGCCTGAAGAACGAACTCTTAGACTTTGTCAGAGCTTTTAGTACAAGCAGTTTCAATAGTCTATTCCTGCTGTATATTATCTAAAAGAAATGCCTTCCAATTAGCTTGCCACCACCTTTTCCTTGCCTTACCCTTTTCCTGCAATTGATTTCAGGGATAAGGTTTATTTCTCTAAGATGAGTGATGAAACAAATAGCAGAACACAAGAGGTTGTTAACAATTTCAATCAGTAATTTGTCTCATTCATTGAAATGATCAACATGCATAGCTTTAAGTTATCCTGAACACCTGCAATTTTGATATGATATTAATGCTTAAATCCTACATAATTCCATATATATTTTTTCATCTCTATCATCTTAATGTTTAAATCCAGATAAAACTTTTTAGAGTCTGCATTATGTGTTTATCTCATCACAAATACAGAAGGAACCTCAAAGTACTGGAGTGTGCTCATTGTAATTTTGACCTACTAAAGTTTTATATTATGCTTTTTAATAGAATGCCTTTTTAATTCCAGCATTGCCATATATACAATTACATTATTCTATGTCAACAATTTTTTCCAACTGCCACAGTCAAAAGGCCAACTATCAACAAATCTATTCATATTTTTTAAAAAAAGTTTAAAATATACCAATATTACTCTTAAAAGTTAGTTGAACAAGAAATCTTAACTACCTGTATGTTTCCTTATTACATGTTCCTTTTCTGTAAGGGCATAGACCTACAAAAAAAATGTTTACATGCCAACACGGACACCTTACAGCATTTCAGTATTCTAAAACTTCTTATAATTTTGTCTCCTTTTGTACAAGAATAGAAGCCTCAAGCCAAGGCAGCTCCTTTTTCAGCACCTTCAGCAATAAGATTAAAGAAAAACACCCAAAACAAATTAAAATTTCCAGAAAATATTTCCTGCTGTAATTACTTTATATGTAGAAAACCTAGATATATTTTTCATTTTTAGTGGAAGAAATCTATTTGTGCTTTAAGGTAATAACCTTCCAGGTACACAAATCTATAGCTACTTTTTCTTTAGTTTCAATTCTCTAAAATTAATAATACAACCTAACTTTGTCAAAACTAAAACTAAGCATCTTTCTGTAGTTGTAGGTTTTTGTCTGAGCACCAAGGACTCAACAAACAACTGTTTGAATCAAATTTTACTTTAGCTTCTTACAAACAAGCAAACCAAAGGACCATACACAGAAAGATCTGTTGCCTAAGATCCCATCATACTTGATTTTTAGATGTCTGAAAAATGTGGAACCCACTTTTAAGTATATAGGTGCTGTCTATACTGCACAGGTAGTTTACTTTTTCAGGAGGATTCAAGCCTACTGACATGCACCAACAGCACTAACCAAAACAGTGCAGGAGGATAAGAGCCATGAGTTACAGGGATCATGAAAATGGGTATTTCAATCTGCCAATGACCTAAACTCCAAATCCTTTTAATTATATAGTAGAAGTCTCTATTTCCCTTCCACTAAATGAATGTCAGAAAAGGCAATTCTCAGCAGCCTCTCACCTCATTTTTATAACAGCCTAGAGTCTGCTTCTAACAAATAGGAAACTAGATAATATTTTCTTTCTCTGCTGTTAGTTTACTTTTCACAGAAAGATCTCTTAAGGTCATACTATGTATTTTCTTTAAAAAACCCACACCAAAAACTACCAAAGAAAAAAATACTCTATCCATTTTAAGTCATACTTTTAATATATATAAAACCAGAAGAGGAGGTAGCAACATCATTGCCAGCACACAATATATGAAACCAACCTGAGGCTTGTAAGACCCAGCCAATAACTGGAGACAGATTGATTTCCCTATTCAGTGTGAAATATTTTACTTTCACATCTGACGTTGAATAAAAGAGATTTGCAAGCTGATCTTGGGAAAGTTATTTGTATTTCAATTTTCAGGTTTTTAATGACTGTGCAGAGAACTCATGAAGAGTACAGAAGGAACATGACATTTAACAGATCCCACCAGCTAGGTCGTTCAAAAACAGAAACTCAGATTTCATTCCCAAGACAATTTTTGTATTTTATCCAACATATTTATCCCAGTGACTATGTCACTCTCCCAGGAGATGAGGCCATCCCTCTGGAGAAGACAGGAGACTGAATTTTATGCTTCCCATCTTCGTAGGCAAGGCTTAAGCATGCGACATAAAATACAGCTTCTCAAGGAGGTTTATTTAAAAGCTCAAGAGCTTTAATTGTTTGTGCTAACTGTGCTATGAATATACCAACGAAGAGTTCTTCTGAACTTCTTTCTGGATGCTTATTATATATAGTTAAGTGGGGTATTGCCCTGAACCATTCTGCAGCATAACAACATGCACCAGGTATCAGTGGGTGCAAAAATTTAGTTACACAAGAACCTTTATTACAAGTAAGCACCAACCAAGACATGGCAGCTGTGGTTTTCAAATTAGTCATATGTGAAGGGATCTAAATTTTATCTAGATTATGCCTTCAGTGCCTTAAGAGTTCCTCAAACTTATGTCTAAATTTAAGTATATACATGAAAAACCCCAAACTGTCACTTTGCTTCAGAGTAACAATCCTATTGGTGAGGGATGGAAAGCCCACTGGTTTATAGTCTGGAAGCAGGTATTATTACATCAGAAACCATCTAATTGCATCCATCATTTCTCTCCAGCAGCTATCGTTTTTTCCCTGGACTTCTATTTATAGAATCACAGAATTGTAGGGGTCGGAAGGGACCTCCAGAGATCATCAAATCCAAACCCCTGCCAAAGCATGTTCCCTAGAGCAGGTGGCACAGGCAGGTGTCCAGACGGGTCTAGAATGTCTTCAGAGAAGGAGACTCCATACCCACCCTGGGCAGCCTGTTCCAGTGCTCTGTCACCCTCACTGTGAAGAGGTTCTTTCATATAGTGGTGTGGAACCTTCTGTTCAACTTGTGGCCATTGTCCCTTGTCCTGTCCCCACAGGCCTTTTAAAAGAGGTTGGCCATTTCCCTTTGTCTCCTGCACTTAAATATTTATAAACATTGATCAGATCCCCTCTCAGTCTTCTTTTCTCAAGGCTGAACAGCCCCAGAGACTGTGTTAAAGTTGTGTTTAATATTGGGTAGGAGTAAAAACAAACAAACAAAAAAGAGAACATACTTGTTCTGTCCAATTGTTTCAAAATCCTTCACAATAATTGTCAGGGAAGATGAATTATCCAGAGCAATTCCTTTCAAGTCAAATTCAAGAATCTGAACCAAAAGAATGGAGCAAAACCAAGTTGTAATTAGACATATATTTATTAACAGCAAAGGAGCACATATGACAAAAATATTAAGAAATAAATTTTTAATTTAATAAGACACATCAGACCAGCTTATATTTGCAAAAGCAAAGTTAAAAATCTGGGAACATAATCATAGCACATTCTTGATTTGCTAGTTACTAGTAATAATAACAGAAACCGATCTAAATTGTTTAATACTGAGCCATAACATATTTTGCAATTCTACTTCCTTACACTAACATAAGTATTCTTTCAGAAGATCTGATACCATTCCCCTGCAACACTGGCCAATGTCAGTGCTGTTGAATTTATAAAATGTGTAGCTTCGCATTCTTTGTATTCCTAATTACAAAATGTACTAATAGTCTTTATCTTTCATTTCTGCTTGTGAAAAACCACTACTAAGTAAACATTACTGAAGATGTAAAATAGGATGCGTCCTGCAAATAAACCATTAGGAACTTTGAAACATGATTCATTTTAATTCTGTAGGGATTTTTTCCTAGCATATAACAAAGGATCCAGCTACATTCCCATACATGTAGCTAAGGAATAACTAAACAGCATTTGGTACAAAGTAAGGGGGAACAAAACCAGCTGATATCCATTGACTTTACATAAAAACTTGTATTTACTCACACCTTGAAAAAACACCTATCACTAGTTCCTGTTTCTAACCAATATTCAAAATTGTATAAACTGATTTACCAATTTCACAAGAGTTTTGTCTTTAATAAGAAAAAATACCAACAAAAAAAGAGTAAGGATTAAAAAAGTACCTCATTCCAAACAGGATTAAGTTCACTGTCAATTTTCTTCGTTTTCTTTTTTTCATCTGCAAATAAAAACAAAACTTGATAATCTGTTTTTGCTAAAGCACTACACAAATAGTACAATCTCTCAGTTTTCAAAATAAATTTTGTGCTTTAAACCAAATGTTTCAATTCTTTTTGCTTCTGCCAGTAGCTGCACATTTTACAATCAAAAAATCCCATGGGCAATTTTAGTAGCTGAAGCTTTTAACTCTGTTTTGTTTAAGCATAGCTAATGGTATTCCCAAAAAGCAAAATGAATGTTTAGATTTCTCAACCTTTTGTGACCCTTGCCTGCAACTTCAGTAATGATGAAAGAAGACACACTAAAAGACTTGGAGGCATCAAACCAAAGAGAAACCTTTAAGTGATGAACTTCAGTAGCAAAAAAATGCATCACACATTTGCTAAACCAGAGTTACAAAATATTTACAACTGGCTCTGAAATGCCACCACTCAGGGGAAAAGAATTTTAAGAAGATATGCTTTCCGGCCCTTTTTGTTTTAAATGAGCAAATACTAGCAGAAATACACATGCATGTAAGAGGAAATGCAATCCTTCCTGGAAAAATGGCTTGCAAAGTTTATGTAGATCATTTCACTGAAGTTTACTGTACCCAGAAAGTTACAACTTTTCCACACTTCATGGTAAAATATTCATTTGGTCAACGTACAAATCATAGGAGTGCAGGAAGTGGTATAAATTACAGTGTAGCATTTCAATTCCAAATTCCTTCTCCTGAGAGGAATAATTCAAGTCAAGCTACATGGAGGCCTTTTGCAGGCCCAACGCCACTTATTAAACAACAAAATAAAATTCTGTTCTTATAAGAGGTTCAAAGACACAGCTATATTTTTACATTTTAGTTGTAGTATATGTATACATCTCTGATGGAGAACAAGTCTTGACACAATACTCAGAAGTACAAACATTCACTAGAAAACATGCAGGTCTAAACAGAAATTGTATACATTACTGATAACAAGTAAAATATATTAAGTACAGTCAGTAAACTAACTCCTGATCTAGAAAATGCTCAGCCAACACTAAAAGGCTAACTTTCAGATATGCTCCATGTACTTAAGGAATACTGAAAAGGTATTTATACTATTCACAGGTTATGGCTGTTTGCCAGGAAAATGTTGCAAAGGCCTGGGAAGATATGCCACACAAGTGCGTTCATATACCCACTATTCAAACTTTTTATTGGATGAGAGTGGGATGTACTGAAAGGAAAAAGTCAGCCCATACTGCAAATTTCAAGAACTGACTCACGTTTATGTAACAGGAATCGTCTACAATTTATGCAGGATATTGAGTCACACTCTACCACAAAGGAAAGAACATTCATAACATACCATGCTGTGGACTCCCATTTTGCGGAACAAAGAACTAATTAACAAGCTAGCAGATTAAACTTAACTTTGTGTTACTTAGTAGGAGAGAAAGCATTTTCAAAACTGAATATCCCAGAATATCTGAAGTTTGGCATCACACTCCAAGTCTCCTTACAAACAGGAGCGGGGAGTCAGGGAAAAGGTGTTCTTAGTGCTGATGAATAAAGAAACAGTTGCAGCTGTTTGCAAAGGAGATAGCAAATTACAGACCTGGTCCTGACAGAACTCATGAATAAAGGTCCTGTGATCTATGCCTAAGCTCAAATGTAACTCTGTAGGGTAAGAGAAACCCTAGCTTGAACAACAGTCAAGACAATTCTTGATAAGGGATAAACTTTCCATTTTCATAAAAACAATATATGTATATATATGATTCCACTAAAAATATGTATTTTATAGATTATACTAAGAAAAATACTTTGTGTCATGCATCTATGTGGGAGTTGGATAGCAAACACTGGGAAACACAGCTTACAATGGGTTTTAGTTACAATTTTAGGCAGTCCAAGTGTAGCATTTGCAGCCCTCAAGCAAGTACTTTGGATACATTTTCTTCATTTTATTTTTTATTAAACTTGTTATCACTCTTTTAATTGCTTCGTTTGGTTTTTTTTTTGGGGGGGGGTAGGGTTGTGGGGTTTGTTTGGGGTTTTTTGTGGTTTTTGTTTGTTTGTTTGTTTTTTAAACTACTGGGAAAGACCTTTTTTCTTCCCATCAAAAAGTAAATCTTTACCAGGCAGGGTAAAATGTACTGCCTAGCTATGCTGGGAGCTCACATAAGTTACAAGACCTTCAGCTACAGTATCCAAGATTGTAAACCACATCAGTATAAACTGTAAGATAGAGGCAGTTATAATTTTTAGTTTGGCCCTACCAAGAAATAGTAGTAAGAAACTATAATGGAAACAGGTAGGACATTCTATAGAGTTATTTCTTTAAAAAATCACTACAATAACCTTTGTACTGTAGAACGAATAATTTTTTTATTTATCTTGATAGACACATTACACTACCACATGTTGTTTAATAGTCTCAATTGGAAATAAATATAATAAGTGTTTGGTATTAGTCAATGAGATGACAGTATTCCAAAAATTCAAGATGAACTGTTTAAAAAAAAAAATTAATTAAAATCCATCACTAGGAAGATAGCTACAGTACTACAATCAATGTTTACATCTTAATTTGTTTCTTCTACAATATCTTTTATCAATTTTGGAAGGTAGGGAATAGCAGAAGCAAACATCTTTTAGAACAACTTAAGCCTAAGATTCAAGAGAGAATCCCATTTCTTTTCACTAAAATTTCTGTAAGAGTTTTGTGCATGAAGAATTTAGATTGTGGCATGGCAGCATCTGCAGGATCAAATGAGAAGATCTCCAAAACCCAGGAAATTAAATTTAGGGTAATTTAGCTCTCTGCAAAACAGAAAATACAAATTTAGAAAATAATTACTCATTTCTTTCACACAGTGCAATATAAACTAACGTGGCTGCAAACTACTGCAAAGCAGTCTGGAAAGTACTCAGATATATAGCACAAATATCTAAGTTGGCCCAGTCATTTCACATCAGTTTTTAATGCATCAAGCTGAATGAGACAGTCAAAAGGAATGATCAAACCACTAAATATCCTAGTAATGAGTGCACATATAAGTCAATATAAGCAATGATGTCAATTTTTATGCCCAAAGACAAGCAGCTGAAAATTTCTCCAGTTTGGTATAGCTGGCAAACTGAAAGAACGGTACTGGTTTAATCATTACCAGTTAGTGCCACTTCAGCAAATGGAAAGAGGTTTTCATATTAATTTGACAAACAATTTGTCTCACATAGAGTGGCGATGAACTCAGAATTCTGTAGAAACAGCACCCAGTTCAAGCTGCAATACTTGTTTACTCTCAGGGTGTAGTTCTCTTTGAACAGTGAGTTGTTCTTAGAGTAAATGAAAGTTCATCTCATTAGAGTGAACTTAAATGTGTTAAAAAAACCCACAACCAACCACCAAAACCATCAAATGTAGCTCCTCTAATTGCAAATAATATATCATGACAGAATCCTTTTAATATGCACCTAATATATGCCACTGTAGTAATTTCACTAGCTGTATATTCTGTAACTAGTTTAGTTATACAGATTTGATGAAGTCTATGCTATACACAGATGAAACTATACTAACACATATGTGCCAACATACAAAATGTTTGCAAAGTCACTTAGCTACTAATTGTTGTAGGATCATGGCCTTTACTCTTCACAGCATAGCTGTACAGGTCTAATCTAAGAGATACTATGTGTTCTCACTGAAGTCTTCAAATTACTGAATCTGCTATCAGTAAAGGCTTTGTAAGTTAAAGTTTTAAAAAAATAACAAACAAAACACAATTTTAATGAAACATCTACTCCTACAGCAATTTTCTGTCAAATGAGCGCTATTCTCTAGGACCTCTCCAAGAATACTCCAAAGCCACACAAAACTGTACTACAGGTCTATGGTCAGAATCCTGCAAATGCCCGAGTTTTCCCTAATCTGGAAAATGAACTCCCAATTGCGTTTTTTCTGCCCCCCCAGGAGCTACAGTGGGGATGGACTGCTGCTAAATACTGCTGCACTTTGACATACACTTTCCCAAAAATAAGCCTGGTTTCCCATCTCCGCACACTTAACAAGGTGAAGTGGAACAGGATATACATATAAAAAAATTAAATAAATCAATAAACAGCCAAAAGATCAACATATTGCTAAATATGATCCCTATGCCCTTACACCTGGCAATCAGGTACTCCACTTACAAATTAAATCAGAGCTGCCCAACAGCTGGCAAAACACTAGTATTTTCTGATTCCTCTGGAATCACACTGGACAGAAAGCAAAAGATCCCTTGTTATGTAATAAAACCAAATAAAAAGAAGTAACAGGCATAAGAAGAAATCAAATATTCTACTAAAAAGCTTTCACAACTATGAAGTTATATTTAAGACAGTGGTTAAACATATTTGTGAGCATTAAAAATCCCTATTATAGTATGTAAAGGACGAATACAAGCTCATTCCTTCCATGTCTACTGCCCAATTCCTGTTTGAAAAACTTAAGGACTGAGAAACAAATCTGGCAATGCAAAAGGAAAAATAAATATGTAACTTATATTTAATAGGTAAAAATTAATTATATTAGAGCACACAGTAGGAAAGAATTAGACAGTTAAGGCATAATCCAAACTCTGGAGTATGAAACTGCAGGGATACAGAAAGGCAAAACTGTGACAGGAAAGCAAAGAGAAAGATGAGGAACTGCAAAGAATATGAATGCTTGAGAAGGAGCAGAAATAAATGGAACAAACCATTTTTGAAGGGCAAATAACTTTTCTTAAACTAGGGAAGTTCCAAAAGCTACTGAGACAGGCTGAGTCACTTGCCGTAACAAACAGGGGGGTAAAAAAACAAACTTGAGAAGAGAAGGAAAAGACAGGAAATGTCTTTCTGATGTTGAAATACAGTCTCTGAAAACTTTTTATTCTCTAAGTTAAGACTCAGGACATACACTCCTTCTCCAGCCTCCAGCTAAATGTCACGATTTCAGATTTGGTTTCTAAAGGTGACAATCCCCTACAATGATTTTTTTCATAATTTAGGAAATATGATTTCCATTTCAGTGCAGTTAGGAAACCAGGACACCAGGAATTCAGATGACCATTTGTCACAGTTTGGTTTAATATATTACATGATCCAAAATTGCTTGGCAGTTTCTGCACCAGAAAAATAAACCAATACTTGAAATAAAGTTCTTTTGTCTAGCCAGCTTAGCCAAGGTAGGAAATGATAGCAACAGGTAAAATATACCGTAAAACAGAATTAGCTTTACATATAAATCCTAATTTTATCACAGTTTTCTCCTCCCATATGAACCTGACAAGCAGTGAAATCATAAAAATGTGGTTTCTTTCCCAAATCTTCATTTTAAATTAAACAATCTCAACAGGCATAATTTTAAAGTACAATTCAGCTTGTTAAAAAAAAAAAAAGCAAACAACAAAACAAAACCCAAACACGTTCAGTAATGGTATGACTGTTTTCCAACATGCTGATAATAACAATAAACCAATCACAATAAAAACTGCCATCATAGTAAGCAGTGGCTGTGCAAAGTAATCAAGACAGATGAATGATTTTTTCAGTTAAAAAATAACAAGATTAATACTGGAATGAAAAGTGGATTTATCTATCCAGTTAGATTTTAAAACAAAGGTGTAAGCCTTTGGAAAAACTTGTAAAATGTTAATCTGAAACAGAAGCACTGCTGGCCAGAAAAGACCAATGCACTCCACCCAATTCAATCTTCATTCAGGTAATTCCTGTTTCTCAAAAAGTTGTCCCTAAAGTTATATCAGATCTAACTTAGGAAAATATCTTTTCACATATTTTCAAATACTTATATGCGGCATTACCCTTCAGAAAAACCTCCTCCCTGGATACATTTATGATAAGTTTTTCTTACCTTTAAAAATAACAGAAACAATAGGATCTGGTTTTCCAAACTTAGTTTTAGGAATATTGGTAGCACATTCCACATGCACCCGAAGCATTGTTTCCAGACTTGACTAAACTTCAATTGTTACCACAGAAATTCAAGGAAGTCTTAAGTTTCAAACTCCTTAACTTCTGGACTGAAATGCTACCAGGAAGAGGAGGCAGGGAATAGCTGGTTTACAGTAAAGGTCTATGGGTGGATCTATGACAGACTAGCTTCTGAAAGCTATAAAAAAAAAAAAGTACCCGTAAATTGACACCAAGTTCTGTACTGCTACACAAGACAAAAACCCATCTTGCTAGCGAAATCCAGTAACACAAAGGGCACTGTGTAAAAACCTGTGCAAATTTTTGTTATTGTTAGTTTTATTCTTAAACTATATGGAAGTTTCTCATAAGTAAGCAAGGCAAAAATAAGCATAAGCAACATGAACATTAAAGGTGACTCCAGCTCTCATGATACATCACATTTTCCTTTCAATCTCACGATGGCTCATTGTTTTTTCTCCCCTCTTAGTTTTAGAGCTTCACTGTCTCTAAATGCCTCCGTGTCATAATCACAAAATACCTGCGGTCTTCAAAAAAAGGTTTAATTGCTCCCCCTTCAGCTGTGCTCTGGAATGACTACGTGTTATACAGTAAATACTCTTCTGCATTTTACACACTGAATTTAGTAGATTTCTTGAGAAACTATGAACATGTATATGTGTAAGAAAAAGAATAAATAAACACATGAAAAAAAAAAGAAAAAAAAAAAACATGAGAAAAACCCTTGTATTGTCTGGAGACCTAGATTTTACCTTAACATAAACACGTGGACTCCACTAAAATTAAATTTGGCAAAACATCATCACCAGCAAGAACTCTTTGCTCTAAACTCTCCCATGTCCAGCTTCACAGCAGTTTTGTCAGCTGCAGACCAGATGTAAGAACCCCAGGAGGTTCACGTTAGCACTGCAAAAAACATTTCTATGTAGAAGAAGCCAGCAAGATGGAGCAAAATGAGTTGTACGTGGGCAAAATCTAGCCTAGCTGATGCAACACGTGAACTATGCCGGCTCATTACTTGGATAGCCAGGAACTTTCTTTCTCTAAACCAGAACACATTCTGGGTAGCTGTGGAGGGCTCCTGGGGAAGGCAGGCTAAAGCCAACACGTATACAAAAGAATGAGGATAGATAGCCGATAGCACAGAAACTTGGTAGGAGCCTCATCATGGCAGGCTGCCCTACCCTCAACCATCCTGGTCCAGGACACGTCCCACAGATGGCCGGAGGCTAGAGCCGTAGGTCGGCACCCACGCCCCTTTCTGCTCCATGAGCTAGCGAGCTCCAGCCTCCAACAGCGCCGCCTACCGGGAAGGCACACGAAGGAGCACACACGTGCCACCCCCTCACCCAGCTCAGACGACAAACGGAGGCCACCCAAGCCCGGTGCGGGCTGGGATGGGGAGCCCCCACTCCACAGCTGCAAACATCGCGCCAACACGTGCATGGGAAAACGAGGTGTGCAGCCATAAAAGGCTCGTAGCGTTGGCCAGGCAGGTCACGCAGCCGTCCACACCAGCCAATGGGGAACCTCCTCTCAGGCGTTTCACGGAGAACCCAGCGGTGACTCACCCGCCATTAGCGGTTATCAGTGCCGGGCAGGCGGTGCCTCTCCAACCCCGCCCACGGCCGTTAGCCCAGTCCCTCTAGCCAGCGCCTTCGCGGAAGCGCTCTTTAACCCTGTCTCCCACTTGTTTGACCCATCTGTGGTGCCATAGCTCTTGCCTCGCCGCGACAGAGGCCCAGGCGGAAGTGACGATCCTAGAGCCGCAAGATTCAAAATCCCGGAAGCGGGACTGGGGAAGGCTAGAGCAGTTGCTGCCGGGCAGGGCCCCTTCCCCGCCTAAACGGGGAGCGCTAGCAGCGGCCAGTAAATCCCGCGTTATCAGTGCTTGGCCAAGACCACGTCGGAGACTGTGGCGAGGTGCGGCCGCCCAATCGGACTGCCTTGGGGCTGCATAGGCGCTGGAAGATGAACTCCAGGGCTGTCAGAAGTGTAATCGCTGGCAAGTGGGGCTTGAAGTCGGGTAGCCCCCGGCTCGAGAGCGATCTCGAGAAGCGTCAGGAGAAGGCGGCCCTGAGGAAACCGGCGGAGGAAGCTGTGAAAGGGAAAAGCAAGGTGGCGGATCCCGAAAGGAGTGGGCTCCTGCAGGTGAGTCGGTGCTTGTGAGGTCCTAACTGTGCGTGGCTGGCAGCAGCTTGAGAGTCTGTCTGTGAGCAGGACGGCGGTCTCTCCCTTTAAAACCCTCGCTTACTTCGGTGTTGCTGCTGCAGAAGTTCGGTGGGTTTGTTCGCAAATATTTTTAATGGCTGAGCTACTAAATGATAGCCATCTGATAAAGCTGTTAAATACAAAGACTTGAGGCCGGAGGAGCGATTTAGTCCGTTAAGACCTGTCCTCATGTGTTTGAAGCCATTGGTCCCAGAGAGTTATTTTGAGCACTTCCTGCACAGAATGCTGTGTTCGTAGGCAGCTGCCTAAGAAAGTGCAGAGTATTTGCTTGAACTATAATTTCAAGCTCCAATGCAGTTATAGGTAAATAAAGCAAATTGGTTCACCACATGATTTTTCCATTATAACCAAAGAGCAGAAACTAAGCTGCTGCAGTTCTCATGCCTTGTAGCCCATACAGGGTAGTGGGAGCAGAGAAAGGACTTAACATGTGACCAAACACTGTTCTTTCCCAGAAGGAAGACTGCCAAACTTTAAATGGATCATTTTAAAAGACACTACCGGAGACTAGGCATACTACTACTTCTAGGGTACTTCTCATGTGTCTGTGTTGCAGTGTCAGCTAAGAAGTGCTAACCCAAGAATCAGCTGTGGCTGGACAGCTCATGTACTGTTGTTTCTGAATTCCTTGACATACTTCCTGTGGCTGGTAGAATTAACTGCTTCTTCAGTGTTGGTTACTAATTTACAGATAGAAAATCAGTTGTGTTTAGATATACCAAGTACTATTTATTGTCAATACTTTAATTCTGGTGAGCACTCTGTGGTCTCGGACAGCTTACTGAAAGAGGTGCTCTCAAATTCAATTTCTTTGTTTCTATTATAATGAATTGACATCAACATGCAGAATTTTAACATCAATCTTTCTCATGGAAAATGAAATGCTATCATATCTTGGGGCTCTATGTAGGCTTCTGTTGGCTCAAATGTAGTGCTAATTAGAGGAATGAACTGCCTCTGCTGTGAACCTACTGAAAAGAGTGCCTTTTGAAAACATCTACTAAAGCACACTTTGAACCTGAAGCCCAGATAATTGGGAGAATATACTGCTTCTCCTGAATGCTTTATTACAGCTTTCTTGTAACTTTACTTACTGCCCTTTAGTTGGCTAGAACACTTGGTTCATTCTCAAAAGCTGTTAACATTTTTTAGTATTGGCTAGGATAGTTATCTCCAATCTCTTTCCTGGAAGTGTCCAAGAGTTTCCTCAGTTCAGGAAGGACATAGAACTCCTTGAAAAAGAGTCCAGCACAGGGCCACCAAGATGATTAAGGGAGTGGAACATCTTTATGAGGAAAGGCTGAGGGAGCTGGGTCTCTTCAGCTGGGAGAAGAGGAGACTGAGGGGTGACCTCATTAATGTTTATAAATATGTAAAGGGTGAGTGTCAGGAGGATGGATCCAGGCTCTTCTCAGTGATGGCCAGTGACAGGACAAGGGGAAATGGTTCCAAACTGGAACATAGAAAGTTCCGTCTTAATGTAAGGAGGAACTTTTTCACTGTGAGGGTGGCGGAGCACTGGAACAGGCTGCCCAGAGAGGTTGTGGAGTCTCCTTCTCTGGAGACATTCAAGACCAATCTGGATGCATTCCTTGTGTGATCTAATCTAAGTGATACTGCTCAGGCGGGGGGTGGACTAGATGACCTTTCGGGGTCCTTTCTAACTCCTGACATTCTGTGGTTCTGTGATACTGCCTGTGTTCACTTATTGTAGTGATCTATACTCATATACACAATTTAGTACCTACTAACTCTGAAGCTTTGATTCTCTGCTGCCTCTTGTTTTTCCATGTGCTTCAGACAGTTTATACTGTCATTTGAAATATTTCAGATGATCGCTGTAGCTTTCTCATGTTCACTATAGTGTTGTCTGCTTGAGTAAAAAGTACTATTCTCAGCTAATGTTTAAAGAGAATGTTTCAAACTGGGTTTTATTATCAAACTTGAAAACTTGTTAATGCATTTGTTGCATAGGCTGACGCTTATTCATTTGTGTCACTTTGTTTTATTCTGCTTCATTTAGAAAATATTTTCCCTTGAAAAGGAAAAAGAGAAACATGACCATCTTCTTGGAGAGAAAGACAAAGAAATCCAAAACCTGAAAGACAAACTTAAATCAAAAACCAAGAGTAGTGAAGTATCCTTGTTACAGAGTCAACTAGAGGAAAAAACAAAGGAAGCAGAAAGGAGTGAAAAGTTACTTTGTTCTCTATCAGAAGAAATAAACCGGTTAAAATATAATTTATCTGCTGTCACCACAAAATGCTCTGAGATTGAAAACAAAGCTGGTACTACTCAGCCATCCCAGGTAAGCACTGAACAAACAATCTAACAGCAAATTCCAAGCCTAATCTGTTAGAATGTTTTTTTAATATTCTTACAAGTTGTATTGCGTGCTCAAATAGTCTCTTCTGGACAAAAGATACCCAGATTGAATGATAGGTGAAGAACAGTTAGAGCACACCCTCAGGCAGTGCAGGAGGGGAGGGAATTCTATAATGCTGCACTGCAAGGTTGCTTCTTTAAGCTCATTTGCAGGTAGTATGACTAGTGTTTCTAATGATCCACACTGTTGCTTAAGCAGACACTGCGCCCTTCTTGTGTTTTCATGCTTACTGATTAAACAGATGGAGAAGCCAGCATCCTGACCTAATTCAGCTTCAGTTGTGAGCTAACTGGTGATGCCAAGATGGGAGGCAGCTTGGGCTGCAGTGATCATGCACTGGTGGAGTGTGTAGTCCTGAGGGATATGGATCAGAAGAGCAAATCTGGGATGCTGAATTTTGGAAAGCATACTTCCAGCTGTTCCAGGAGTTAGTATGACTCTCTGTGTAACACCCCTATGGGCCAGGAGCAGAGCACCTGGCAGAGCTTTAAGAACACTGTGTTGAATACAAGAGCTCTTGATCCCAATGGTTAATAGGTGCGGTGCCAAATACTTGGCAGCTTCACAAGTGCGTTCAGTTTTTCTACAGTTTTTCCCTTCCTGTACCACCGTTACATGGAAAACGTAGTATATCTCTATCAGGGGCACGGGGAAGCTGGGGCCTGGTTAGTCTTTCTTTAGTTTTTGACCTGCAGATGGTGCTGGTCCCCCGTGCTCTACAGGCAAGCAGGGTAACTTCTAGAAATCCAGCTTTCCCCAAATATAATATGAAATATCTTAATCTACTATTTTTTTCAATAGTAATACGTATATTTATCACTTACAATAATGCAGTATCCTGATATACCACTAAGTGCAGTGTGTTTATTTTCAGTTTCAAGAAACTGAAACTTGTTAGGGAATTTTACCACAGAAATCTGTTGAATTAACGTACCTATTTTGGTTGCTCAGACAAATCTTTTAGTTTAAAGTCAGATTTTCTGTTATTTACTGGTTTTCCGACAGAGGACAACAATTTTACTTATGTTTTGAGTGGATGTCTTGTATAACTTGGACAGGTCTGACACTGCTGCTTGAAACTGCTAGGTGGCATATGAACAGAGGAGATATATATATGTATACTAGAGAAAATGGGTTGCATGACAGAATTTTGAGGAAATTCTTATAATGAATTGGAGTTCTAATATTTATAGAAATAGGAATCTGAGCTATTGTAGTGTCTCTAAATCCTACTTTTATTAGTAAGTACTAAAGTTTAATAAATGTTTTCAAAGATCTGTATTTTCAGCTATAAAGCGTATTCTAAATAATCTTACAAAAATTGCAAGAAAACTTTGGGAAAAAATGCAGCTTGGCTTTGGGTACTGATGTACGCTTTTACTTGTAGTTCCTTCTGACTTGCTTTGACCCAATTTCAGAGCTTTCTATTATGCAGTGAGCAAATGTCAGATTATGAAAGATGAACGGCAATTCACCTGGATCTAAAGAACTGTCTGACTCATACTGTAAGCACTCTGCTGTGGCTTGGGTCTCAGAAAACCAGTCACTGCATCTTTACAGTTCCAGACAGGCTTGTATGGCTTGCATGGCTTCCCAGATGTTTATAGTACTTCTGTTATCTGAATTTAGTTGTCAGTGTCTCTAACTTTCCCCCCAAACTTTTATAAGTAGCTTGTTTATGAATTTAGGAGGATATACAGAAAGGCTGCTTGTTCTACTTTTGTATTTAAATAATATTATAAATGTCTTCGTTGATCAGAAGCTCTCCTGCACCCTTTAAGGATATAAAGGCAGCAATTCAGCAATTCAGCAGATGTGACATTATTATTAGGAAATATTGTAATGTGTGAAGAGTTACAGAGTTATAGAATAAATAAAATGTAAACCTTTGTCCTGTATGTTCCAGGAGATTTTTATTTTAAATCTTTTAAGTAGTTTTCTACATTACTTTCTTCATTTAAAAATACCCACCAAAAAAGACTGTAAAGATCTCTGAACACAAAAGGCAGTCCTATGCATCTGCTTCCCATTTTGTAAATATGCTGGTTTTGTGAGATTAAGTTACAGAGGTCTAGCTTTACTGTTTCAGTTGTCTCTTCTTTTTTTTAAAGAACACTAACAGCTTGGTCTCTGTCTGCAGGAAGCTGTAACAAGTAGCACTGGATCACCAACTAATCTTCATGAAGTTGAAAAACAACTGAAAGATGTAAGCATCTTGTAAAACATTGCAAGTATAAATTATGAGTATGAAGATGCATAAGTACATTTTTGGGTTTCCTTCTTAATATCTAAAGTTACTTTGTGGTAAAACAACTTAAAGACAGTATTTCTGTCATCTTTGGAAATTTGGAACATCAGAAAAAGTAGCTCCTGATGAATCAGGAGCCCTAAGTAACCTGGTCTGACCTCAAAGCTGACACTGCCTGGGATAGCATGAGGTTGGATTAGCAGCCTCCTGAGGTCCCTTCCAACTTTAATAACTGATATAAGCAGATATAAAATCCATGTCCTTACAAACTAAGTTGCAATTATACAGTTTTAATTCATTCTCTTTTTAAGACTGGTTATTTTATGGTTTGTTTTGTATCTGAAACTGAAAGGTTCTTTGCAATCTGGGTGTGGCTAATGAAAGCCTCTGGTTTTAAATCTTTTTTCCTATTCAAAAATAGGCCAGTTAGCATTGAATATTGCTGTAATTTTAGTTTATGTTCAGTAACCTGATTTATCTTTTCAAATGAAGATGAATTTTATTCTTGTATAGAGTAGATTACTACAATTTGTAGCAGAATTAATGAGCTTGTCTTTAAATGCTGTGTTATGAATTCTAATGCTTTTAAGGCCACTAATAATTCTAAAATATGATAAGTTGACAAAGGTTTTTCTATTGTTTTCATGTTCCTTTTTATGAAGGCTCTTGAGAAAAACCAACAGTGGCTGTTATATGACCAGCAGCGTGAAGCATATGTCAGGGGTCTGCTTGGACGGATCTGTGAACTTGAACAGAAGTCAGAAAGAGTTAGCCAGCAAGAGCCTAAAGAATTAAATTCGGAAGGTACTGACTTTATTTTTTCAATATAAATGACCCAAACCATAATTATCTACAGAGTAATTTCTCTGACACAAATTATAGCACAATTAAATAAAAATTTAAGGCTTTATTCTCAACATTTTGCCTTCTTAATGATAGAACTTGGAGAAGTAAAATTTCTCTGCTTCCAGTTACCTGGCTGTATTGCTTGACAGTATTTAATGTTTTTTTGCTTCCTGTTATGTATCTACATTACTTGATCCTCAGTATTTCACGTTCTTATGTACTTCACAGGCTGTTTTTAACAGCCTTGACACTCTATTAGTAACCATTCTGTTTGCAGAAAGTGTTGAGGCAGATATATGTGTCTCCCATCCTTCAAAGTACACTTCCAGTCTACATAATTGAAGCATTAAGGGTTTATGAGCTAGGCGGGGATCAGGTTTTTAAATTTTTATTTTCAAAATAAATATTATAAAAGCGACTCAAGACTGCCATGTTCTTTGCTCAGCTGAGCATTCTTCCAGGTCATGAAAACCAGTGGTAGGTTATGATACCTATGCAAAACAGTGTTTTGCAATATAGATCGGGCTACCTCTAGCTCACTTCCCTGCTATGTGTATTTCCTGAATAATAAACACTCTGTCAGTACCGTGCATTCAGGGTGACTTGAGTTGTACTTGTGGAATAAAACTAATCATGTTGAAAGGAAGAACCAGGAGTCAGCTTGCTATCCTTACTATCAAAGTATTAATTTCATATATTCCCTATAACTGACCTGCAGGTCTTGCCTAGAGTGAGAGTATGCACACAGATACTTATCACTTAGTAATTTATGTATGGTGGCTTGGTTTCTGTATTGCTCCTTGAATCTCTATGGAAAACTGTAAAATACAGTAATACTGGTGCTGTTCGGAAATGTGATTTCCAAATCACAGATTTCCTGTGAAATCCCCCTGTTTGAGGGAGACAGACGGAAGGAGTTCATCAGGAAATATAAATTGGAGTTACTGCAGTCAAAGCTTTGTCATCAGAGCACCAGGATACTAGGAGATATAAGAAGTTTCCCCACTTTGAGCAGCTAGACAACGGGGAGATCCATCTTTCTAAGAACATAGTTAAACAAGTTGAAAGCACATATAACAACTTTTTCCAAGGAAAAGCTTGGTATTTCTCTGAAGATCTCAACATCTATGAAAGACTTAAAGAGAATGTAAGACTTAGCTCATAGTCAAGGGAACAAAGAACAGTCAAACAAGAAACTATAAGTAAATTACACTTTGAAGAATGGGAAACACTCAATAGGAAAAGTCAAAGTGAAGACATACACAGTGCTTGAAAAATCACTAAAGCCTGTGAAGTTCTGTATTTGTTGTTCTGCTTTTAGGTGTATTTTTTATTACTACTGAGTTTGTCCAGACTGCTTCCTCTTTCTTTTTCTGATGTGTTGAACTTTCTGGAGTTGACAGGTTTGTTTTTTTTCAAACTCTGGTTTAAGTAACAGTCACTAGCCAAGAAGCAGAAAGTTCTTTAAGAAAACTACCCTAGTCCTTTTAACTTGCAATTTAGAAGTAAATAATGGCATACAAGTTGAAGACAGTCTGAAAGAGAAAATGAATAGTCTAGCTTTGATCAACAGTGGTGAAGTACAGCCCATCAGATCCCTGGGGTACCTCTGGAGAGGGAGTAATGCCAGAACTTTGGCCAAGGAGCCTAGAGCTGTAAGTGAGAATTCACTGTCTTCAGGCCTTGATTCCCATGTGTTGGTTACTATAATGCATGAGGCAGTACAAGAACTGTATGTGGGTCTTGGAGCTTGTGTAGTCAGGGCAAAGGATAAAATATTGCTGTAAGGGTTAGTAAAGGAAATGGCTGTAGCACAGAATACTACATGCAGCTTTCCAGTAATTTTATCAGGAAGTAGGCATTATTGCCATTGAAGTACTGAAAACTGCTTTAACTAAAGTTTGGTGCTGCTCTGAGCTGTGTAATAGTCTAGAATGTTGATTTCTATCAATATGCCTTAATGCTGTCAAGGTTTTGTTGTGCTGATCAAGTAACTTTATTTTTTTCCCTCTTCACATTATCTCTGTTCTGACTCATTAAGGTCATCTACAAGAGGAAAAGCAAAAATACTACGATGAGTTGTTACGTGCTGCTAAGAGTGATCTTGAGACTGAAAGACATACTGTAACCCAGCTGAAATCTGAACTTCATGAAGTCAAAAAGAAGAATGAAGAAACACAAAGAGAAATAACACGTTTAAATGCCTTATTGCAGTCACAACAGGTTGCTGAAATGCAGACTCTAGAAAACGAAAATAAAATAAAAGGAGAGAAAATCCAGAGATTAAAACAAGAAAATGAAGTTATAAAAGGACAGCTCAGAGAAGAAAAGAAAAGATCTGAAGATCTTTTATGTCAGGTAAGTGGATGCATCCAGAGGTTTAAGATTGTTAGGGAAGAATCAAGAGAACTGAAAAGTCATCCTTAATCAGAATGAACCTTCACTCCTTCCCTCTGGTAACTCTTCCTTATCTAGATTGAGACTTGTGTCCTTGTGGATAAAACTGATTTTTTTAATTATATGTTAGAATTAAAATCCAAACATTTTTGCAATTTCTGTGTTTAAACAATGAATCGAATTTTTCACTTCTGTCCCACAAGACCAGGGAAATGAGGGAGAGGTGTGAGAATACTTGATTGTAAACTATTTCATCTTCAGGGTTAATAGTAAATGAGAATAGGAAAGGTAAAAATTGAAGAACATACAGGCTACATGATCATGTGGTCCTAACCACAGAACATCACTGATATTTGCTTTTGCCTGGCTGCTACAAATACATACGCTTGTAGTTTCATACGTACTGGATAAGCAGCTGTGTCACTGGATAGTGTGCCCTTGGCCAACCAACCACCCATTGTGGCCATGCAGCTGGGTTTTTTGTTTCTTTCCATTCAGATGAATTCCTGCATCTGGTTTCCTCTCTGATGCCATGGATAAGAACTATGCGGGCACACCTGAATTTTAGAAAGGAATGGCCAGATAAGCAAGGGAAAGGATGGACCTTAAGCTGTTGCTGTCTTGAAGATGGCTATGGAAGAAACCACTGAGAAGAGTTCTGTAGTTCTCTAAAGCCTAAGAAGTGTCTGTCAGGCAGGCTGTTCAGTATGTGTGGCTTCAGTTGTTGCTAGATGTGTAAGATAATCTGTTGTTCATGTCTGCTGAAAAGGCATTTGAACATCTTCCTTCAGGGCATCCAAATAAGACTTGTGACACTTGAAGTCTGGGGTTAATAAAGCAATGTAGAACTGAAGTTGAAAGTAGATTTTCTAGGCACCAAAGTAGGCTAGAAACAGAACAATGTAACTCTTTAAACACAGGCTGATTTGCACTGGTTAATAGTGATTAAAAGATGTTAGGGTTTTTGCAGCTGAACAGCATTCATGCTAAAAATTTGATGCATGCTGATAACAGATGATACTTACATGCATGCATTTACTTTATCTGTTAGTACTTTCAGAGTATCACAGTGGTTCTTTTCTAAATAAAAAAGAATCCTTTTTCCTAGCATCATGGCAAGTTAGTGCAATCAGAGTATATGTTTGTATGTATCTTTGTGTCGTGTCAGTTTGATACTTTTTTTTTAACCGTAACATCACTCTGCATTCTACCTACTTGATGCAATAATAATATTTCCCTGGGGTTCTCCCCAGGGAAGTAAACATACTTGAACTGGGTTTGTCTGCTGCTTAACAGGCAGACATCTGTTGGCACTGGAATGTGAAAGTTTACTTTTAGATTCACTGTTGGGCTTATTAAGTGCTGTATACAGAAGTTGTTTCTTACATATGTTTTTCTGCCCTGCAGGTGCAACTTCTTCATAAATCATTGCTCAAAGAGCAGGAGGAGCATACTAGGATAGATCTGCTGAAACAACAGGTACCCAATTGCATGCTGATATTTAATACTTAATCTGCATCATGCACAAAGGCTTTCTAGACTAACTTTAAGCTCAAGAAACAGTGGTATATTAAACAAAGTAATATTAGATGTGAATATTCAACTGTGAATAACCTCTTTATGCCTCCAAAAAATGACATCTCTGTCAAGATGGAAATGTGTAACCTTCTACAGTTAAAGTGTGATCAAACATGGTACTATTTTCTCCACAATCACTTTTCAACTGTACAGCTTCAGATTAGGTATGGAAAACATCCTAAAATGAATTATTTTATAAACAGTACATTACAACTTCATATATATTAAAACTTCAGTGAAGTTATATTAATAATTGCATTGCTATCTTTTCCATTTTTTAAAAAATATATCCTTACAGATCTAATTTGTTATTGGAAAAAAGTTGGATTTATTTTCTAAACTTGGGTCTATGGTCTTACTTACAGCTTCAGTCTAAATTACTTTGCTACAAGAAAGCTTCTGGAGTTCAAGATGGTGCTTTTAATAACAACTTGCACAATTTGCTTTCCTAGAAAATCTTCAAGATTGCAAGACAGCTTGAAATAGCCTCCAACCAAAATAAGTTCAAACTCTACTTCTACTAAAGGAGATGAGTTTTCATAATTGTGCACGTATGAATTTCACTGTAGTGAAAGCAATAAATGACTTAAAAATTATTAAAATACTGGTTTAGGATATGAATGCAGAGTAAAGCTTACATTATATATTTTAAGGGGAAACATTTCCTTCTTCCTCCCCGATTCTTGAAAATGCTGACTTTTAATTCTGTAACTTTCACTTTGGGGGTTTGCCAGATCCAGATATGCACCACAGACTTTGAGAAGGAAAAGCTTGATCGCCAGAATTTGCAGCATCAGTTAAACAAAGTCCTTAAGGAACTGCGCAAAGCCAGGGAGCAAATAACCCGTCTAGAATCTTTGGTATGTACTGAATAACTTGCAGGTGAATGTGGTCAGGAAATTTGCATGGAGAACTGGCCTTCCAAAAGGAGATACAGATGAGTTATGCTTCTGAGCAGGGCAAACATTGTGATATAAAACACAGTTATGTTATCTAACTTTTTTCTGCTGCACAGTGAAAAAGGTGCAGTATGCTTCTACTCAGACTAGCTGCTAGTGCACAGGACACAATCCTTAAATACAGCAGTTGAGTCCACCATCTCCATCTAATACAGACCGGGCAGGTCATTAAAACCTGTGCGTCTGACTTCCAAAAGACAAGCTCCCTCCTACAATGGAAAAGGACACCTGTTTTGTTGAGGGCTGTGGTCTGATTGCTTATTATATAAGCTCAAAGAAAGCCACCTAGATTTGAGCCCTAGACTTAGAACTTTGTAGGGAAAGATTAAGTATTAAAGAAGCCATTGATCCATACTGTTCTGTAGTATCCACGATTGTTCTAGTCCTAAGCAACTTGAAAGTGTTTTCTTGCGTGTGGAAGGGAAGGGAATGCAATGAATCCCAAGATACTGATGTGTTGCCCCTTGAGTGTCTCACTCACTAGGATTGCAGTTGCTCCTGTTGCCAGGGGAGGTCATTGGGAAACCTTATGTCTGCTGGGAGTAGAGCAGAACATTGAGCAGTAAAGTTACAGCTTTGAGTTTCTCTCAGCAAAGAAGCTGCTGTACAACAAGTCTTCTGTTTGTTAACATGCGTAATTGTATTTAGCCTTCTTTAAAGCTCTACCCTTAGTGCTATAATACAAGTCTTGTAAGCCAGCAAACCATAATATTTTCCTACAGTATTTTGTCTATGCATCCATGCCCAAATCTTACAATAAAGCTTCTCCTTTTCCAGAAACTCCAGGAATCTGGATGTATGGAACCGGAAGATGATTTGCGAACTGCATTTGAAGAGAAGCTGACTGTGTATGACATAAGTCCTTCCCTGAAACGTTCAAACCTTCTTGATGAAAGTTTTTTGGAGTGCCCCAGATGCAAAGTGCAGTATCCAACAAGCCAGCATAGGGAATTATTAGTGCATATTGACTACTGCACAGCTTGAGCTTCAGGTGCACTTATATACTTGTGCACACTGCCAATATGCTCTTTTGCAAAGGCAAAAGATCTTTTTAAGAGATTTTTTTTAAGGTTGTATAAATGACTACTAGTTTTGTAATTTGTTTAAATAAAACATTATACTAATTTATTTGGCCTCATATTTTTACTTGAAGCTTTTGGTAAAACAGCTACTGGCTACTGCATTTTCACTTTCAAATGGAAATACTTTTTGGAATAGGAATTTCTTCATATAGTAAACTGACTTTTTTGCACTATTGAAAACAAGAGTTGTAAAAGCATGCCTATTGTCAGGCTTTAATGCTTGACATATCTAGTTCTTAGTTGATGAGTCCTGATGATTGTGGTTGTATTTTAACCAACAGTAAGAGCTGCAAAAGATTTTTGGCCCTTGTAGGTGCACTATATATATTTATAGACAATCTGCAGAGTGTGTGTGTATATACTGTTTGTGTATGTATGTATCATATGTAATGTATCACCTTCTTCATACATTAAAGATTAGGAGGGTTGTGTTAGATCTTTGCTGCTTAAGATTCACATTAAAAACATCAGTCTTAAATATCTTATTTTCCTGAACCACAGTTGGGGTGACTTAGGGCTCAAAAATGCTGACTGAGGCTTAAGCTCTTGTGTAAACAAACAAAAAAAAAATTTGGAAAAAAGCTTTCTAGCAAATGTAAACTTCTTCAGTAAAGAAAATTTGTGTTTTGGACAACATCTGAAACCATTTTTGAACTGTGGATATAGAATTCTTCAGAGGCAAACTTTTTTGCACTTCTGTATTTTAGAGGTCAAAGTTGGGGAATGTCAGTTATTTAATCTGTTACATTTGTCAAATGTCCCAATTTAAAAGTGCAGTTTATAATAAATTGCTCTTGTGGATTTATGTGTCACTGTCTCTTTGTATTGATGTAGAAAAGTTATCAATTAATTCTTCCAACTTAGAAAATTTCCTTATGGATCTGCAATCACAGCATTATTTTCCTCTAGTACCTATTGTAAATCTGGATCTGTAGCTATTTGCACCTGTAGTTAAGTCCAACAAGCAGTTCCCTCCACAAAAATTAAAGTGAGGAAGTTTTACAAAGATGCAGCACATCATCTTAGCTAGAGTTTTTACAAGTTTATGGTTTGCTGAGCACAGTGAAATATCCAAGTCTCTCTGGGATACTGATTGCTAGCTAGTCTTGGCTCTTTCCATCACACTTCACTGCAACAGCACACACCTGTATGCTCACCATAATTTCTGATGGTTAAACCTTATTTTTTCAAGTCTTCAATCTCTATTACAATATCAAGTGATGTTACCAGTTAAGACCAGTGTTTGCAAGAGGAAATGTTAAAAGCTCTTCATAGTTCAGTTTGTTTTTAAACAGATCTGTTGTATTGGCCACTGTCCACGTCACAGGCTATGCTTTGTTTGGTAATTTGCTCAATTGTAGCAACAGCTTTTCTAACCGAAGATAGGGTGAACTAATGAGTATAACAAATTATGCCTCAGAATTTCAGGGTTCTGTTATGAGGTTCTGTCTTTAAATATCCCTTAAATTTAGAATAGTAACTATACTTTTCACTACAGTTTAATTAGAGATTAAAATTATTAGGCTACTTCTGCAAGTTTGTTAGTCTTTTAACAATATATTAATCAGCTGATGTTTTATTCCCTGTCGTATACTTGGCATAGTTTCTGCAAAAGGGAATTCTGCTCTTTTATGTATTATAGATGAAATAAATTTGTCTGCTACAGGTCAGCAGTCTTCTCCTCAGCATTTCTGAGGCTTTATTAAATTAGCATAAAACATCAGAAGCTATTACTGTAGAAGGAGCTAAGGAGTCTAAGGTTGAAATTTATTCTTTATGCTAAAAGTAAATGAACAAGAAAAAGGTCTGCTACTCCTCTCCAGTTATATGTAAGAAACAGAGGTTTGTGTTTAATGAGGTCATCTTAATGCTAAGATTTAGCTGCAAGTTTAGTTCTTTGTAAGGCAGGAAGTAATTCTTAAATAGCTGTTATTTCAACCACTTTTTCCTTAAAATTTCAGTAGTCTGTTTCTGAGTTGTACCTATTTCAAATAATTTTCAGTGTAGCTAAGCTATGAATTCTGCATCATTTGAAGATGTCGGTCTATGGAAGCTTCTGGATTCCTACAAGAGTTCACCAATGCTAGCATAATTATTAATCCTGGCTTTCAGTGTTATTTGCAAACAGCAAATGAATTAAGTGGTTTTGAAGCAACATGTGGTTGGAAAGAGATAAATTGTGTATAACAACTGATGATTTTTTTTAACACAAGGAAAGTGTGTTGTAAAACTGTAAAACAGTAATTGGAAAATGGCTCTGGTAATTTTCTTATATCAGAAGGATCAACCTCTAATAATTTAGTTGCCTGTGCGATATTCTTGCTTTTGATAACCATCTTTCACACTGTTATTATCCAAGTGCCTGTAACTGCTATAGATGTTTAGGCAAACTGCCCATTAAACCACTTCTGTTTATGCAGATAAAAAGCAGAAGGGAGGCAGTGCCAGTTATGCTGGGAAAGAATCACACTGAACAAGACAGGTAGTTAGAGACAATGGACATCACTGTTCACCTGGCAAATAATACTGATGTAAATGTGCCTTCAAGAAAAGCAGGGGAATTATTAGTCCTGTGATATCTCCAGATCAAGCTGAACTGTAGGGGTTGGAAGGGACATCCAGAGATCATAGAGTCCAACCCCTCTGCCAGAACAGGTTCCCTAGAGCAGGTCCCACAGGTCAGCGTCCAGATGAGTCTTGAACATCTCCAGAGAAGGAGACTCGACAACCCCCTGGGCAGCCTGTTCCAGTGCTCCATCACCCTCACTGTAAAGAAGTGAGGTGCACCAGTGCAGAACCTCCTGTGGTCCAACTTGTAGGCATTGCCCCTTGTCCCGTCCCCAAAGGCCACTGAAAAGAGGTTATCCATCTCCCTTTGTCTCCCACACTTCAGATATTTATAAACATTGATGGGATCCCCTCTCAGTCTTCTCAAGGCTGAACAGCCCCAGCTCACTCAGCCTTTCTTCATAGGGGAGATGCTCCAGGCCCTTCGTCACCTTTGTGGCCTCTGCTGGACTCTCTCCAGGAGATTCCTGTCTGGTTTGTACCAGGGGGCCCAGAACTGGACACAGGACTCCAGGTGAGGCCTGACCAGGGCAAAGTAGAAGGGGAGGATCACCTCCTTCGACCTGCTGGCTACACTCCTCTCAATGCACCCCAGGATCCCACTGGCCTTCTTGGCCACCAGGGCACACTGCTGGCTCATGGCCAATCTGTCATCCACCAGGATCCCCAGGTCCTTCTCCGCAGAGCTCCTCTCCAGCAGGTCAACCTCAGCCTGTACTAATACCTGCGGTTGTTCCTTCCCAGGTGCAAGACCCTACACTTGTTTTTATTGACCCTCATCTGGTTCCTCACTGCCATTCAGCTCTCCAGCCTGTCCAAGTCTCGCTGAACAGCAGCTCAGCATTCCTGCGTGTCCACCACTCCTCCCAGCTTTGGATCATCGCGTACTTGATGAGAGTGGACACTATTCCCTCATCATGGTTGTGGATGCACATGTTAAACAAGACCGGACCCAACACCGACCCCTGGGGAACACTGATAGTCACAGGTCTCCAGCCAGACTCTACTCCACTGATCACAACCCTCTGGGCCCAGCCCATCAGCCAGTTCTCGACCCACCTCAACATCCACTCATCTATCCTACACTTTCTCAGACCTCCCCTTATACCCAGCGCCCTTCAGATATGGAACAGAGTTTCCCACCAGTAGTCAGGGACAAATACTCATTTTGCTGTCTCTCTAACCAAAAGTGTAAGTATTTCATACTGAATTAATAGTTTCAAAAAAAAAAAAAAAAAAGGAGCGCAAGATTAGGTGCCTCAGAATATGCTGCAAGAAGCAAGCCTGGGGCTTTATCATAGTGATTATCATAGTGGTACCCAGCAGTGCAACCAGGTTTGACTTCCCTGATCAGCTCAAAATCAGTGAATGAGCACACTGCATCAGCAAAAGTGCGTTTCATCAATGTAACACCTGTGCGCTGATAAGTTTTACCTCATTCAGCTAGACAGAAAACTACACAGTCATATTTACACATCCATGCTTTCTGGACATGGTTTACTAAGTCACAACTCTTTAATCATTTCATATTAAATTTTAATGCAACCAGACCCCAAACAGCCACTGATAATGAAAACCATGAACAGTGTGGGAAATAACATGATTTAGCAATACTCTTGGGAAGTCAGAAGCACAATTTAAACATTATCTGTGCTTTCTCTGATCAGTTTTTCAAGAATGATTTTTCTGTTTCTCCAGCTCTAGATTAATGCCAGCCAAGCAGAAGCCTTGCCTACAATAGAAACGGATTTTCTTTGCAGCAGACAGGCCCTCTGTAAACCAGATTTCAGAAAAAAATGACTTTTAAAAATAAAACTCTTATCTCACTTCTGACCTGAAGAACCCCTGTTCCTCCCAAAAAGATACTCGGAAAGTAAGCAAGTTGAATCTCCCTTAATCTCATGAATAAGAACCTTCTCTAATCACTGGGTTCTTGAACATGAGGGAGAACCATGACACCTGTGATCTCTGCATTGCGTGTGACTCGGAGGACCAATGTGTTAGGCAACCACTGAGTGCATCTTGTGAGCAAGAGGTTGGTGGCAAGGTTTGCTTGTAAATCCTTCAGAAGCACACCACAGTATTCACTTTGATGGCTTCGGATCAAAGCTCATCAGCAGGAATGTAAGTAACTTCACTCACAATTGAAAGGGCCAGTAGCATTTCAATGCCAGGCTGTGATTCTCCAGTTAAATCTCACTCAGAGTTTTAGTTCCTTGGTGAGAGTGTTCTACCATAGTCTGCAATGTACAAATGAACCATTTTGATACCCTGTATTCCCTGATAAACTCCCTAAATCCACGGGCTATCTGCATGAGTGTAATACGGTATCTAAAACAGTTAAGAAACAACCTCATTTAGTTAGAACAGTCTAGCCAGAGCTGAGTCACCTCGGTGAAGCTTGGTTAGTGTACAGCACAACAGATCATGACCTTCCAGGGGAATTCTCTGTTACATGGATTATGTACTTGGTTCAGACAGAAATCCCTCCCTTACTGCAAGTCACGAGGAAATTGTTCAGTGCTGCTGTTGGCAAAACCTCTGGTGGTCTTGCTGACAAAAAACCTGATCCAGCTTTATTACAAAGCACATGTTCAAAATGTGTTATCAGCAGCTCTGCTCTTACGGAGGCATTAGTAATACTGATGCTATGACTTGAAACTACAGCACCACTGGCACATATCCCAGGAAGAAAAATGCATGCATTTATATTTGCACCACAAGTTTAAAAATTGTCCCTTGGACATTGGTGTAAATGCTTCAGCTCACTGATATTAAAGTACACAATGCGTGAGCAGTTAGAAAAATTCCTAAAAAGCAAAATAGATTACAACAATTTGTATTTGAAACAAAATGTACAATGGTATAACTTTTTCTAAGCACAGATTTAATATTGTCTAGAAGCAGAACAGCTGCAGTATGGTATGCAAAAGCAAAAAATAAAATAGAAAGCTAACCTTGGTTGCCATTTATGCTAAACCCCTTTCATCGACACGGCTTGAGTCACCTACAAGCTTAGAACCTCTTTTGTCATACAAAGTGTTGACATTTATAATGCAATGAATTGCAATCTCTTAGCAAACATTAAATATGCAACATATCTTTTACAGAAGTCAGTGTTATTTACTCATTGTGATACAGGTGCGTGGAAATAGACCCAAAGACTTAAACACTAATCTATGTAAGAGTTTGAATAAATTAGACAAAAGCCTTTACTAGGTCATGTCCAAAAGGAACATGAATCCTCATCTCCCAGAATCACCTAGCCAAGAGGTTCTTCTCTCTAGGAATAGGTTTTTTTTATGCCCAAGAAATAAGTGAGCTGAACTATCCCAATCTGTCATGACAGTTCACATTTGTCAGGGGAATAAGCTGAAATACAGAGCTCGACTTCCAGTATCAGGTAACTGCTCTGGTTTGGCTGGGATAGAGTTACTTCACAGTAGCTTGTAGGGGCTCTGGTTTGGGTTGGTGATAACACAGGGATGTTTTGTTCCTGCTGAGCAGTGCTTACAGAGAGCCAAAGCCTTTCCAGCTTTCTTGCACAATCCCACCAGTGAGCAGGCTGGGAATGCACAAGGAATCAGGAGGGGACACAGCCTGGACAGCTGACCCCAACTGATCAAAGGGACATTGCATACAGTATGGAGTCATGCTCAGTATATAAAGCTGGGGGAAGGAGGAGGAAGGGATTAATGTTCAGAGTGGTAACATTTGTCTCCCCAAGTCACCATTACTCTTGATGGAGCCCTGCTTTCCTGGAGATGGATGACCACCTGCATGCCTATGGGAAGTGGGGAATGAATTCCTGGTTTTGCTTTGCTTGCGTGCATGGCTTTTGATTTACTTATTATACTGTCTTTATCTCAACCCACACGTTTTCTCACTTTCACTCTACTGTTAAGCAATCCTAACAGGTTTCTGAGCATTGTTAATCGCTTCCTTGTCATAAGCACGAGGTGCATATACCACACACAGCACCCACCTATTACAGCAATGCCAGAGTAGTTCTATATAGAGGTTATGATTTCTCCCTTCCTCAGATTTCATGTTGTGATGGTTGCTATGATGTAGCTGCCTAACAGCAAATACAGCTTTTGTACTTCATGGGAGGGAAAAGTTAACTATTTTTTTAGATAATGGATCCATTAGACCCATGAGTAATCAGACTGTTGTTGTACCTGCATTCATCTTATTCAACCCCATGGAAACCTGCATGTCTCTTCACACCTCTGATTTCCCCAAGCAAAGGACACAAATAAAATCTTTTCAGGTTTTCTTATTGTCTTCAGTTGAGTTCATAGTTCACAGCAGTCACCCACTTAACAGCGAATTTGCCTCCAGTCAAAGAAGGAGCACCTCATACACCTAACCTGTGGGAAGACTCCCTGTTTGATGAGACAGCTCAAAGGAAAAACATGCTAATTAAAATCAATGTAAATTCTGAACTGGCAAAGATGTGGGAAATGGTCCAGGAAAGAGCTTGCTCTTGTCATTCCTCATTAGGAGATTGTCCCTAAGAAGGACCGAGTTTCTGGAATCCCCACTAATCTGGAATCCCCACTAATGCCATTGCGTAAGCAGTTGATGGCGGGGTCACACCCAGGGTGCCACGGAAGCACCGCGGTCCTGTTGGCACACCAGTCTGGAATAACTCTCACCTAATCAAAAGGTGTAGCTCCATACAGCCAAGCCTGTAACTGCACCCTCACGCACCAAGTTAAATTGATCCAGAGCCATCTAAAGTTATACAACTGTTTACATACTTTATGAAATATTTGATCTTCTTTTATGAGACATTATCGGCTTGTCTGTGATGATTTATGTGTTTCACTCCCAGTCCATTTGTAAATCATCTGGAATGAAGAGCGTAAGCAGAAAGGCCCACCTTCATTTACAATCGGAGCAATTGTTTTCAGGAATTAAAGTCCAGAGAAAAGATGGTATTTTCTACTTATGACTTAATTTACCAGACTTGTTCAGCAAGCTCTCTATATAACACAGGCAGGTAACACTCTGGATCAACTTTAAGTAAATGGATCCCAAGTATCAAGTCAGTGACACTTCCCCTCCACCCTGGGCCATGGTTAGCACAATCAATGCACAGGACTGCTATTTCCAAATACACTGTGAAGACGTAAGGTGATGGGTAAATTCCTTCCTTTTACCTGGTTATCCTGGGCTCCCAAGAAGAGCAATCGGAAAGGTCTGACAGCCATCCCTCTCTTCTAATCCATGCACACACAGCGGAGGGAGGCAGCCTGGGCAGCCTCTCCCGGCCACCAGCACCCTGGGACCTGCTGGCCACAGAGCAGAGAAGGGCTGGTCCTGCAGGAGGCAGCCAGGACAGGGATCCGCAGCATGGAGGTGCCAGCACACTGACCCATGCCCTCCCTGAGGAGGTGTCAGGCATCCCCGCTCGCCCCTGGCACCTCACTGCCTTCCCACGCACGACGGCCTCGCCTTTGTGTGAGCTGCACCGTGTTTACTCTCCCACTTCCTTGTTCACTCCAGTGCGAAGGCCATAAACCGCCCGGCGGGCACGGCTGAGCCCTTGGTGGCACAGGCAGGAGGAAGAGGAGGGAGGGGGATGGCAGCCAGCCCCTTTCTCTGTGCCAGAAGGGCACTCCAGGTGTCACCGTGGTGGTTGGGAGCGCAACCCTTCTCCTAGGGCTGGTCCCGACGCCCGCGGCGGGTCTCTCATGCCTGCTGGCCACCCTCATGCCAAGGTCCGGGGATGTGCCCAGGGGGCATGGGGCCTACTTCCCCTTCTTCTCGGACTTCAGGGGCCACAGTGTGACAGCCCTGCGTATTGGCGAGTCGTCTGCCCTGGCCTTCATCTTCCTGATGGCTTTGGCGGGAAACATTTGGGGCATCTGCCTGTTGGTTCGGCGGCAGCACCGTCTGTGCATCGCCAACTGCCTCGTCCTCAACCTCTTCTGTGCCGACCTGCTCTTCATCACCGCCATCCCCTTCATCGCCGTCGTGCGCTGGACCGAGTCATGGGTGCTGGGCGACGTCGTCTGCCACATGCTCTTCTACGTGGTGAGCCTCAGCGGCACCGTCATCATCCTCTCCCTCTCGGCAGTCAGCCTGGAGCGCGTCGTCAGCATCGCCCGGCTGCGCCACGCCGCTTTCCGCCGCCGCAAGGCGCTGGCCGCCGCCCTCCTCATCTGGGGCTTCGCCGCCCTCGCCACCCTCCCGCTCTGCTGCTTCTTCTCCGTGGTGCGGCTTCCCGCCGCCGGCGGCGAGGTGAGGGCGATGCCGCCGGGGAGGACCCGCGGGGAGCTGGGCGGCCGGGCGCCGGCCCGGGGCTTCGGGCGTGGTGAAGAGCGGGCTCCGGGAGGCGGCGGGCGCGGGTCGGACGGCGCGGGAGGCTCGTCCGCCTCTGCCACCGAGGGGACTCTCTCTACCGCGGAGCTGGCAGCGCTCTGTGCTGCAGCAAGGTGCCGAGGTTGTGCCCGCGGAGCGGCCGGAGCTGCCCCCGGCAGGGCAGCACGGGAGACCCGAGGCCGCAGTCCCTGTTGGCAGCGCTGCTGTCTGCTCCCGTCCCTGTGTCGCGGCGGGCCCTCCAGTCTGGGATTTATTTTGCATTCCCCAGTGCATTTCGGAAATCCCCTTCACAGTGGTCTTCCCCCTTCTCGGGGGGTCGGCGTGCGGGGGGAGCTGGGTAGCTGCTCAGCACGTGTCCTGGCCTCTGTATGAGACGTCCATGCACACATTTTTCTGCCTAGCATTTGAAACACGTACACAAGTACACCCAACGTGACACTCAGATACATTAATAAGGCTCAGGTCTGTAAGTTCCAATGTAATTTTTTGTATGGGCCTTCAATACCATGTTAATGTACAAATATTAATAGACTGCTCCAACTAGAAAGTTTTCACAGACTTGGTTTAGTCTACAGCCATTTTCTCTATAGACACAGAGGGAGATAAGGACAACTTTGTAGTAAAAATAGCTGTACAAAGTTAATTTTCTTCTTTATTTGTAAACAGGAGATTCAGATTTGCACCTTGGTTTGGCCCAGCATTGCAGGAGAAATAGTTTGGGATGTGACATTTGCTGTTGTTTTCTTTCTAATACCAGGATTAGTCATTGTCATCAGTTATTCCAAGATCTTACAGGTATGTTTTTCCTTTACATTTTGTTATAGAACAAAGGGAAGTAAACTGTAATTCACTAGGCATCAATGTCTTGTCACGGAGTACAAATTCACCTAAAGGGAACAGACATCATTTGCTCACTGAAGGGTATGTGATACAAAATTAGGCTCTTCTGCATGTGTGTATCAGCCTGTATGTTTCAACTTAGAGCACATTACCAGAAGTCCAATGAAAAGTTTGTCTTCATTTATATACAATATTTAATACACATCTCCATTTTTGTACTGTGTGTACAAAAGAGAACACTGTTAACTGCTGAAATGTAAGCCAAGACACCAGGCATCATAGAGTTTTAGTCTGTAAAATGTTATAGTAGTTACCTAAATTCCTTTTAAAACATTCATAAACTGATTTCATACCCCTTCCTGTTCAAAAAATGGAGTTAGAAAGACTACAATGCCTGGTTTTAAGCAACTGCCCTCCCGCCTTTTGATTCCTGTACTAGGTAATTAAACTTTGCATACAACATATAAAGGAAACTATACATTTTGGGAAGGAACCTCAAAATACATAGATCGTTGAGCAGGGAATTAACTGATGCAGTGCTGAGCACCAAGGGGCTGTGGGTACATGCGCAAAAGCTGCATGTAGATGTTTTAGTGAACCTAGTGCCTAGAATCTGGATTCTACATGTACTTGTCTAAGTAAGTCAGTTTTAAACTTGTAGTCAAAATCATTAGCTCTTAGCTTCTGTACACTCTATAAGCTCATTATAACCTTGAAACATATTAGGTAAACTTCTAGTCAAGTAAAGCACTTGCCTTTTGCAGCCTCCTGTTGTTCCTTGTTGTAGGAAAAGAAAATACAGTAACTCAGTGGGGAGACTTGATAGAACTTGAAAGAACTACAGCAAACTGCAGGCCAAGTAATGCCACAGCCCTTGGTCAGAGACCAGGACAGCAATGGTGTTCTCCTCCTCACAGAATCCAGTTTACAGCCAGTAAATTTAGAAAACCCAATGACACATAGGGAGCTATAAACCTAAAGAAGTGGTTGGAATACAAACCATGCTCACACTCTTTTCTAACTTGATAACATACAGATGCTAAGATGTGGTACTGTTTCTCCTAAACTTGAGAAGGAATGAGGCCCATTGCAGGATCCCATCTGTTACAATTGAATCTTCTCTCCAGGAAGCAGTCAGAGCTCAGCTGGAGAATGTCTTAATCCCTGAGTCATTCCCAAGAGTGGATTCACTCTCACTTTGTGAAAACACTCCATGTTGCCAGTGTTCATGTCCTCAGTATTGCTGGAAGCAATTCAAAGCATTCCCGTATTGAAATAACATAGCATCTATCATGATGATAAATCACTACAGATATAAGACCTCAAATTTGTTAACAAGTATACTCTACAAATGTATACTTTAGAACTTAATCTGAAACTGAGTTATTTTCACAGAACACTTTCCAGAACTCTGGCAAAAATGACGTATTAGAAGGCATGAGTTGTAATTAAATTATTTGGGTTTGCACTGTTTCATCTTCAGGCAAGACTTAGATAAAAAGCTAAAACTGGTAAAGACATTAATGTTCTTGAAGTTAAATACAGGACTTTGAAGTTCCTGGTTCTGACTGAGGAGTTCCAGCTTGTCAGCTGGTCCAGATGCCCGCTATTGGTATCTAGATTCTTATACTAGGCAGATGGAAAAGGGATTACAAAACATACCACTGCCACCCCATTTCAGCTGAGCACTTCCTTAAGACGCAGTTACGTCTTATTTACTGTGGGTTCTTGCATTCTTAATTCTAGGCTCTGCAGCTTCTGCAGGAAAGGTGGGGGGGGTGCACATGGAAGGGATACAAATGCACCGGGTGAGGACAGTCTGTGCTGTTTTGAACAGTGGAGACTGAGGAGGCTGCAGAACTTGTTTTCCCCACTTTTTCCCATCTTTATGTTAGAAGTGGGTGTTAGTCCTTTGTATTTTACAAAACCTTCATTCTTACTAAGGCAGGTTAGGTGCTCTCTGGGAACAACTCTTGGATTGTATTGTCTGGAGGAGTTAGCCTGGTTTCTGGATTCCACATGGGTACAGCAGAAGACCATGAGTCTGGAATACTCATGTTTTACATGTTCAAAACATCAGAACTCTCCCCCTTTCAAATCAGGGAAGCAGCTAGTGAGAGTGTCCCCTTCTTCTCAGGCTCAGCAGCTGCCAAGAAGCCCGGTTTTGGATAACAAGTTTTGATTTATGCACCAACATTCTGTTGAAATCTTTGGTAAATGTCTAGGCTCTTGATGAATATTTATTATAGGACATCTATCTTTGTGAGAAATTCAGAAAGCTGCAGAAAGATTGACAAATTACTCAATATGTATATAACCACTTTAATCTTTACCTGAACCAGGAAGTTATTAAGTATTACTGGTATTAGCATTATCCTTCCTTTAGTTATAGCTAAAGGAAAATGTCACACATTAAAGTAGCATAAAGAATCTTACACCCTTTGCAAGGGTTGGAAGGGACCTTTAAAGGTCATCCAGTCGAATCCCCTTCGGTAAGCAGCGACATCTTTAATCAGGTTGCTTTCCTACTTAGATATCCAATTGAGCCAGACTTTTGAAAATACACTTTCTTTAACCATGCAGGGGATAGAATGGCATCTCAGTTATTTAGTCTGAATTTTTGTTTGCTAAATACTTCGATATTATTTTATTTGCATCTTATATGTGAATGTTATAGACTTAGCATGCTCTGCCAAGCAATTCAGTGAAGACAGGGATGTAGAGTGTAAGATTTAGAATTTTCCGCAGGTCACTGGGATTCAGTTTCTACCTAACAACAGATAATTCACACTCATTAATACTGGAATCCCAAACTACCCATAGTCTGGTTTATTACATCAGACAGTACTTTCACAAGACATGAATTTACAGAGTGACAAAAGGATCTGTAAGGTTTTAGGTTAGTTCATAGAAATAATTTTTGAGAACTGATTGGAAAATTAAAAGTTAACACAAAATTTAATGTAAAATACTATTCAGATTTGAAATAAGTCATGGTTTAGTAATATCAGCATGGACATAAGAGAATCAGATTACGTTCTTTGGTGCGCATCAGCAGGAACATTAACTATTTCCAGTTTGCATTTGTGAAAAAAAAATTAAAAAAAAAAAATCAGTGGGTTTATTTACATAGGACAAATGAGGTCATAATTTGAAGTTAATGGGATTTCATGAGTAATTAAGGCTCTGGTTTATGCTGAAAAAGTATTTATAGCTGGTAGAAAGCCATGAGGAGTACAGTCTAGTAAAGTGAGCATGTTTGAAATGGAACCATGGACAAAATTTAAAAATGGAGTTCTGCAATGCCTTTTTTTGTAGTCACTTCAAAACAGAAATGTACTTTTGCACTTGTAAAAATGTTTAGTAATTCTTCTAGGCTTCAATGAAAGGTACTCTCTTCTCTTTTACTGCAGATTACAAAAGCATCAAGAAGGAGTTTAAATGCTGGTTTAGCCTACTCAGAAAATCATCAGATACGTGTTTCCCAGCAAGACTACAGACTATTCCGAGCACTCTTTGTATTGATGATCTCTTTCTTCATTATGTGGAGCCCAATTATCATAATTATATTTTTCATTTTAGCACAGAACTACAAAGAAGATTTAAATATTTTGCCATCAGTTTTTTTCTGGATAGTGTTATTCACTTTTGCCAATTCTGCTGTTAACCCAATTTTGTATAATGTTGCCCATTTCAGACGTAAATGTAATGAAATTCTTCTCTGTTGTACAGGGAACCCTGTAAGGCATGGGGCTGGTACAGAAACCACTGCAAGAAGGAGTAACCATGAACAGCCACATTTGTCTTTCATTACTAGATAATGAATTTATAGTCTGAGCTATGCCACACTTTGGATGTTACAAGTCTACACCATCCCAGGTTGAACAGGTCACTGTGTTATAGTATTATATGCCAGAGAAGGGAAAAAAACCCTGTTAAAACTGTATTTTTAATTCCTGCAGGTAAAATTCTCTTGAGTTAACTAGACAATTTAATCTAGTGGATAGATTCCTCAGTTACACTGAAATAAACAGAATAGGGCAGTGAACTTGGTGAATGTAAAATAATTGACATAAGTACTTACACATTGATTTCTACGTGGGTACATTTTCAGACGGCATAAGTGTTAACTTCAATGAAGGCATAGTGAATCTGTATCAAGAGGGCAACAGATCTATTTGTACTCTATTTTCTACTAAGAGAGATCAACTTTTGAGTGCAAATGTACATGCTCAGAAAGTATCTGCTCTTTTTTTTTAATTCAATTCAAAAAAGCACTTGATTATACACTCAGATAACTGACCGCCTGAACATAGGTTTGGCAGACTAACTGATTCCATGTGGGAAACGACAATAAACATTCATCACCACCAAGTGAAAGACCTATTTGGTTCCATCTCAAGTTAAAAATACGGGCATAAGGCCTATTATTTTGTAAATAAAGAATAAATAAATAAACAAACATTTATTTGTATGTAAAATAGTTCTTTAAAAATTATGTATATTTTAGTGCCTTCGGTAGTCTTATAATAAAGCTAGTCAGCAATATATAGGATCATTGAAATTCCTTCCTCCTTTCTAATATGCTATTGTGAATGATTTCCAGTATTTCCTAGAAAAAAAAGAGGACATATTTAAAAAAAAACCTACAAGTGTTAGAGAATAAATGCATATATTTGGGCTTTGTTTTGTTTTAATTAAAACTCTTTTAGTCAGAAATTGAAACAGCTGAAAAAAGATTAATTCTTAATATCACCATCTGTTACCAATTCGAAACAGTGCATTAAGATAATGGTTTAGTAATAAAACCAATGTCTACATATGTGCAGATGCGCATACAAACAAATTGCATCCCCTGTAATCCAAGTTTATTAAAATGTTTCATTGGTTTATTAACAGGGTGAGCTACACAGCTCATAAATATACTCAAAATCTAAATGATGGCATTTAAAATGTTTTCAAGAGAACATCCAATCAACATGTTAACTTTACATCCACAGTGTTGTTAGATTGTTTCTTTCCATAGTTTTGGATCTCCTTAAGAGCAAAATCCTGAAACACAAAAAACAAAATTTTGTTTTGAACCACACTAGACAAAATTATCAATCTTTCACCAAAATGAAAATGCATACTTAGTTTCTGTAAAATGCTCTTGAGTCCAGTAGACTGGTACTAGTAACGATAATACCAATGCCTTGCTCTGCAGTTTTTAATTCTAAAGAATTTTCAACTCAGAACAAAACAGGAATTCATCCAATCTGTTACACCCATCCCAAGCATAGGCAAATAAGATACTGCATAGATCAATGATAAAAGAGCTATTTATTTACTTTATCAAACTTCAAATCACTTGCTTTTTAAAAACAATTAAGAATGTTTTTCAACACAAAAAGGAATTCTTGACCTCCAAAACTTCTAATGGCAATAGTGAATGAGCTGAAGGAGAGGCTTCTCCTCTCCTTTAAGAGAGAAGAGGGGGGCTTCTTAGGCTTCTTTTTTGCCTTAAAGATCCAGTTCAAAACAAACATATAGTTTGGATTTTTTTACATCTGTTAGTTTCTTTGGGGACTTAATTTGACTAAAGTATTAACTAGAAAAGGTTAATGAAGCAAAAAAAGTTAATAAATTAACTTCAAGACATAGGCAGAATATGCACAATAAGAAGCAGAGAGAAGCCTATTCTTGAAGCATCTAGTCACGTCGGTCAGAATTTTACCACGATAACAGTTGACTACAGCTCAGTACAGACATTTGAAGTTAACTATTTTTGTTACTAATTCTGTAGCTCTTAATAGCAGCATTAAAACTAAAGTAGCAATTTCTGTCTTTAAGTTTCATTTATACTTTGATACAGGCTCATAAAGATAAACTCTATAACAATCCTCAATAAAAAGCACACAGTATTAAGGACTTGGGCTACTATGTTTGATTTACAAACAATATAGAATTCACACAGTCTTATCAGACACTGCACTCAGCACCTAACCTCTGAATATAAATTAGGACAGCAAAGAACACAGCACTTGGTGCAACTTTGTAGATTTGATATATCTACAATAAACAAAAGGCATGATGATCAGCTTTTAAATCAAGGTTAGGAATATTTAAGGCTACATTTTCAAAAGAAATTCTGAGCATTTCTTTTAAAATTACACTATTGGTTTTATATTCTGTGAAAAACCACAAGCAATTATATTTGTTATATTTGAAAAAGTTATAGCACAAATGATGAATATGTAAATATATTTTTGTTTTATACTTTCTTGCCAAATTGACAATATATTTATTGCCTTGCAAGCCTCATATAGTGTAGAAATAATAGAAATACAGATTCCACTGTGCTGAATCAGAGAAGTACTTGGGCCAGCATATGGTGATTTTACAGAGGGATGCAAGGAACCACCATAACACACACCTCAAAGTCACCATACAACAGCGTATGACATACAACACTATCTTAGATTTGATAGAGAAAACAGCCTTAATCATCTCCTTATCTTGGTTTGTCATCTTCAGAAATTCTGATTCTTGCTGTGTTTTATTTGTAGAGCAGTGAATACAGCATTCAAAACAAGAAAGCAGCATCAATTTATATAAGGACATTCTTTTCTATCCCACCCTTTATGCAATCATACACATAATTCACAAAGCTAACTGAATTTGCATTTATGATGTCTCTTATTCTTGTTTGTCTTAAACCTCAACTGTCTTTTATGTTGCCTCCAGGTTCTCATTCAGGATGAACTTCTTCCATTGTTGTCAGGCACTTTTTCCAGGTCACTAATCAGCATTCTAAACATCACACACACACCCCCTCCCTGCCTCCCAGATCTTTCAGGCACCCTGTTATCAGCACACCTACTTAACAACATGGCAATATATTACTCTGTTTATAGATTAGGTGAACAGGTAATAAAGCCACAAGAGCTGACTGTGCTCATCCGTTCCAACTTTCTTTACACCACACAAAAGTTCCTTCAGTCTACCCCAGTTTATTCCCTCATGTCATTTAGAAAAGCCTTTAATCTTGATTTACAAATTTCAGTGATGAAGAACATGCAACAGCTCTTGGTAAACTGTTTCAAAGGTTAATGACCTTTGGAGTTAAACAAATGGCTATTTATTTCTGCTCTGAATGTGTCCAGTTTAAAGTTCCATCCATTTTAATTTATTATTCCTATGTTTGCAAGTCCTTTATTATCCAATTTCCACTGCTTGTGTGGGCAAGCACAGACTTTGCTCAGGTCAGCTTTTAAGCTCTTTCTGATGAGAAAGGATCAAGATTTTTGAAGCACTCACTAAAGGACACATTTCCCAAACTTCCAATAATTTTCTCTGCTTTTCTTTGAAACTTCTAATTCATCCTTTTTACCCTTACCAGTTATGAATACATTCAAATGTGACATAGCAAGCAGACCTATGCTAAGCACAACAGTCTCATACGAGTCTGTAAATACAGCTTTTACATCCTTGGTTTATACATCCAAGAATCACATGAAATCTTTTGGCTGCAGCATTACATTGGGAGTTTACATTCAGCTGACTCACCAATCAAGTCTTGTGTGAATATTGTGCCTTCCAGAGTACAAGGGGAGGAGAGTAGGGACAGGCACACTACTATTTTACTTGTCTTAAAAAGTCTGGTCTATGTTCTTCATTTTTCATGATTGCCATGCTGAGTATAATCTTTATCAGTGAGTATATTGCATTTTCTTCTAGATTATAGTAGCATAAAATACCATCTGGCTCTTTCTAATATACTTGAGCACAAGTGAGATAATCTGTGTCCTTCCCTGTACTGCAAGCTCAGCTGGTCTATATGACTCAAGATAGGGTCATACTATCGCACTAAGTATGAGGGATGTAAGTCACTCTTTCACAACCCTTTGTAATCCTTTGGGTGGCATGAGGCCCTGTGAGAAAGGGTCTGTTATATGGTATCCTTTTCAAGACTTCTGATTTCACTTATAAGTCTTTTATGAAGAATTTTTCAAATAACCTTTTGAAAATACATTCTATTCTCTTCAATAGCAATTTTATTGAGAAAAGCAAAGAGTTCTGATTAAAGAGACATAATTTTTCCTTCTACAGCAACTATGCAGATTATCCCTATCTTTACTCGTGCTGCATTGATTTGTTTTACAACTTCCTCTAATTATTGTTTCAGCTGATGCAATATGCCACATAAAAAGCTATACACCTTGTCTCTTCTTCAGATAAGGAAAGTAAAGGTTGGAAGTAACTTACTGCAAACTCCAGGCTTAAAAAAAAATAATTACAGCCACCAAGTAAAAGACATCATGCATTTTCTGTTTAGTGAGCAAAAGAGAGTGCTTTAGTCATTAAACCTTGAAATAAAACCCTTCAGAAAAAAAATTTCTTACCATTATGAACGATAACTCTGTATTTTCTGTCCAAGCAGAGATCTATCTGCCTTTGTCTGACAATTTTCTGTGCCTCAGGAGGCAATCCTTTGGGGTCCCGGGAGAAAACAAAGGAATAGCTATCAGCACAAGTACCATCTTCATTTAGTTGGCGGCAGGAATAATGAAGAGCATATGTATCATAATCTGTGTCCACTACCCAGTGATCATCATCTGGAAGAAACCATAGCAAAGAAGAAAAGGTGTTAGAGACACAAGTAATATCTAGTAAATCTGAAGAGATTTTTGCCATAACTCTGTAAAGAAAACAATACAATGAAGATTGGTATGGTAGCAGATAACAGCTTTTAGTTTATTCATGTGTCCAGGATTTAATTTTGGGGTGAGGTGTTTCAGTTTTAGTTTTTTGGTAGTGGGTTGGATTTTTTGTTTGTTTTTTATTTGCTTTTTTTTAAAATCAAAAGCGCGTATTTATCTGGACATGTTCCTATGTGATCTAGTCTAGATGATGCTGCTCAGGCAGGGGGGTTGGACTGGATGACCTTTTGGGGTCCCTTCCAACTCCTAACATTCTGTGATTCTGTGATTTATCAGAGGTGGAGATAGAGAGGAGGAAATGGTTGGCACCACTGCTTCTGCTCCAACACAAGCACAGAATAAGAGCAGCATTAAGAAATGCTGATAAGTGTCATGACTGAACATCATTATGAAATGTGGCAACATGAAGAAAAGCTGTGTATTACAGCAGCTACATTTTAAACAAAAAAGTTGAACAGAAAATTGTTTAAAAAAACATGGGAGAAATTAAATGTGCTCTTGGTCATGCTAATCCTGCTCCAGATTACTCAAACCCATACCTATTTTCCTAAAAGGAATGTTACTTAAACTGTACTTTTAAGAAAAAGTATTAGTGTGAAGTTTTCATTTGTGTTATAAGTACATTCGCTACAAGCTCTATCATAAACCCTCCTCTTGAACCAATCTCAGAGAATTAACTGTTTAGCTGGGTAATCTGATAAAAAACCTGGTGCTAACAGAAGTGAACCTAGATGTTTGCAGTATAAAGTGTCTGCACCTTACTCTGCTGGTGCAAAAGATCCTCCCTTGCACTATGTCTGCACTGGTGAACACAACACTGTGTTCTCTTCCCCCTCTGTCTTGTCAGTGGGGACCACAGTTTTTAGAAAGGTAGAGTCTGGGGTCAGCCAGCAATCTGAAGTATCCATGAAACATGATTTGCAGCATGCTGTGATGAGATTTGGCAACAACTCAAGAGCAATGGGTGTCCAAAGCATTCTTTGTAACTGTGTTTTTGGAGAGAATGCAGTTCAAATCACTTCCAAATTGCACCTGCTTCTCTTGGAAACTCTCCATGGAAATTTCTTGAGCCACAAGTGTCAGAATCTCTGCTTGGCTCAATAAACTAATTTTGCGCAGGGCATGGCAGATGACAGGAAATATATATATATATACATACATATACCGGATTGTATTTGTTTCTTGAAAGAGATAAATCTCTAAATTTGCAGACACAAGACCAAGAAAAATAACATTTGCAAAATCATCTTCCCTGTTCAAACAAGTCTGACATTAGGCTTTTCAGAGAGAACAGAAGTATCCAGTAGCTGAGTTCAGAACTAAAACAAGACTTAAAATACTTAATCTGCCTTCCATTTCTTTCCAAAGAGTGACATCCAATTATATTGTTGGGTAACAAACAAATGAAATACAAAGGCATACAAAGGGCTCGTCGTCACTTGTTTAAAGAAAGCTAACCAGCTGTTCCATATAAATACAGCAATTACCTCGTTCACATCAAGAATTTCCTTATTACGTGTTTTAAGTGTGTTTAAGAAGACCAACTCTACTTTTTCCTTCCCCAGCACGGACATACATCATAACTAGGCTCCCAAGTAGTTCTGTGCCTTGTATAGTTAAGTACTCACTTCCTTTCTGCAGAAAAGAGGCAACACCCCAGTACTTCATCTTGAACTTGGCAGGATCCTCGGTGTCAGTGAAAGAGCCTATCATGTCAGCACAGACATCCCAGTTACTGTAGCCAGACAAAAAGGGAACATCAGGGTAAATCCCAGCAGCAGAGAGGTAGTGTGGCTGTATGACTAGCACTAGGACAGCAGGTAGGACTAGGACACCAGTAAGCAAAGAAGCAGCTTTGTGAAACGTTAACAAGAGGAAGATTGAAAACAACTTACTTGAAGAGTCTGACTCTGCCCTTTGCAGTGGCACTCATTTGTCCGTTCTCATCTACAGTGAACTGGGCTACCACGTTGTCCTGCAGAAACAGCCCCTCAGGATCTTTTTTTGCCATGGCATACCAGGTGCCACTGTACTGCAAGGAAATAAGGAAGGCTGCAGTTAGCACTAGGAACATGGAAGTCATTACAAACAGACATTACAAACTAGGGGAAATGACAGAGGGGAGGACATGCAGATCTTTGACACCAAACTGTGAAGTTCTACTTAAGAAAAAAAGCTTGCTGTTCCGACAGCATAAACCCACCAGTATGTCCTAGTACAGGGTTTGTAAAAGAACTGACATTTTTTTACTATCTTATTTGTATCTGCAATTCTCCAATATTTAGAATACAAAATTTTGTGGGAAGAGTATAGCAACTGGTAGATCTTGACAGAACTATGTATAAACATTCTCCTTACAGAGGTGACTGAAGACAGCAGAGTATTAATTTTTCATAGAAATGGCCGGGTTACTACACTCCTTTCCTGTTCAAACCATACAGTTTAAGACCAGCCTGCTAAATCTCAGCTTCTGCAGTATTCCTTTATGAGATGTGCCAGGATCCAGCATCTGTGGAGGTGTGGGCAACAACACATATTTCTGCTGTTTCTCAGTACCACAATCTGGCTTTGGTGAAAATATGAACACACTGGTGCTACCGAATGCCAGATTTTGTAGCCAGGGAAGAGGAGTTAGGCAAGACATCAAAGATCCAGGAGAGAAAGATTTACCCTGGTCTTGTCGAAGTTTTCCTTGACTCTGAAGCTGCTTACTCGGCAGTCCCTCTCTGCTGTGCTGCTGCCCAGCAAGGCCAGTGCCAGCAGCAGCAGCCAGGGCAGGGCTCTCTTGGTGTTGGCCATCCCGTCCCTGCAGCAACAGCAAACAGAGAATAACATCAGAAACAGGCTCTGTCACACAAGTGGGGAAGGGAGGAAGGCTGCCTTGACAGGTTCCCAGGACATCATGCAGCTTCCCCCCACGATAGCAGGGTCCCTTACAGACAGTGCCAGTCTCTGTAGCCTCGTGAGAGTCCAAGTGTTGATGACAGTGGTGGGGCACCCAGACAGGGAATGCTTTATGTAGACCTGGGGGCTTTCGCAATGCCCTGAGGTACGGAGCCATCATTGGAGGGGGAGTAGGGAGGCGGGTTGATGCATGCTGCAGGCTGGGGTCCCTTCACAACAGCCTCTTGCATAACACCCATGGGCTCAGGTGGTCTTTGACCCTGACCTGTAGCCAAGCAGGCGCTAGGAGCAAATGCCTCTCTTTGGTTTTCCTAATCCAAAGGCAGAGCTCACATCTGGGGGAAAGGGTGTGCACATGTGTGGTGAGAACAAAAGAAAAGAGAGGTACCCAGTCCTTGCACAGGGGAAGAGTTTGCTGCCTCCACCTCCTCTGTTATTTTACACACTCCAGTCTAAAGTCCTTCTTACCCAATGTGCTCAACCTAGTTACAAGGTGCAGACCTGATTCCTCCACCTCCTCCCCAAATTCCTTTCCTCTTTTCCCCTGATAAACAGTGGCAAACATCGTACTTTCATGTTTCTGCTAATGTTTCTGGAACCTGGTCATGCCAGAACCTTTTCAGGTCCTCATGACTGGTTTCCTCTTGCTTCCCAAGGGCTGTCTCAGGCACTAACAACCTCATGACCAGCTCCCAGGAACAGGAATGGGAACTCTGGAAATCTTTGGGAATGTGAAGGAGCACTGTTGTGTGAGGTACTGCGAAGGTGGCAGGACACAGGTGTGGCCTGCAAATTCCTGAGTCCATGTACGTACCACATCTGGACCTTCTGACAATTTTAAATCAGAGCTTCCAGAATTTCTATTCTGGTTTTGGCAATCTGTTTTCAGTTATATAAACCATTATTGTTTTCTCCTGTTCAGGCAAGTTTTGCTGCCTCTCAGTCAATATTTGTTCTATAGTTTCAACATCTTTAGGAAGCATTAGAGAAAACCTGTTAATTATTTTCCAGACATGTAACCAGACCAGGATAGAAATGACTGTTAGTAAGAGAACTAACTGACCCACATTTTTCACCTTCCAGTTTTGAAAGAATAAAGGCAGAGGTCTGTTAGTTTAAAGGTTTGTGGTCATTAAGAATTAAGCAAATATATAATTTAAATATGGAGATATCAATGGGAGTATAAACAAATAGCTCAGTATTAGCTGATGTACAGAATTAGAACAATTTATTCATCATGGCCTTTCCCAGAGATGAATTTCAGCCTTCTATTCCTTTCATATATTCATGAAACTATTAATCTTTTTGCTGCTGCCGCCCTTTACAATCTTTTTTATATGTAATGCAAATAGCAGCACAGTGCCATTTTTGTCATTCTTTCTTTTCTGCTTTGTCTTGGAGCCTTTTTGAATGTTTTTGTTCACTTTTTTTCAAACACCAAATGCTCAGGACTGTTCCAAATCTGCTCTGAAGCCTTTAATTTCATGGATAACATCAGAAACTAAAAATTCCATTATGTTTAACACAGGTAACCAGAAAGGTTTATGCATATTAATGTCTTGAAACATCCAACAGTAGCCTTTTAACAAGCCAACTTTTAATTTCTTAAACTGAGATTTTCAAGTTTGCTAATTCCCACAGAGACTGAAGAGAAACAGCATCCTATATCCCTCTTGTGGTTTTCTAAGATGAGGCATCATAGTTTAATTTATAATCTTTAAGATCAAACCTATTCCTATAAAATTTTGCCAATAACATAATTATCCATTAAAATTGTATGGCAGGGGTTTGCAAAGGAGTCTACAGTCACTCACGCAAATGAATCAAAATCTGATGAGATTTGATCACTTCTGAAAATCTAGGTCAGTAGTACTGTTATACTTACTGCATGTTGTCCACAGCAGTTTTACTGACAGAAGAGCAATCCAGGTTTCACTGAAACAAAAATTTACTTCTGTTAATAATGTTTAATAAGGCCAGTTCTAAATATGTGCAAGAACCATTGATCTTTTTTTTTGTATTGGACATGGCACAGCATTACTGTGTGCCTCCACTGATCACTGCACCATTTAGCAACTCAGGTGGAGACACCTGGCAGACACTTAGTAATTGTAATTTTTAATTATTTCAGATCCTCAGGTCTGAACTCCTCAAAATACCTGAGAAACTCTTCTTTTGAAAGAAGAAATTTCATTTTCGGTTTGTGGGAGTGCAACTACAGAAGTCACACCAGTATTTCCCAGGCAGATTTCAACAGCTGCAGAAGAGGACCTGGCCAAGTCAGTACAAATTTAAAGTTACATTATAAGTTTATTCCAGCTCTGCCTACCTGAGAGAGTTTACATTAATGAAATAATTTGGCAGATATAGCTGAAACTTCTTTAGTTCAATGAGAAAAGTATTTTGGGAAAAAAGGCTCCTCTGTTAAGTAAGTCAGTTACATCTAGATCGTAGAGGGATGGATGGAAGGCTGCCTGAAGGCCAGCAGTGTTACGGCAATTCAAGGGTTAATATTTCCTAAGTCCTAAAAGATGAAGCTATGCCAGCAAAACTATATAAACTCAGTGAAAACTTTGTAAACAGTGTAAACTTTGCCTTAGTTAATCATCCTTTGGATTCACTTGGGCTATGGTTTTGGTTGAGAAATGATGCCAGCAAGTGATCCTCATCCAGATCTTTGGCACCTGGGTATTTCCCTTCCAGAGCTGTACTTCTCATGCAATCACAAAGGAACAGAGTTTGGGTCAGGATTTCAACTGATTCTGTGAGCAATGCACACAGATCAAGCTCAGATAATTAGATTTTAAAAGAATTATTAAAATATTGATAATGCATAAACATGCAAATAACCTCTAATGTAAAGCATACATTTCCAGAACTTGTGCTAATTTCAACATCAAGCTTGATAAATCTCATATATATGTCTTCCCATTCCAATGTTTGAAGCTGGCAGTGTATTTTGAGTATTACAGAAAGTTTTTTCAAAATTGGTATGTATTTGTTGGAACCATATTTAACCAAAGGAGAGGAATTCTACCTTTGAATTTTGCCAAGAGGTCATAAAAAGGGGACTAACTTCTGGCAGTGAATCTGTGATTGAAATTCTTTTTAATAGCTTTTAAAATTCTGCAGTATTTTTCCTTAGAAATAGCATGAGAAAATAAAACAAAAAGATCAAATTTTCAAAGGAATTGGCAGAAAAAAAGCTTCCATTGTAGGAGTTATTTTAGTTTAATTTATTACTTCATAATAAAAAGGAAGAAATGAGAGTCAAATTACCATTTAAAACATTTTCAACACTGCAGCACTGAAGCTTTAAATATTACAAGAACTCAAATTTTATTTGTGGTCACAACAATAAGTTTAGCTCTTAGGAGAAAACTGCCTCAAAGAACTGGTAATAGCATCCATTGCCAGACAGACTGCACACAGACTGAAAGACTTTTTGCGGTCTTCTTCCATTTCTTTATTTACAGAGTGCAATTCACAAACATGGCTATCCATTAAACTCTTAAGGGCAGATTTTGCAGGGGAATGAATGACTGCTGTGTGCACAGAGCAGTGGATCCACATGTAGCCACTGCCCTGTGGAACCAGGCACATATCAACAAGTGACAACAAATGGTATGAGCTGAGCCAAGGAGCTCCGTGTACTTTGTAAAGGATGACTATGTACACTGTCACCATCACAACTGTTCCCCTTGGTGGCAGTCTGAGTACAGAGGTCAAGGACAGAATGGAGATGAAAAGGTTGGCCTTTGTACCATGCCAGCCTGTGTACTACCTGTTTTTGTAAGTTAATGACATGACATTCTGCTTAAGGAGTAAATTTACACTGAATTTTTTATAAAAACAGTATTTAAACCTAGTTTAAAATGGTACCTTTAATCACTTTAGCAAAGCTTTGCAAAGGATTATGACTCTGAATTGAAATGTCTTTCTAGATGTATTACTAAAATTGAAATGACTTAAAACATGACATAAAGTTTGCCAATGGACTGGTGAGGAGAGCTTTAAACTATGAATGACAGAAGACATGGGCACATTGGAGTGAGGCCAGTAAAGAGCCATGAAGATCACGAGCAATAAAAGAATTTGCAAAGGGAGATTCTGAGATATCTGGGACTGCTCAGCCTTGAAAGAGGGCATGGGGGGATCTTATAAGGAGTATAAATATCTGGCAGGAGGGTATGAAGAAGACAGTCAGACCCTTCTCAACAGTGCTGAGTAATATTCTCAGTAAGAAAAAATGGTCAGGTAACTTAAGATCACCAGGGAGTAAATGTGAGGTTGGATGAGATTAAAAAGCTGCTTTCTTTTGCTCAGTCCATATACTAAAAATTCATGTTAAGGTGGAAAGAAATCCATGATCATGGTCAAGGCTACACTGTATCTGCCAATCCAGGTTAAGCCTTTCAGATAGCTTGGACATTTACTTCAGGAACTCTGCCCTAGAAGTTAAAATCTCTGTTGCCTACTTATTTCATGAAGCCCCAAAGCTAACAATTGGCAGTTTTATGGGAACATGAAAATTTCCAGGCATAAAGTAAAAGCACAAAGTCACTACCTTTAGTATTTGCATTTTCAAGATTACTTTTGTAAGAAAAGGGACAAAAAATTATTTTAAAAGGAACATAGAAGTTGAGTTTTTTATAAAGGACCCCAAAATGTATCTGGCCAGCTACACCAAAACATTTCAGTGTCAAAAACTGTCTGTATAAGGAACACACAGTACCTGTTGTAAATATCTATAAAATCCATTCTCACAAAATAATAATTTGGAAATAAATCAATCCTGTTTCTGAATATTATTTCTTTTAATTATACATATGAATCTCCAACATCCAGACATTGGCCACAAAGTTTTTCACATCAAAAGACACGCAGTTAAAATAAACACATTTGATTGGTGTTTCTTCAGAAAAACTTAACTGAACAAACATATTAACTGTTATCAAGATGGAGAGAGACGCTCAAACACTGAGTTGAACTGGGAAACCTTATAAATACCTTTGACATTTACGTGCTGCTTGAATCTATTTAAATAACCACGTCTGTCAGTTATCCTTCTTAGGAGTTTCCATCTATCACAAGGGCGCAGAAGTAGTCTACTACTAAGAACTACAGATAAAGTTGTACTTTGACAATATGCTTTTAAAATTAAGAATTGCCAAAATGTACATGGTCTATTTTTCCTCTGTCAAGAAACCCATTCAAAGTGAGTAACAAATAGAAATAAGTATTATTTCTACAAAATAAGTAACAGAAATAGAAATAATCACATCCTTCCTACTGTGCTGAAATTCAGATCTGTTTCAATGAATACAGATGATTTGCTGTCATAGTTGGCACTCAAACTCTGCCTTCTCATTCATGTAGCTCCAGAGTGTCTGCTCCTAAATTTCATCACAATTTTCCTTGTTCCTTTCCCATTCATGTGAGTGATCCTGAACTTTGAATGTTAGGAAACATCAAACACTTCATAAAGCTACAATGAGACTCAAGGTTTTGTCTTTGTCCAACATCTGTCAGTTATTACCATTTTTCTGAGAGAGATGAAATCTGCCACTTTTTCTGAAGAAGGCACAGAAGAAACTACACATTATTTGCAGGACTCTGTAAGGTTATTTATGCCTGTAGACTAAAAATGTCATTTTCTCCTGAGCTCAATTTGAATTCAAGCCATTTTGTGATTTTATTCTTTCCTTCAGACTACCTACTTTTGAAAAAAAGTTATATGTAAGTCATGTCCGGCCAAGCCGCGTCAAATTCTAATTCCTTTACTCCATCTTCATATGGGTAAATCACTTGAGTAAGCTCAGACTTTTGTAAGGTCTTTAGTATTTCACCCATTTTTTTGCATGTATAAGTCTGTAATTATTTATTTTTAGTAATCCATTTTTGATTATCTATTTCAAAAAATCTGAACTTTGCAATTTTAAAATTTTCTCTGCAACATTCTGGTTTCCTCACCTGAAGAACCTCTCACAAATACACGTGTTTACATCTGTGCACGTGTATAATGTGGGCTTAGTATCTAAGTGTAATTCCCCATACTAAGCTTCAATGGAAACTTTTGTGTGTGAAGAGCAATACATATATTGAGAATGAAGGAGATAACATACAGGTATACATATCTACACATCAGTCAATTTAACAAGGTCTAAGAATTAATTTGTTAGTTTAAAATGCGAAAATGATTCCCTTAGGATTTATGAGCTAAGAATATTCAGGGCTTTAGTGTCCTGACATCTCTTTAATTAGCAGTCTCCAAGATCTCACACTAAGAAGATGCTAAGCCAGTGCCTTCTGTCATATCTCAAGAGTTTCAGAAGGTCTGGAAGCCACAGAGGAAGGTGAATGTACTATGACTGTGAGCTATACAATATGTACAAATTATCATTTTCTTATTAGTCTCAATTTAGGATTTCTTGCCACCACCACTGCTTTGATGGTGATGCAGTTCTGAAAGAAATCCTAAACCAATCCAGCAAAGATGGGTGAGGTAAATAAAGATGCCGTTGAAAAATATTTGGAGAACAACCCCCAGTTTGCCAAGGAGTATTTCGACCGCAAAATGAGGGCAGAAGTGCTGGGAAGTATCTTTAAAGTCAGCCCTGGAGATGTGAAGGAAGGAGTCAGCTTCAAAGACATGTCCCGTCTGGAGGAGTGTAACATTCTTTTTGAGCTGCTGACAGAAATCCAGGATGAAGGCGGCACTATGGAAAAGATAGTGCACAAGGCCCTGCAGAGGCTGGCACAGCTGCTGGCAGCTGATCGGTGTAGTATGTTTATTTGTCGTTCCCGAAATGGTATTCCAGAGGTAGCCACAAGGCTCCTCAATGTCACTCCAACTTCCAGCTATGAGGAGAATTTGGTGAATCCAGATAATGAGACTGTTTTTCCTCTGGACATCGGGATAGCAGGATGGGTTGCTCATACCAAGAAGTTTTTTAATATACCTGATGTGAAAAAGGTAAGCGACTTCTCTTGCGGAATGCGTTTCTGTGTGTTTGTTTACTCAGCTTCCTGCACAGGGCTCCTGGCAGTCATTTCTCAAGAAACAGACCGAAAACGTGAGAGAAGCAGCAACAGCATGCTTAAAATCCAGTAGAACCATATCATTTAGCCTAGTGAGTTATTTCCAGTATCCTTGCACCATAGCTGTAATGTAATTTATTATAACACGGGAGGAGAATATTAGATTAATAGAGACCAGTAAGTACTTGTGTTTCTGTTGAACAAGGCATATTCCTATTCTGTTTTCCAGCGTGGGCTTGCAAATGTTTTATCGCTCCATGCTGGCATACATGCACCTCATATAATTTAATAATTATATTAAATACAATTAATTTGCAGCTTTGGTAATGAGGATACTTCTTTATAAGTAGGTGAATGAAGCCAGATGAAGATGATGTCAAAAGATATGTTCAGCTTCAATTCTGTCTTTGAATTTAAAATAGCTGCACATTTTGCGTATGTGAAAATTCAGGGCTTTTGTTCAGAACCACCTATAGAAAAAGAGGTATGAGTCAGAGCTACTCTGACACTTTCAAAGTTTCTCTTGAATTTGCACAGAATTACCTTTTTTTTTAGTTGTGGTGCTGTTAAGGGTTATTACAAATGTTAATTAAACTGATGAGTGACCTGACATGCACGAATCAGAACTGCTTTAGAACCTGCTCAGGAATACATGGGGAAACATAACTGTGCTTTGATTGCTGTAGATTTCATAGGTAATTTTATGTTGTCAATTGGTGACATCTTCATCTCTTTTTAGTCTTATGTGAAAAAGCTCAGCATAATGAAATGATCCTAAGATGATTGTTCAAGATGAGAGTCTGGCTTCTCAGTATTTCCTATACAGTCAGCTTAAAATTCCAAGCTATTTTAGAGATGGAAACCACGTCAGAGTCCTAAGCTCAGTGTAAATAACAAAAATCTTTACAAACTGAAATTATTTATGTTTTCCTTTTAATGCTCAGAAACAAATGAAAATGCATATATATGTGAAAAGAAAATTCTCTCTCTCAGATAGAAGTAGCAATGATGAGAGCAAACAGAGGAGTGATTTGAGAAAACAAATCAGTTGATTTTTAACTGACCACTAAGATGCTTTCTGCAGTGGCTGCTATTCTGACAAGAGGCATCTGATTTACTGCCTCTTACCACCACATGGGAAGATTGGAGGATAATCCTTCTAAATTCATAAGGCTGATTACATGAGAAAAGATCATGAGGATCAAGAAAGATGTGATTTCTATCAGACACTGCACTGCTCCTTAATATCATTATGTGAGAGGTGCTCGGACCAGGACTGCACAAATATTTCTGCATCTGCAATAGGATTTCTTCAAAATTGTGCGACAAATGTGATTTGAATAAGCTTAAATAAGAGAAGCTTTCTGTCCATTTAATCCAACTAGGTACACATTTTACACTCATAAATTAAGTCACGTTGGCTGAATATTGGTTCAGCTATTACTCCTTCTAAGGTAAACTTTACTTGGGCACCTATTTACTCTCTTAGGATGACCGAGGTCTATGCGATTAGGCTCACACTTAAACCATGCAGTTACACCATGGTGCCATTAATCTACATTTGGTAACTGAATGTTATGAAAACATTTAAATTTGTAAGATAATTGCAAAACTCCCAGACACTTCTCTGGTACCAAGATTTGTTACTGAAAAAAGCCAAACCCCGAAGATCTCAAAAATTGTTTCCATTTCCATTTTATTTGTGAAAACCGGTCAAGTGTCTAAATCTATACTTCTCACACAGGCAGAGCTCTCACTAATGTCCCCAGAATATTTATCTCTCTAAGGAACTCAGAACTTCAGGTTTAGTTGGTAACATTTGAGTATAATGAGTCCAGGGCAGCAGAAATGAAAATCACTGAAGCACTTTTCATGTTTTTGAAAGGCTAATTATTTTTCAGATTATTTTGTATGCAGTTCAGTCAAACTAGATTGTCTACTACCCAAATCCTTGCCAATAAATGACAAGCAGAGTTGAGCTAGGGAGGAATTTTGCCCCTAATGCCATGTCAGAATACAAAAGACACAATGAATAATTCTAGATGGCCATAGTGCTGTGCAGTTGTAATGTCTCACCACTTTCTACTGTTGACACAATCCATATACAAACCATATATGGTTTTTTAAGTCTTAAGTGCATGACAACACTGACAAACTCACAGTGAGACATTTTCATGTTTCAATCACCACTCCTTTATAACTAGGATGAATGTAACCAAAGATCACAACAGCAGTAAATCATTGCAAAAACATAAGACTCCACTTCTAGTGCCTGGTAGCCACTTCTTTAGGCATTATCTCCTCTGCAACCTGGAAAAGTACCAATAAACGTGAGGAAGCTCCTCATCCTGACTAATGCTTCAGAAAAGAAAAGCGGAGGAAAAGATACAGACATTCCATAATTAACTTAGTACCTAGAACAGTCTACCCCCACAAGATTATGGACCTGTTGACTGCAAGAGCTAATAGTGTTTAATCCAGGATTTAATAGTCGTGAGAAACGGGAGGCCAGGCAGGAGCACTACCCTAACAATTTGCCTCACATTATTCACAGGGTTTTGCAGAGTATGCAACTTTAATATTTCAGTGTAAAATAATAGACTGCATAAAATTTGGTTATGGACATTAATATTAACTGATAAGATGGACAACACAATAAAGAGTGCAATTACCTTACATCTTTTGCTAAGGAATTGTTCTAAAAACCCCTAAGAACTAAGAAATAGTTAAAGAAGGAGCATGCTTTCTGGGGTGTCCTGGTTCTGGCCAGGACAGAGGTAGCTTTCCCAAGCAGCCAGCACAGTCAGCTCTGTCCTGGCCCAAATCACGACATGGGGAATGAAAATCTTAACATTCTCAGCCTGTAAGAACCCATAATAAAGATTACGTATATTTTTTTTAATCCATTATGTATTTAAATTATTACATTATTCCTTTTAATTCAGAAATATCGAAAAACAAAGATTGAACTGGGGATTAGAAACTCAAGAAAACATTCCTGGTTATAATAGAGTATAAAATTAGATAAATGGTGAAAAAGGGCTTCAAAAGAAGTTACAGATTTTGAATAAGATTCCCTGAGGCACTCAAACGTCCCGACACTGCAATAACATGCCTTAGAGATCCTGCACTTTAATCTACAGCCCACAGTAAACTGAAGATCAGAGTGTAGACAGATTCTGGTGCTGCCAGCTCAAATTAAGCAGCCAGAACACTGAACACTATGGCACCTAATTTAACCACCTGGAATCACATAGAACCACAGAATATTAGGAGCTGAAAGAGACCTCGAAAGATCAATCTGTTCAACGCCCCTGCCCAAGCAGGATCATCTAGAGTAGATCACATAGGAATGTGTCCAGATTGGTCTTGAATGTCTCCAAAGAAGGAGACTCCACAGCCTCTCTGGGCAGCCTGTTCCAGTAATCCGTCACCCTCACAGTGAAAAAGTTCCTCCTTGTATTAAGATGGAATTTTCTATGTTCCAGTTTGGAACCATTTCCCCTTGTCCTATCACTGGCCATCACTGAGAAGAGCCTGGGTCCATCCTCCTGACACTCACCCTTTACATATGTATAAACGTGAATGAGGTCACCCCTCAGTCTCCTCCCAGTTGAAGAGACTCAACTCCCTCAGCCTGTCCTCATAGAATCCTGTAAGACAAAACAACTTAAATAATGCACTGCATTCCTTTTCTTAAATGTACACCAAACTGTAAAACAAATTAAAAATTATTCAAAGAGAAAGGAAAGAAACACAAAGCAAAAGTTCCCACGCGGCAGTGAAGAAAACTGGACACAGAACCACTGCCCAGCTGCTGAGTGTCAACATTGCTCTAGTACCACCCAGCAGTGGTCCTGGATCAGACACTGGTCTCTGACTCTCTTGTAGGGCAGGAAGATATTGCTGGAGTCCACAGGCTCATCCATGCCAAAAATATGAAGCAGTGAGAAAGCACAAAAGAGCGCAAGATGCTCAATGACTTTAAAAGCCAGAAGAAGATTGGTAAAGTAGTTTTAGAGAGAAGTTCTCGACAAACTCAGAGTTGTTAAGATGAGAAGAAATGAAAGTAAAGACACACAATGCTACAGACATACTGTCTTCCTAAATGTCTGGCAAATAATGAGAATTGAAAGAAAAGATCCTCAGAGAACCAGAAGTGAGGAAAAAAATGAGAGGTTTCCTTTTACCCGAGAAGAACTTTTATTGTAAAGGTTAATGTCTGCTCCTCCATTTTATCTTATCATCCCGATAATAAAAACCACATTGTCATAAAGTCACACTCAGTATAGTAAATATTGACTGGAAAATGGGACTGTGTTCCAATCTTCTATAAAGAAAAATATTCAGTCAACTTAGAAGGAAATATTTGGACACGGGAACACAGTTCTATTAATCATGCTTCCAGAAGAAAACACCAAACCTTTATTTCTTTCCCTGAATTTATCTGTTTTTAAAGATGAAAGCTCCCAAAATTGAAGAAACAACAAAAAAAAATTAATATTTAAGCTTCCTTTTAGTCTAATTTTCTTGTTTTCAGTGAGAAAAAAAGCAATATAATATAGATTCAATATAAAAAAATGCAAAATAGGCAGCACATATGGCAAACAACAAGCAGGCATTTCAGTGTTATAGCTGAAAGGTTTAAGCCCCAAATACTTTAAAATATATTTATTAATTTCTATCTGATTCAGTTTCAAAACTCTAGCAATCTTAAAGATACCAAAGTCAATTTTATCTGCAATGCTAGTAACTTACATGTCAAAATGTAATTGGTATATATCCTTGACAATACGTGATTTCTTGAGTGTGATCTAATGAATGGCCAACTCATTTTGCTAATTAGTTTTGCTTTTGAATCAGACTGATGACATTTTCACAGCTTGTAGGTGATGGTAGGTGCTTTTTATTTTCAATTCATATTCAATTATATCGCTATCAAGCAAAAACATTTGAGAGATCAAATTAGGATATGTAGAAGAGATGAAGTAATACAACACACCAGTATCACCTACTCCGTGGTAAAAATTTTGTTTGAGAAATCTGAGACAAAGCCAGACAAACAGTGGGAGAATAAAATACCAGGCACTGGAGAAAATACTGCAGGGCTTCCAGAAAGAAAACCATGAACATGTAAAGTTGGTGCAAATAAATGTGTGATAACTACTGAGCGTGACAAAAATGCCTTATGCTAGAGGTTCCTGTGATTCCTGTTCCAGACCTATTCCTGGCCATCACATATCCAAAGGATGATGTATTTTGACCAGTCTGAGCTAATGTATCCAACCCAGAACCTCCAGTACAACATGAACAAAGTAGTCATAACTGCAAGGCATCCCAGAAAGCCATTCTTCCTTTGTGCTTTCTAAGAGGAAAGAGGTGGATGAAACTAGGCATCCGCTGTCTTGGCACTACCACCCCAGCTACAGCATTAAGTCTTAGTACTTCTCCCTAACTGTGAAATGCACTTTGACAAACTCAGAATGGAGAAGTAGGCTGCCCATCAGACCCCGCCATGTCACCCGGAGTCAAAACAAGAAGGAGGAACAGTAAAGTTTTTCAAATGAAGTAACGGTGATGGTGATATGAAAACCAAGATGTAATTTGTGGGACATGAACAAAACCACATCGAGCTGCTTCCTAGCAAGGTCCTCAGACAAGGAAACAAAGGTTTACGGGAAATTCTCATTTCCTAACACATCAAACCACATGTGATGAAGATGCTGATGGTGTGACAAAATAAAAGCAACTGGGAATAAACAAGCATACTGGAGATGTGAGAAGCATTGTTAGTAACAGTTGTGATCTGCTGTTGCTTTTACCTCAAATGAACCAGCCCAGTGAAGCTTTACCCTGACTGGCCAAACAGGGAAGAGGAATCTTTGTTCCTTTATACTTCTGTTTTGAGTTGCTTTTCACACATCTCCATTGCTCTATCCTTCCTGCGTTTGTATAAATTATGTACTTTAACATGTGCAATAGAAACCAAATTACAAAGATTACACCATCTCATTACTTAAAATAGGTTTTGGGTTTTATGATCAAATTTACACTCAATGAATTATCTACACTGCAGACTTTGATGGAGTTTCCAATAGCGACAAACTGACTTGCCTCAGACTGCATTTTGTCATTCCAATCAGAAAGGTCCAAGGCTTAGCTCGGTCTTCTGGAGCACAGTGTAGCAAATCCTAAGGTAACATTATGAATTATGTACTTCCTTTATTAAATACTGCAGGACAAGTCAATGAACATTAGGATGATGATCTTCATAATATTCTAAGCTTGGCATAGAATAAAGCCAGTGAAAGGTTAGAAATTTTTACAGAGCTGGTTTTCATTGTTTACTTAGAGAATTGTGGGATATCTAAAACCAGACAATGAAGGAGAATTTATCATGAAAGAAAAGAAGTTTTTAAAAACTGGTAAAAGGAAATAAAAGAACATATTCTCTCCAAGAAAGGACTTGAGATCTGCAGAGAGCACCATAAAATGAGACACAAGACAGTTCCTTCTTCTGGGCAAGTCATCAAATAAGAACTCCTCAGAAACAACAAAGTAACATTTGTATTTAAAAGCAATCATAGAGTATTATCTACTAATTTATTTTTTAAAATTAACTTTCTTCTCGAAATACCTATGGTTCCCAGAGGACCAAGTTTGTCTCATGTTTGTTTTACCTTATTACATATGAAATTACAATTGTGAAACTACAATTCAGAATCAGATGTACTATAATCTCAGAGCAAATTTCTTTGTATCCGCCATATGAGGAAAATAAAATTATGTTTAAACAGGTGCCCTTATTCTTCCTTTTCATAGATGTGTAATCACACTGTTCTCACAAGAGTGACTTGTGATTTTGTAAATTCAACTGGTAGCTATGAGATGGAAATTAGGCTTCTAAAACTGAAGTCTTGAAAAGCCGAGGCAAAATGGTGTAAACAAATAGCGTTATATTGATATTTCTCCAGTAAGAGGTGTATAATAATACACTGCAGTACTGTTGATTAGCTACAGTGAGATAAAAATTGTGTCATGGTTTAGAAAATCTAAGTAGTCGCTAATTTTAAGAGTATGGGCTAGACTGATAGTAGCCTGCCAAATCCCTCTCCAATTACCTTCTACCACCTATGACAGAAAGATGAACACAAAGGTGAGCAAATGTACTACAGTTAAGAGAGTTATCAACGGATCACCTTTCCCTCACCTTTTGAAAAGCCTATTTTATGATTTAACTGAGAGCTGAAAGTTCAAACCTTGCTTTGAAAGATGGTTGGACTCAAAAGATCAGAGTAAAATAAGCCAAGTGTCCACATTCATATATTCAGGGGAGCACTGAGAATAATGAAAAGCCTAAATCTAAGCATAAACTTTGGCTTGGGTATGCAATCATGTGCAATAGGGGTCTTTGTATATGCTGTGGGACTGCTGCCAAAGTGTTACAAGAAATTTGTATCTTTCTGCATAGCACTATTAGGCACAACTCAGGATGGCTCATGGTTACTGAACTTCTTGTTGATTAACACAGATTTGTCTTCTTTAAAATTTTCCTATCCTCTGCAAAAATTGTCTGACCAAAGTGCTGCTTCTGACCACTTCTGACCACCACTGACCACTACTGCTTGTACCTTCAGTCTGGAGTTATTAAACTATTAATAAACTCAGCATCTGTGTTATGCCAATCCAGGTCACTTGGTATATACAAATCCCTTTTAAGCATTCAGAAATTAATGAATGTCTGAAATTTTTATTCATTCCACCTAGCAGCATAAAGCACTCTAAAAACAGAACCATTATGCTAGAAGCTCTTGGTGCAGTGGGCTGAATGGGCTGAAATTTGCTGTTTTACTTTATTTTGAATGGATAAACAGGTGGAGATTCAGGAATTGTTACTGAAGGTGAAAGACACACCTAACAGCAGAATGGTTGTGTCAGTAGACAAATCATCTCAGAGAAAATCAAGTATTACCACATAATAACATACATGTTTCGCCAGAGTGCAGAACAGTATTTGATTCCTACACTGAAGAGACAGATTGATTAGCATTTTCCCTGTCTATCACGTGAGGTTCCATTACACCTTTCTCCAAGAAAACCAAAAATAAACAACTCAAGGAAAGTTTGGCACATAGAGAGAACACATCCCCTCTTCACCTGGATGTTCAATTCAGAACCAGCTACACTGTCCATGGACCCAAATTCAGCCCGATACACAGTTACTTCTACACATTTCCTTCCTTTCATGGCAATGCAGTCCTAGAAGGATATCTAAAATGCAAATGTAAAAGATGGGCTGTCTAAAGACTATGAAGACCTGAAGGGAAAAAAAGCCAAACCCTAACATTCTGAACACATAATAAAATCCAGTCTGCCATCTCAGATTTGTATATGTTATAAATTCAACATACATCAGAAACATTTGCTGAAGAGAGAAGAAGGGAAAAAAAAAGAATGAAGAGGAAAGTTCCAAAGAGTGCACACACTATTTTAGTTGTATTTTCTAGCCTTTACATGCCTGACTTTACAACCTAGAAAACCTTTGTGTGATTGTATACTTTCTCAAGTAGCTTTATGTAAAAATTATGAAAACAGAAATTCCATTATGTGGCATTCTGCAACATTCTCCAGCCCATCAACATGGATGAGACTTTGATACCCACCACACAGATCTTGAATGCCAAAGCTGATGCAGTAATTAACAGCAGTGATATGTATCAGCTCTCTGGGCAGACAAACAGTAACAAGTCATCACATTATAAGTAGATTAACAATACAGAAGATTGGTAAGGTTTTGGAGTCCTAGTTCTGGGTGGATGTCCTTAAAACAGTACTCCTTTGGCTTTCTGGACAGCTGCCATTCCTATCCATGGTGTTATAATGTCATCTGGCCTACCCTGGTCACCAGGCTGCTAGCCACCTCTTGAAAAACCTCTCATCACCTTGAGAAATCAGAAGCAGATGTGGTAAACGAAATTCTGGGAGAATCTGCCATTGACTGTAGACCAGGACTTGAGTGCTTATCTCTCTGAATAAGTTTGAGCACTGACTTGTCAGAAGGGGCAGATGTGAGGATCAAAAAGGCTCATTGAAGACAGTCTGGCTATTTTAGCAGCTTAGTAGAACCAGGTCACTTATCAGTGTGCACATATTGACAGATTTCAATCCCCCCAACTCATAAATGAGCTCATTTAGATATACTATTGTCAAAACATAAAAACCCACAACCCTTGACAGACAGATTTCCCTGACAAATTTCAAATCCTGCTTCAATTAAAGAGAACACTAAAGCATTTCAAAGAAAATACCAGGAATTTCTTTGATAGGAGGATATGAAACAACTTTCCATTAAACATGAACTAGCTTTCAAATATATTTTCATAAAAGAATGAAAAGAATAGCTTTTACTAAAGCCTCCTCATTCCCTGAGTTCAAGGATGAAACTGGTGGAGTTGTTAGTTGTGGATTAGCTATGTGGTCTCATTCCCACAGTATCACACCCAGCAAAAGCAGGTCTGTGCCCTGATCTGCCTGATCCTACACGCTCCCATTCACCAGGAGAGCATGTTGGACTGGGAGCAGTAGGAATAGGAGTCTGTCAGACAGGGACGAATAAGAAATGGCTCAGCAAGATACCTCTCTGCCAGATGCATTTTTAGCCTATACATTCAGGACAGTTTTAACCATTATGTAATGGGCCAGTATTATGAATTTATCCACGGAAATAATAATATTAACATAGCTATGAAGTAACTCTCTTATATGAAAAGCATATGTATTAGACTCTCAGATAGCCACAAAGTAATATTGCTCTCTCATTTACTCTAGATTTTCCAATATATTAATTCCTCAAATTCCTCATCATTCTAATAAAAACCTGCACAGAACTTGGTTCCAGAAACTGTGTTAATAACCAATGAATCTGTAAGATAAGCTTGCACATATAAATCTGCAAGACTAGGTTAAATAATGTTAATGGGGTTTTGTGAATATGAACGTACTGCACTGTGAAACGGTGCTCATAGCATTGCAAACAGAAATGACTGAATGAAACAAATGATCACTTGCACTTGGCATGGTCATTGCTATGTGTTTCATTTGTGTTTGCTTTTTTTTCCCCCCCTTTTATTACAGAATAACCATTTTTCTGACTTTCTGGACAAAAAAACTGGTTACACAACAATCAATATGTTGGCAACCCCAATTACACAAGGTAAAGAGGTGCTTGCTGTTGTGATGGCACTCAACAAATTAAATGCCACCGAGTTCACAAAAGAGGATGAAGAGGTAATAACATTATGTGTCACACAACAGTACAGTTGTTAGTTCAACAAGTAGTCTGAGTGAATCTACTTTTTTTTTTTTTTTTTACTTATTTTTGCTCTTTTGTCACTTTTAGGTCTTTAAAAAATACCTCAATTTTGTATCTTTGGTTCTAAGAAATCATCATATGACATATCTCTACAATATTGAAACACGAAGAAGTCAGGTATAGAAGAATTTGTTAATGATAATACTTTGTTTGCATGTGAAACCTTTATTATTCCCACTATTTTATATTTTTGCAAGCTTACTAGAATAGGGAAAACATCTATTTATTTTTTTTAATTTGATAACAGTAATACACCTTATAATTTTATACTTTAGTACCTAGGATTCATATGTTTGTTTTCTTAATGTTGTGAGCATTTACCCTCTTTCTCTTTCGTTATAAATAGATGCTTTTGTGGTCTGCCAACAAAGTATTTGAAGAGCTAACAGATATCGAGCGGCAGTTTCACAAAGCACTGTACACTATTCGGATGTATCTCAATTGTGAAAGATACTCTGTTGGTCTACTGGACATGACTAAAGAGAAGGTAAGTACAATTTTTCTTACTTGCTAGAAATGTGCTACTCCTAATTATAACTTATAAAATTGATCCTTCTTATTAATTCATCCTGCATATTTTGATTGCATGTCTCTCCAAGACACAAAGTTACCGTGCTTTCTAGCTGTTTGTGATAATTTATACAAAGTCTAACCATGATAAAAATTATATGAAAATATGTATTATACACCAAAGGATACAACCACCACAAAGGCTATTTCTCAGATAGTTTTTCATACTAATAATTCCATGTAAGAAAGGACAGAACACAGAATTGCAGGTCTGATTATTGCTTTATAAATACCTGCCTTCTAAAACAATTAACCTGTACTACCATTCAGATATAAGCTTTAGATAAGCCTGCAGTTTACCTGCAAAATTTTTCTTGCCTGGGATATACTTAGTTTTTTTTTCTTAATATTGTCTGAAATGTGACCATAGTAGAGTTATGGAGAATTGAAAATAAAACAGCTATCCACAGATATCATGTTACTTATGAACACAGAACTGATTTTACTTTTCCTTTTTCTAAACCCTGTGCATTATTTTCTCAGGAGTTCTATGATGAGTGGCCAATCCGGTTGGGGGAGGCCGAGCCTTACAAAGGCCCCAAGACACCTGACGGACGAGTGAGGATATTAATTTTTCTTTTTATGAATCTTAATTTTGATACTGAGGTTGTACAGGTCACTTACATATTTTTCTCTTTCTATTTAGGAAGTAAACTTTTATAAAATTATTGACTATATTTTACATGGAAAAGAAGAAATCAAAGTAATTCCGTGAGTATTCACTGACAGCCTGCAAATCTGGGATAATTTAATATATTTCTGGTATAGAATAATAACATGTCTGTATTGTAAAAAATAATTTCATTTCATTCTATAAAGGTCACCTCCAGCAGATCACTGGTGTCTTGTCAGTGGATTGCCAACATATGTTGCCGAAAATGGATTTGTAAGTTCACAGCACAAATTCAAACCTAATAGTTTTAGTTCATGCAGTTCTTCTGACTGAAAAAAACAAACCCCAAACCTCGCCCCAACCAAAAACCTCTACAGAAATATCATGCTGCTTCCAGTGTCACTGAATGCCAGTGAAATCATGAGAATCACTAGTCTGGATGGAGACAAGCCAAAGGCTTGTGATTCTCATGATTTCTCATTCATTCTTCATGAATCAGAATGGCTGATTTGTGCCAGGAAAATTTCCCTCTGATTGTGGGATATCAGAGGAATAATGTGTGTGTCTGATGTCACTTTCCAGCTGTGCTAAGTCACACACCAAAACATCAAAGTAAGAAAATCATCATATACCTTTTTAAAATCATCTTTGTTTTTCTTTATCTCTTTGTTTAGATAATATGTAAGTCAGTATTGTGACATATGACCATTATTAGTAATCCAATGGCATTTTTAACAGCAGTAGACAGAGCCCTTAGTACTTGGTTATTTCGTTCTAATAATCAAACATGAGGGCCTTTGCTACAGCACTTGAGAATGACGTCTCTTAGAATAACCACATCTAATTTAATAGAAACAGCTTTAATTTCTGTAGCCAGCTAGGGTGCTTACTGATGCTACCAAAACCATACATATGCCATTTTAAAATATCAGGCAAAGTCTTGATGCACATTATATTTCACTTAATGTCTCCTTTTTTTAATGCTGTAGATTTGTAACATGATGAATGCACCAGCAGACGAATATTTCACATTTCAGGTAATTCTGGTAATGTTAGCAAATATAGATCCTGCAGAAAAATATGTTAATGCTTTCCACCATTTAGTTATATAGTTGATTACTCAAGTATTTTCTCTTCTGCTTGTGATGCATGGGGCTTAGTGCTGCACTCCATATAACAATAGCTGTACTACTACTTTCAAAGAAATACACATTTCCTCTTCTTTGGCTTTCCTACAGAAAGGACCAGTGGATGAGACTGGATGGGTTATCAAAAATGTCCTATCATTGCCTATTGTCAACAAAAAAGAAGAAATTGTGGGAGTTGCAACATTTTACAACAGGAAAGACGGAAAACCTTTTGATGAGTATGATGAACAGATCATTGAAGTAAGCTTAACAGGACTAGAGACTTTAAGGAGATAGATCATGTTAATATACTATTGTAAAAATTAATTTTTAAATGTCTAAAAAAATTAAAATAGACTGTATTAATATTTAAACAAATGTCTATCTTCTTCACTACATAGTTTCTTAAGAATAAGAAATTTTATTTCCCTTTATTAACCTGAAAATTAATGAGAGATCATTTACACTCCAATAATGAACATAAGTCAGATATAATTTTATTTTTAATCATTTGACTTTTTGGTGATGGTCAGCATCTCCCAATAAGGTGTGGGTAAGCACGTATGGCATGCTTCTTGCCAATGGATATTGTGCCTGTGAGCACAGAAGTTCCCAGAGCAGTCATGATCACACGGGCATGATGACAAGATGCTACACAGCGTATCTAAGCTAACTTAAGCTTCATCAGCCTCAAAGGCCTCAAAGTCCCGTATATAAAATGGGAATATATCCCATATATAAAATGGGAATATAGGCCCTTAATTACTAAGTTGACAAACACCATTGTAAGCTCTGAGGTGCTAACAGAACCTTTTGATGGAAAGGCTTCTATCAAGCAGTTACACATTGCTTTTCAAAGGGCACTACCAGAAACTGGAGTTTAAGGAAGTCCCCATTGTCAGTTTAATTTTCTTGTCATGGTGTCATCTCCACTTTGCTTGGCTTTATTCCAGACTCTCACACAGTTCCTGGGGTGGTCTGTTTTAAATACTGACACTTATGACAAAATGAACAAGCTTGAAAACAGGAAAGACATTGCTCAGGAAATGCTTATGTACCAGACAAAGGCCACCCCTTCTGAAGTTGAATCTATACTGGTAAGTTTCTGTTCACGGTCATGAAATTAAAGTAGGAAATTTGCTAGACAAAACCTGAATTTCTTACTCATTTTCATTTTTAGAAATACAAGGAGAAATTAAATGTAAATAATATAGAAGACTGTGATCAGAAGGATCTTCTCAGGATTTTGGTAAGTCATTAAATAGAACTGTCAGGTAGCATGTTTATATCTTGTTTAATAACATATCATTGATCTCTTCAGTTCTTCTATGTGCAGACCCCACTGATCCCCATAAGGAAACACTGTCCCAAATACACATTGACAGACTTGAATACTGGAAAACATTTTTATGAATTAATATTTAAAGTGGTTTATTTCTTTAAATATCCAGAGGGAAAGTGCTATACTATAGTTGATTTTATTTAATTCTGAAAACTAAAAAAAGGGACAATGATGTAAGCACACCTTCACTCTGAGTAAGAGAACTCATACAATAATGTCTAGTGTAACCAACCTACATTCAGATTAATTTTCCCACTTTTTACAGTCAGAGAAGTACCAAGACAGTGATCAGACTTCAAGTTTGTGTAGTGCCATATGCCTTTTGAAATAAATTTAAATTAGTGTAGGAAGAAATGCAAAAGCTACTAGATATATATTATAAAAACTCTCTACTGGTAGAGCAACAAATGACTATTATCGTACAGACTCCAAATATAAAAACGTAATACTGATATGAATTTTTCGATCCCCCAAAAGCAATTAAAATTACTTCTCTTAACATTGTGGAGTCACAAATTCAGAGGTCTAATATCTTCTGTACTGCCAAGGCACCACGCAAATGCTTTATCCTATTACAAGACCTGGAATCCCAGAGAGCTAATGGGATAAAGCAGGTGTATCTAGATCTGATGATTCACAAAGTAATGGGTCTTAAAACACCACTGCTCCAGGTTTCCTTGTCCTTGACCTCAGATCAGAGTAGGTATAAAGGAAAATCCCAGGGAGTAGGAAATACCTTTGCAAGGATGTTCCCTTATTTGTTCTATTATTAAAACAGATGTTGTTGTTATACTTTGTACTACCATAAAAGTAAAAAAAATGTGGTTTTTTTTTTCTAGACAGGTTAGTTTTGGTTACTATATTCATCCCTACTCATAAGATTCAAAAGGGAAGAACATATTTTAACAAGAAAAATTTTAGCTATGAAAAAGATGAACTGAAGCCTTCAGACCAGCCTAAAAGTGGGAGAATCTTAGAATTTTATGGCTTGACATTACTGAACTAAGGATATGTTGAGATGGTCACAACAGATTGGGTTGGAATTCAGAGTTGGAAGAAACATTGTCTGACCAGGACTTTTATCTATCCTCTTTAAGAGAACCAGCTGTAGGATGATTGCGTTTCATAACTTAATACACATAAGTTTGCACTGAAGTGTGAGGCCTTTGAAGATACACTAAGCATACTGTCCTCAGGCAATGTTTCTACTCAAGTCAGAAAAGAAAGTTTTTCCAACTTTGTTCTTGTCAGAAAAACCCTTATGCTTTTTACTTTTCCTAACAGAAAGAAGAATTACCTGATCCAAAAGATTTAGAACTGTATGAATTTCGCTTCAGTGACTTTCCTGTTACAGAGCATGGCCTGATAACTTGTGGAATACGACTGTTCTTTGAGATAAATGTTGTTGAAAAGTTCAAAGTCCCAGCTGAGGTCTGATTTGTTTTGTCCTGCTCTTATTTATTTTAAGATAGAAGAAAAATACCTGGCTCTGGGTACTTTAATACAGAAGTAGGCAATAGTAAAATATTAGTGATATGGGTAACAATCTTCTGTTCTTAATTTAAAATTTGCGTTTTGTCATAAAGACTTAAAAGTAATTCTGAAATTGTGTGAGCCATGGAAGGGATTAAATCAACATGTGTGTACGTAAAAAACAATTTGCTGTTTCCGTGTTTAATTACATGAAAAACAACTGTTTTTTATAGAACTGGCAAATTATTGCAGTAATTTCATAGTAAATTCCAGTAATTGTATAGGAAGTCTATCAGCGCAGCTTTAATCCCTTTTGTTCTTAACAGGTCCTTACAAGATGGATGTACACAGTCAGGAAGGGTTATCGAGATATCACTTACCATAACTGGCGACACGGATTCAATGTGGGACAAACGATGTTTACTTTGCTGATGGTAATGTTTCTAATATTAACTGTACATTCATTGTTTAGTTTTCTATTCTAGTACAACTGCACAATTGGGAAATGTACATGCTCAGAATTATCTGCCTTCTTTTACAGACAGGCAAAATAAAGAAATACTATACTGACCTAGAAGCCTTTGCCATGGTTGCTGCTGCTTTCTGCCACGACATTGACCACAGAGGGACCAATAATTTGTATCAGATGAAGTAAGTACAAATCCCCGACTATATGGATACTTAAATTTTTTAATGGCGAATTTAAAAACATGTAAGTTTTTATAGATAATATTCTATATTATTCTAGCATGAATGAATATCTATTCTACAGAAGATTTCACTCTTAGAGAATTTGTCATGACAACTGAAACACAAAGACAAAAATGTCAAAGCAGAATCTTAGATCTCCTTGAGCTGCAATTCATTTTTAAGGGAGACTCCAAGTGCAATCCTTGGATTGTAGTAGAGTCTCATGGCCACAGAGAAATGAGAAAAGTAAATGAAAATTCCTTGCTGTATTACTTTTTTCAAGACAAGGCAACAGCACTTTCCTGGAGGGGGATGCAGGATGGGGCATAGACAAGGTCCAGTTTATAGGAAGACAGATTTAAGACACATTCTTTTTCTCTGTTTTCTACTGTCTGATTTGACAAGCTCAGTTGCTCCTCTGCCACTCAGTCCTTCCCTGAGGTATAACCGCCTCATGTGACTCTAAGCTAAAGAACTTGTGTTTTGCCAATGGATCTACAAGCCAGTAAGTTACACAAAATGAGGGTAATCTTTGCAATTCATGATACTTTTTGTTCTGATAAAATATTCTAAAGGATTTATTTGTGATTTTTCCTTTGTTATGAAGCAATATTAATTAGGAGAAACTTGTTATAAAACATCATTAATAAGTTCTGGGTTAAAATTACACTTTTGTTGCTATATATTGCAATCATATCACAGTGAGACTCACCCTTCTCCCGAAGAGTGAACAATCTATCCTTCAGTCTTCTATGACCTGCTAGAGTTTCTATGTGCTAGCCAGAGAACACAGGTTTCTCAGACCATCATGTGTACCAGAAGATTAAAACCATAATTTTCTGAGTACAGTTTCCTACCACTGTATTTGCAGACTGAATCATCCTCTGTCTCTGACCCTGGATACACTCATCCCAGGAGGGGTGTTTCAGCCTGAATGCTGGAGCAATGACGTGAGGGGATTTTCTGATTATTCTCAGGGATTCTCCAGGTGACGTAGGAGAGGGAGAATGACAGACACTGATTCTTATTCAGCGGTCTGCCCCTCATCCAAATAAGTTTAAGGGAGGTTTTAAATCTTCCTTACTGTGGTCTTCCCTAGCTGAAAGCCCTCTACATGAGGTCATACACAGTAAAGCTATTTATAAATAAGCTATCAGGCTTTACCATGGCAGTCCTAATCTCAAACCAGAAAATACATGTAGCAATCCGCCTTAGGTTATCTGAGGAATGGAGTTATTAGCCACGGAAAGAAGAGAAAGGAGGAATATATGCTCCCAAACATGTAGAACCACCTGGAGCCTACATAGGCAAGATAGTTCTCCCTGCCCACTGATACCAATCCGATGCAGAATTTCCTCTGCTTGAAGCTTAACCCAGTGTCAAAGGAACTCTGAGCTGTGTGATAATCCTGAACACACCCAAGCTCTCATGACATGTGTGGTCCATAAAATAGTGATTTTGCAGGAGAGGAGAAGCCCAACACGAGGAGTTAAACTCCATTATTCTGTTAATTTAAATTTAACTTAAAGTAAGTTAGAATCACATGGGATATGGCCCACAGTCATTATAGACAGACAAATGTTCAAGAGCTGTGCCACTAAAAGATGTATAGCGGCTATTTTTAAGGTACACAGAAGAAGATGTGTAGATTAAACAGCAAAACTGAATGTGCACAACAAAACAGAGGCATATTTTAAAAAACAACAGGTTTTGAGGTATCTGACCATGCCGTTGACTTTAGTGGGCACTAAATTCCCAGTGCTCTTCTATTTCCATCATTACTCAGTCATGAGAGAAGGCAAGCAAGTTTTTGTTATTTCTTCTCTACCAATGGTTAAGATCTATAAACTGTTGAACATGCAAATAAGAACCATTTTAATCCTAAAAATTTGAATCCTGAATAAAAAAAAATTGCCTCCAAAATATAAAAAATTGCTTCTTTTTCAACAGGTCAGCTGCTCCACTGGCAAAACTTCATGGCTCTTCCATTTTAGAAAGGCATCACCTAGAATACAGCAAAACCCTATTGCAAGATGAGGTATGCCTGCATGAACCTTCTGTTCACACTGATCAACATAAAAAATACAATTAAATTACCACATCCCAAATTTCACTGTCTCATTCCTCTAGGTTGAGATTAAGAAATTATGCTAAAATTAAAAAAATTAAGAGAAATTCTTATGTATTGTCCACTTTTAAAGATTAGTAGTTCTGCCAGAACTAGACTCAAGGTAGAAAAGCTTTTCCATAGGTCCTCACTCATACTGCTCAGATTTGTTTCCTATTCACGGAACAGTTCATGTTGAAACCAAAGCAGAAACCACAATGTATATATACAAAATGATTTAATTAAAATGCTGTCTTTGATACAAGAGGTCTGAGTTCAGCTGCTGGCTCTGGAAGCTGAGGAGCAAAGGGATGGAGCTGTTTATGGAGCCCCAGGCCAGATCCCCCAAAACCTTACCTTACTAAAACAAAGAAGGCTGTTATCATGAAGCCCTGTGGTAGCTCCCATTACTGATCGTCCCTGAATTAAACAGCCACGGAGGTGAAGCTCCTCACTGAAGTCTCCTTAGGCTCAGCAGAATGGCAGCAGTGTAGCCTCCCAGGGCCCTCTGCCCTGTAGAGCCCTGCTCCTCTGGCAGGCATCAGCCATCATTTGCTCACTGGTGCCTGTCTCTGTCCTGGATATAAAGAAAGAGACTATTTACAAATCTTTACTACATATTTTGCAGGGAAATAAAAGATTTAACAAGCAAGGCTTGAACACATTTGCCCTTTGCATCCCACTTGTTCACAGCAGCATGGCAGACACTCACTTCCACCCTCTCATTTTTCATTTTCCAATCGCTGTGGTGGTGCTATTTCCAGAACTCATGAGGCCACAGAGATAATCCTTACACTAACCAGTAGCACAATGATCACTACAACACAGGAAAATTTAGGATTTTTTAAAAAATGAAGCAAAATACCTTTACCATTATTGATGGCAATGTACTTTTTCAAATGTGAGATGCTGGGGACTAAGCCCTGCTTTTTGATGGAGCAGCCATCAGGCTCTCTGGCAGCTCTCAACAGCGACCCGTGCTCTCACAGGTATTGCCACAACTCAGGGTAACAGGAGGAAAAGGTATATACTGTGAAGCTTTGAAAAGTCTATGAAAATTAGGTTTATGGAATGAGAATGGTAAAGAATTCAGGAAGAACTGACATTTATTAATTACGTGGATTACAGGTGGTTTTCTTTGGTTTTAATTTTCATATGATAATAGCAGGACTTGCAACTGTTTGAGCAAGTTATTTATGCAGTCTCTGGGGCAGTATTTTATGTCCACCTCCCGTTCACACAGCTATTTAGCCATTCACCAGCAACAAATAAGGGCCATCTTTAACAACTCCATAATTTTTCGTTTGTGGCATTATTTTAATTTAGGGACTGTGGTTGGCCAGTTTTGTTATATTATTCTGTGAGATGACCTGTATAGTACAAACCAAAGACAGTATTATAAAAGGAATTGAATCCGTAAACTTTCCATCTTGCAGAGTTTAAATATCTTCCAGAACCTAAATAAGCGCCAGTTTGAAACCGTTCTACACTTATTTGAAGTTGCAATAATAGCAACTGACTTGGCTTTGTATTTCAAGTAAGTACTACATTCTGTATAACTTCCTAGTGAAAAAATGTCAATCCTATACAATTTATGAGTGTAGCTTTTACTTGTTTATCTGCAGAGTTCAGACATGTTTATATGAAGAGTACAGAACTATATTAAAAATTATTATTAAGCCTAATTCTTGTAAAAACAGTTGAGACATTTAGATTCATAAGCTTTCAAATTAAAGAACACTTAAATGTAAATAATACTTAGAATACATTTAAAGTCGTTCAATATGCTTTTAGTTACAGCAAACACGATTTCACAAGTGTGGATTCTGTACCCTAATCATAAGGTTGTGTGCATGTGTGATCTTTAGTGTAGCATACTAGCTACTCAGATTGAACTGGAGCATGCTTACAAAATTGAAATAAAGATGCTGGTTTAAAAACAAAACTGTCAACATTAACTGATCCCAGAGTTAAATATACCAAAGACTCCAAATATCAAATCGACCATCCTGTTCCTAATTTATTGATTTAATGTGTTTCTATAATGAGTATTTTCCCTAAAGATATAGGGAGCCTTTTGTTTTGGTCCAGATATCTTATGACTGGGACAATTTAAAGCCAGGAGCAAGTAAACAATTAATTACATTATTAAATTTTATTGAACAGTAATTTCATTATTTCATTCATTCTAAATGCAAATTTAAAGCTTTATTAAGCAACAGCACGAGCTATTTATGTTTTTTCCAAGTTCTTCTCTCAGGTCTTAGTCCTTTGGATTTTTGAGGGGAAGGAATGGAAGAACTTTTAGTGGCATTTGCTTTGCTGTCCACAATTCCTTATGTTAGAAGAAGTAACAAACGTAATACTAATGTCACTTCAGTTTAATATGAAGGGTTCAGAAACTGGTTATTCATTTGTCAGGAACTCTGACATAATACTTTACATATCTGAGGTATATAGCAAAATCTGAATGTGCTAGGTTACCAAAGAAGTCTGAGTTGAGCAGGAAGAAGGTGTCACTGATTCTACTACAACTAGGATATTACTCTAGAAAAGCAAAAATATCAGAAATATGGTTTTCTAGTTATCTTTTTAATGCAAGAACTTTCGTCCACTAATACCTGGTTTATTGGAATGTTTTAACAGGAAAAGAACTATGTTTCAAAAGATTGTGGATGCAATTGAAAAAATGGAAACAGAAGAAGAGGCAATTAAATATATATCCATTGACCCAACCAAAAAAGAAGTCATCATGTAGGTGGTCAATATTTTACTCTTCATTCAATCAGTTTTTCAGGACCAGATTTTAAAATAATTTGGGCACCTAAACATTTCAATTAAGCCCTGATGCTACTGTCTGATGAGGAGCATAACCATGTTTTTAAATTAGAAATGTCTCCAATCTTCTTAAAGTGCATAAATTGTGTATCCATCTGCTTTGCAGGTATCTAAATTCCTTAAAAAATACAGGTGTTTGGGGTTTTTTTTGTTTGTTTATTTGCTTGCTTTCTATTACCATCCTAACCATAGTCCTGTTTTGGTCTGTTTTCAAAGGGCTATGATGATGACTGGATGTGACTTGTCTGCTATAACCAAGCCTTGGGAAGTGCAAAGTAAGGTAGGTGCTTTTCAAACAGACAATACTGCATTTGCTGTGTGTTTTACTGCCTACTTGGTGCATGGCCATTAAAATACCCCCAAGTTATCATCTGATAGGTATATAAAATACATGCACCTGTGTTTCCAGAAAACCACCTCTATTTTTCTGTCACTCTTGAGTGCAAAGGTTCCAAGAAGCTTCTAACCAGCCACTCTACAGTTGTTCCACATTTCTCTACTTGTCCTTCAGCTTAAACTGGCACCCCTGATTCTGTAAGCTGTTCCAGATACCCTTATTATCACTCTTGTTATTTTTGTGCTATCCAACTTCTGCTAATTTTCAGGAACAGATTTAGTAACAGTATGATTTGAATTAATTGTGCCTGTTCTGTAGAACTTTGTGATATTTCAAAGTAGCTTAAACAAGCTAAAAATAAATTCTGTAATACAGTGTGACACTGCTTTGTATGTAAGTACTTCAAGTACTGCAGTACTTACTGACCATCAAGCTGAAGCTCATCACTTAGGCTTACAGGAATAGGTTTTAAAAATGCACAACCAAAACACAACTGCAAGACACTAGTCGAGCCTTCTCTGTAATACACATTACAGCTATGAGAAGACTCTGTTATGCTGCTAGTATTTTCTTGCTCCTGTTAACAATAATCTATCATATACTCAGCATGCAGCAGAACACTGGCAGAGACAATTTGCTGGAAAAAGCTTGAAGTACATCAGAGTGTACTGTAATTTTTGACAGAAACACTTGACTATCCCTACAGGGTTTAAAAAGTGGAATTGTATTGTGTTTGAATAAAACTCCCTATTTCTGGAGAACTTTTAAAACTTTTTAGAGCAAGCAATAAATAAGTCTTCTCTTTATGGAAAGGAAGTTCAATATTACTTAAGTAGTAAATTGAGAATACATTGATTTAAGTAGTAATATCTCAGTTCTTCATTAATTGGTATTTACACATTTCTTAAAAGCCTTTTATTTTACATTTATTTATTTAAATTTACTGCTTTCTGCTGACACTTCCACTGAACTATGATTATTCAGGTTGCCCTCATGGTTGCAAATGAATTCTGGGAGCAAGGTGACCTGGAACGAACTGTGCTACAGCAACAACCAATTGTAAGCATTAATAAATGTGACTGTGTTAAGCAATGTTAACTGTTATCAAAACATTGAATAAATAATGGTCCATGATGCTTACTAGATTATTATACTGAAAATATCTATATAATCTAAATTACTACTATTTTATTCTAGCCTATGATGGACAGAAACAAAGGAGATGAACTACCTAAGCTCCAAGTTGGTTTCATAGATTTTGTGTGTACATTTGTCTACAAGGTAAGAACGTGGGTTTTTTTGTTTTCCCACTGCAGCATTTCTGATGGCACAATTAGTGACAAACTGATGCAGTTAATAAATCCTAGACAGCAGTAGGACTCTTGGTCACAGCATAAACATCTATCACAACCATCACAATTTATGTAGAAGAACTGCTCCCACAAAGCAAAATCAAGAGATGTGAAACAAATTAATAAAAAGATCTCAATGAAACTTAAAGGTGCTGAGGGTTTCATTACTACCTTGAAAGACTGAGTTAGAAAGTATTATTCTTCACGGTTCCATTTAAAATAAGTATGCAACATGAGGATAATTACAGAAAGCACTTAATGGAACAGCAAAGGGAAAAAAAATTGCAACATTCTGGAAATACAGATATTCTGTATCTTCTGTAAGGCACAGAAGTGTCAACATTATTAATCCCTGCCTAGCTTTTAATATTATTCCAAGATGCAATGCAGAAAAGTGACATGTAATATTTTAACATCTTAGATACATCCTTACCTGCTTGGAATACACTGTAGGACATTAGACTTTTTTATTACATCCTGGTAATCATATCAGAAAATATATCATAGTTATAATTGTATTACATCAATCAGACTATTAAATGTCATATTACAGAAGATATTAAAATGTGCAGTGTATAATTTAGAACTTTTGTAACCGACTGTGTGCACAATATGGCATTATTATCCCAAGATGGTATTTCCAATAACATGCTACCAGTGCATGGACAAGAATTTACTTTCAAATGTACATCAGCAGATACTCACACTATTTTTTTAAAGTTATTTCTCTGCTATAGAAAACCCCCAACCTAAGATGGGACAAGAGCTTGAAAAAAAAGGAACATCAAAGTTAATTACTCTAGCATACATACTGAATTAATTTAAATTAAATTAAAGTTTTCTTCACAGACAGACTTTACAATTCATCTGTTTCCAAATTTCTAATTTACTAATTTGAATTGTTTGTATAGGAATTCTCAAGGTTTCACAAGGAAATTACACCTATGTTTGATGGTCTTCAAAACAACAGAGTTGAATGGAAAACACGAGCTGATGAATATGAAGAGAAGATGAAAGTTATTGAGGAACAAAAGAAAAAGGAAGAAGAAGCAGCTGCCAAAAAAGGTTAAGTAACTTTAATTTTTTCATTTATACAGAGTTACAAGGCAGTTGGTATTCTCTCTCTCAAATTCATGCATGCAGTGCATTCTATTAACCTTTATACTAACGGTATGCAAGTTCTAAATCAGCCAAATTAGCTTTATCTTTACTTGGAAGAGGAGTAGCCTTAAAAGATTAAACAAATGCAGCACACTGACCTAATTTTCTTAACTGCAGAATTCTAGAAAATATGACCATAATCAAAGTGAAGGAAATGCAAAATTTCTTTTGTCTTAAGACTTAAAACTGAATGTAATTAAACACTCATTTATCTGTGAAAGCTGCAATCACCTGAAATACTAGAAATGTATCGAAATCCTATGTGGCACCACCCCAAATGTATTCAGGTGCATTAAGTTGAAAATGGAAGTACAAGGAAAAGATATGGGAACGGATTGTGAGTGGATTTGGAACATAAAAATAACAAGTGCAAATCCCCATTTCACTTCCATGTTTAAGATAAAGCTTTTGGCTCTAGTTCCTTATCATCAGTTTCTTGGCTGATACACATTCTCTCATGTAACAAATTTAACAGTAATATTCCCGTGACACCCCAAGTCCTAAAATTGAAAGTATTGTTCTGCATATGATAATCTAGAACAGAATCTGATTTTATAGAAACTGAGGACTTACCACTCAAGTGTAAGAGTGAAACAAGTCAGTTATTTTTATTCTGTATTGCATGTGGAACAGCAGGTCAACAGCTCTGCCAATCAGCTGAGATGACTGAAAAGGTGCAGAGATTAAAACAAAAACATGTGTGATTACTATAGAAAGATTTGTCAGCTAGTCTGAAGAAGAGTTTGTTTACTCTATGTTTCACATATTTAAAACATAAACCTGTACTGAATAATTTGTTAATCAGTGTCTGTGGGAAATAGGTGAGTATTCTCCACATTCTCCACACAAGACAGGCTACTCAAGGCCACCTATGAAGTTACTGTCCAAGTGTGGAGTTACTGGCTCCTAAAATAAATTATGCTTGGGTAAAATTAAAAGTTGTTGCAAAGCAATTAAAATAGTAGTGTAAATTACATGATTTAATAAAAGCAGATTTCTGGAAAAAAAAGTTTAATAAAATGAGTCATATATTTTTGCTTGCTCACAGTGTAAAATTATGCCCACCCAACTGCATCCCAAATTTATTTTTAAAGACTTTTTTCCTTACAATTAGTCCTATCATTTTATTTAATCTTAATCTACTGCTGAGAACTAGCTAGTTGCAAGCTCTAGCAAGTGGTCTAGCATCCTTATGCCAGAATGTAAGCATCTGACCACAGAAATACCAGCAAAACAACCCGGGACTTACACACAAACCTCCTTGTACATTTGCTTTCTGGGCAAGAAGTACAGTTACTCAGGTCTGATCCTTTGCCTGTAAGCAAAAGGTTCTTAAATGAAATTATACATTTAGAAAGACTCGGGTATTTCTACTCCCAGCTGAAGTTAGGACCACCTTACATCACTGGTATTTTGGAAGCACTTAATCACTGATTTAAGGAAAGAAGTATTTTCCCACAAGGAACTTACAGAGGCAAGCATGGACAGACTGATTTGCAGGAGCTAAGGATCTGACCTTTGCATATCACAATTGGCATCATAAAATGTAAGTGAATTATTTTGCATCTTTTCAATGTGCACTGGAATGAGGCCATGCACATTTGTGAACAGACCTGACACTGTCAAACCGAGGCAATGTAAATATAGGGGTTTGTTAAGTCAGTTCATACAAACAATAATTTGATACATGCTGAACCATGCTGGTTTCTCTAGATCACACTGACCTGGCTATTCTTAGCCATTCAGTAGACAGAAACCAAAATAAACATATTTGCTGAACCACTAAAGTGGAAAGTTCAGAACAGACACTAAAACAGAATGCAGTATTAAACTAAGAAAATAAAATACACAGTAACATAGTGTTGATTATATCCACAAATTACAGAGGGTAGGACACTGATTATGTGACATGTTTCAATGCAGGTGGAAAGGGTCGAAAATGACCTAGTAACATGGTGATCCACAGCTTTCAAATGTAAGTTTTAATTCTAATATTGGTATCTTACCTTAAATGAACTTGGAAACGCAATTTATTACACTGAAAGAATCTTAACTATGACCAGTGAACATCTGTGGAATCATTAGAGAGAGACAGTAAACAGTAGTTATAGATAACAAACATAAAAAGCGTCTCTCTCTTAACTGGTAATTACAAAGGGATTCGTGCAGGGTTGTATAAAGGCTTATACAATTAGGTCAAATTAAAGTTTTTGTATCATCTGCTTCAAAAATAGAATCACAGATTATATTGATCCAAAAGTTTAATTCTTTTGCATGGCTTGCATACCTCAGTTTTGTATGTGTGGGACAGTTATGTATATTTAGCTACTGAAACTTTCCAGTAAGAGTGGTTCAGTGTGTGTTTGGTCCTTTGAGAAACGTTGGTCTCAACTGCTACGCTATATACACATTTGTATATATAGCATGCGTTGTTGCTTCGCATTCCATGTTCCCAAACAAGTAGCGAACATTTGTTCAATTTTCAGAAGGTCAAACACACATTATATGCATGTCACAAAAGCAACATCTTTTTAAAAAGAAATTAGAACAGGTAAAATTTACAGAAAATACTCAATTTACTTTCATTCTCTGTCTTTTAGCTGAAAATGCAGCTGGAGGTGGTGGTGGCGAGGACGGAAAATCCAAAACATGTATAATTTTGTAATTCTTTGTCTTAGACACTGTTTGTGCTACAGAAAAGGCATCTAGAAAGAACTACAATGAGCCTCAGTGGATTTCTGCTTCACATAGACTAGTATAGATTGACCTCTTAACAATCCTCTTACTCACTTGCCATTTGTTGGAAAAAATTTTTAACAGAGTAAACAGTCACAAATTCAAGAAAATATAATGGTGCAAAATGAGTTAACTGAGCATTCCTTGTATTTTTTCATGTCAATCTGTTTATATACAGTATTTGTATTAAAGTGTGTAACTTCTGTACACTGTCCAGGAAAAAAAAAAAGTAATTTTGACAGATCTTACATGAGATTATCAAATTAAATCTAACATGTACAATCCAAACAAAAGTTGCAATTTTTGTAACTTCTATATTTAGATTTTTATATTATGTGTATTTACTTCATCTGGAATTGTGTCTTTTTCTTCATTCTCAATACTATACGAAGTTTTAGAGTAAACATCTTCTCTGCTTTAGGAACACAACACAATTTAGTGTCTCATATTTATTAAAAGCAGACGATCAAACTACCAAAGACAAATCTGTAAGTTTTAGCCATAGCTCAGAGAAACCTTTTGCCTACATGCAAACAGCTCTACTCACAATTCCTAAACTCATCATCTCAGACAGGCAGACTGTAGGCATCATACTTTGCATATAAGTAAGAGTTTCTCAGTGTATCTACACAGAATCTACATTTGAAGGCACTTGAAAAGGTTCACGTACTCCCAATGCACCTTTTTAAAAATGCAGTAATTGAAAGGAAAACCAATGAACTGGCACCAATTTAAGTTTGGGAGGGAAAGGACGGCAGAAGTAGAGCACAGAATTCTCATTACCTCCCTTTCCACAACAAACAAACAAGACTGCACACAAATTAGCTCTTCATGAACAACAATCTCCCTACCAAAATCTTCTATTCTTCAAGAATGACTGAGTCCACTGCACACCATCAACTCGGGTCTCATGATGCCACCTCCTCCTGCAGATGAAGGAAGGAAAACAGCTAAGAGTATGACGCATGGATGTGAGCATTCACTGGAACCAGTTCCAAACCTAAGAGGAGGTGAATGTCAAATGCAGTGCCTGCAGTAAACACATTTGATATGCAGTCTCAATCCTTTCACTTTTCTTCCTCTTTGAAATAAAGCAGACCCACCTATACTTACCCCTTGCCCTTTCCCCCTGCCCACAAATGGCCCTCAGCATCTACAGGAAAGGGATGATAGATATTATACACTTCTATGAACACAGATACTGTGTACAACCATCCCCCAAAATTAATGGAGTCCACAAAAAAAAAAAAATCCCGCTTATTACATCCTTATTTATAAATGGGACAAATATTTTATGCAAATGTAGTTATGACGTAAAACTGGGTCTTGTATTATTTTCTGTATTAAACGCAGATACTAAAGAAAGGTATTTCAAGGTTGTTTAATCATGTAATTTTATTTAAACTGTATTAAATGATGTATTTAATACGTATACTTTACCATTTCATAACTCTATTTTGAAGAGGAGTTAGTTGTGCAGAATACATAACATACAATATCGAAGCCACATATATAGCAACACACTCCACAAAAGCCCCTTTGGGGGCATACATGTAAGCAGATTGCTGCAGATTGGATTTGACTCTCAACCAAGCCTGCAAGATGACAGAGAATTAACCTTTAAATCCATCTTCTTACCTAAAGAAGCCTTCGTGCAAGGCTACACTTATTTCTTACTCAAGGACACACTAAGTATGTCCTTGTACTGTCATCTATTATGTAAGTACAAACTGTTTAAACTGTAATTACGTTAAGTAACGCTTGTAAATAGAGTACTCAACTTACTCGTATGATGCATGTAAAATGTTCATAAATACACTGCAACCATCTCTGCAATTACATTTTCCACATCAAATACTTATTATAAATACTGTCTATTAATATATCTACAGTGGGAAGTACTTATAAAAAATATATTTTATACATTAACCTTCCTCATATTAATACAAACATTTTATTAAAAAATTTGTCCTTTATATCCAAAGAAATTTTCTTCTGATAAAGAAAATAACCACTGTAACTATTTGTGTAAAAACTGTTTCTTTGGAAACATAAAATAAAGTATGTTTAAAGTTGTGTTGCAATTTGAAGAGGAAAATGATTCCAGTAAGTTTCAATATACATTCTAGTTTTTATATTTAGGATTACACTTTAAAGAAGGATTAATGTTCAATGTTAAGGAGATCAGAAACCACAGATAACATACAACTCACATGTACATCTCCAATGAAAAGCCACATACTTTATTTTTATATCAAAAATGTCACCAACATATTAAATTTTTAGTGGAATTATCAGTCCCATCGATTTTAAAACAAAGTCACAATGAACTAAACTTTTCTCAGGAGTAGGGGAGACATTCAGATACAGTTTGCTTAATTCAAGCCAAATATATACTTTATAAAAATTGAACTTTTCCAGTAACATTTGAAAATACAGAGACTAATACCTGAATATTAATCAGCAATCAATTTAAGGCTATTAACTTTTAGTTAATTAGAAATATGAATATATTAAAGTGTATGGCTTTAATAACAGAAATTTCCAAAATGTCCCTTTACAAAAGCCTGACAATAACTTTAGTTTGGGATAAAATAAAAACAAAAACCAGCCAACTTCCTTAATGCAATGTCAATAAACTATATTATTCTTTGTTTTCATCCTTCCTACCTTTAAGTTCGGGTGTCATATATCTTTTGCACTGAAGTGAAAGAATACAGTCTACCACAAGAAAGGTTTTAGACCTGAAGCCTTCTACAAAGATAGCCTACTGAGATGGTCTGAGTGACTGTAGAAAATATGTATGCCAGCAGGAAGAAGTCTCTGGTCTCCAATTATGACTGGATTTCCATACTTTCATCTTGACAATCCATGAAGAAAATCAACCTACATCAATTTCCAGTTTTAGAGAAACAAATCTTGAAAATATTCATCAAACTCCTCCTCTCTGTTAAAAAAAAAAAAAAAGGTCAAAGAAAGATCTGGACCTAAGTGAAAATGTTTGTATGATCTTTGTATCTGGTACAGACCATTCTGATTTATTTGATACATTACAACACCCTTTATATTTCCCCTTCCATGCAACAGATATGAGTTGACTGTTAGGATTTACTTTTAATTTAGTTAAGAGTACAATAGGATGTAAGACAGCAATGGCATGGTAGCAGCTTGACAAAGATTCCTCCTCCATGCACAGTTTTGTGCATGTCTCCTTTTTAAAAAAACCCCAAACTTAGGTTCACTACACTGAAGATCTGCCATATTTTTAAATGCCAGCATATTTATTAAGACACTCAAGAAAGAAATCTCTGCCTTTTCAGATTAGAATAGACACAGTACATTTTACTAGCTACAGGTTCATTAGATCAAACTAACCGTGATTTTTCATCTGCTTCTTTTAGAGGACCTTTCCAAAAGTCAGCTTCTGAAGGACCATCTTGTGCATCACTGTTATCTGAATCTGTTAAAAAATGTAAAGTGCTTATGAATTTTTTTTAAAAAATAATCTTTTTTATTTATTTAGATAACATAATTCTGGGTAAGCATAGGAATAAGAAGAACAATTTATTTTGCATAAAGTAAAAATGAAAACATTTTCCAATATTATGCCAGAGCATCAAAAAGACTCTTTAAATATCATGAATCAATATCTTTTTGTCAAACATAACATCAATCATGTCTAAACACTGATCCCAAGAGACCAGCAACATATCACTTTGTTCTTAAAATTAAGGATTTATAATCACAAACTAAGAATTAAAATTCAGTTTCAATTAATGGTATTCAACCAATCAATTACTTCTACTTGAATGACAACTTTTATCAATTGTAACTTATCATTGAAATTGTCAGAAAACATGAATTTCTGTGTAATTGTTCTGTGTAAGTATACAGGAGGACTGAAAACAAACAAAAAGCTCTTGTTATCAGAAATATGTTCTGATCTAACCCTGCCCCAATCTTCCAACAGAGCTTTCCTGACCACACAGAGAATTAGGGCGTGCTCTGAGCCCTAAGTAAACCACTTCAGGTCTTCCTGCATTTAGCTGGGAAAATGTAGGTGCTGAGGACACACACACATAGCACAGCACAGCTGCTTTAACAGAAACATTCTATCCTTTGTATACACTCTGCACCAAGAATTGGCACAATCAGGATATGGGGCTTCTCATCAAAAGAGAAGCTGGGTACTGGAGTAACTGAGATATAGAGACAACTGAAGCCTGAAGGAGTTGGTGAGATTCTGAGTGCATCCATCCCCAACAAATAGGTTTCTGAGTATGTTCCTACTTTTGAACCCTCTATGCTTTCTGGAACAACCTTACCTCTAATTTTTCTGATTTCCATCCTGTTATCTGCTTACAAGTTTACTTATCAGTTAAACTTAAGATTTCCTTCTTAAATTTCCTTACAACTTTTCTTCATGAATTTGTAAGCCATTATTTTAATCCCTCATAACTCTGCTTGTTTTCACACAGCATTCTTACTATCTTATTAAATATTACAACCACCAGCAAATAAAACTGAGACCAATGACAAATGACCATGAAATAATACAAGTCCTTACAAAACATAAAATGCAAAAGATACTTAAATACTTTACCTTTATCAGAATTATCTGAATCTTCTGAAGAAATATGATCTGGAAACAAACACCATTTAAAATACACTAAGTTTATTTTGCTTTTATCCATTATCTTAAATTGTTTACAAAGATATTTCTATCACAGCATGCAACACATAAATTTGTGGATATTCAAAGGAAGCAAGCAAAAACTGAAGTAAAAAGGTATTTTTTCTTGGCATGACTTCAAAGGTCATCAGCTGGAGCCCAAAGAATTTATCACAAGATCTGTGGTGTAAAAAGGTTATCTAACATTTCCAGAAGGCTTTCAACCCCAAAGCCTCAAGGAATTAAATACTTCACAACCTCTTCTGGTATGCAATATCCAGTTCTTGGACAAATTTTCCTTGCAATGTGTATTTATCAAAAAGCCTGCTCTCTCTATAAACTATAAGAAATTAATGTTTTCACCTCTAAATTTATCTTTTTTGTGTATCTACAAAATTTTACCTAAGAAATTTATCTTGCTACACATCTAAATTTATACAAGATAATACATCTATATCTATACATATGTAGCTATAGCAAAACTAAGATCAAGGTAATGTATTTATTTTCAAAATTAAAGGTCCAAAATTTAAATTTACCTTTATGGGTCTTTTTTTTTGATTTCTTTTTTGCTGAACAAGACAGTTTTGTCTTCTTAATTTTGGGCTCTTTAGAGTTTGGTACAGCTGTGCTTCTTTTCTTGCATGATTTGACTTCTTTCCTCCTTTAAATAAAAACAACCAAACCTTCTCTATTATATGTACTCCTCAAGCAACAGTAAATTTTAAGTATTTAATTCAGTCAAACAGTTGCCTCTTTTTCTGAAACCAGTAACTAGATACATAACCATAAGTAGAGGAATCTCAGGCCTAAGAACGTGATGCAGACTAACAACCTATGTATTTTCTTCCCGTGTTATTTACACAGGCTTGTTGTATGAACATAGGATAACTTCTTCCTACTTCTTTGCACAGTCACTAAAATTATTTCAAAGTAAGTATTATTCTGCAGTGGACAAAGAAAAAATACTTGACCCTACTTATTCTGAATTCAAATGGTTTCACAATTTTAATTCCAAAAAGAAACAAGACAAATCAAACTAATGCTAGCTAGTTAATTCTACTTCTTCCTATATGCCTACACAGTGTTTCAATGAAACAGAACATGAGTTAACTTTTTTAATTAATTAATTAACTATCTTGGATATATCAATCTAATTTCCTAGCTCAAATGTTTTACTTTCATATGCTTTGCAGATACGTGTATGGCTTAATTACTGAGCTGTGCAACTAACACAATGCACACAACTTCATTAAATCATAAAAACTGAGTATCAATATTTGTGGAATTCAGTCAGACTAAAGATAATAATTTAAAAACCACGAATCTTAATTCAGATGTTTTATAGGTTCAAAATTCACTGGTCTTCTCTGCTATTAATAAGTGATTCACAAAGAAGAACAAATATTCAAATTCAAAATTTCAAAGCAGAGTCACTTAACTTGCCCATAAAACCAGAAAAACATTCCAGCTCTTACAACAGGAAAAGAGAAAATAAATCTGTTTTGCATAAACTTTCAGAAAAGAAAAATAATTACTGGGCTGAAGTTAAGCAAATAAAACTTTGGTGTGGGTGGGAATAGGACTCTTCCAGTTAGAGGGGTTTTGTACTTTCATTAGCACAATATCCAACTCTCAACGGGTCAAATCAATGACAACTCCAAAACACAAACTACTTCAGCATAAATGAATCTCCTAATCATCTAGCTAAAGTTTTTCCCCTATATGTTGTTCATCATAACTACTATTTATCAATAGTAATAATAATTTATCAATTAATTCAGACCCCTTATTTAATAAGAAAAAAATTCATTACCGGTGATGAAAGTTTAGTTTGTAAGAACATTCTGGACATAGTCCTGAAAAGGAGAAAATGAGATCATTGCACTCATATATCTGATAAGCAGAACTAATAAAATTAGTAAGACATACAAAACTAAATAGAAAACTATATTCCATTTTCAGTAGCTTTTCCTTCAAGACAAAAGTTACAGTGTAACTGCAGTCTGGGTTGAGGAAAATACAATGACAGAAGTCTTCAGTACAAACCCAGATTTTACTAAACCAGGAGAAAGTTCACAAGTTTAGCACTGGACACTTTTCATAAAGAAGTATCCGTGCTTCTCACGTACAGATTGCCCATATTACAGATCTATGTGGACTGATCAAATTGTTCTACATTATACTGAAGATCAGTTTTTCAGTGCTTTGCCAGAGACCAAGGGCTTCCATATGCAGCATCTTGTGCACCAAGGAAAGAAAACCACACCAGTAGCATGTTTTACATAAAGTCACTGTGTAAACTGTGGCAAGTTTAATTGTCTGATTAACTTAACAAAAATGTACACCATATTAAGAAACTCCACTCAAGACTGGAAAAGGAAGTTCTTTAATTCAAATTAGGATTTTTGGAAGAAAGCTCAAGTATTAAAAATAAAATTAGTAGAGTTGAAGGTGTACCAGAACTTATCCAACCCAAAGCCCTAAGGACTACTAAGCCAGGTAACTGATTAAGCAATGACAAGGACGAAACCCTACTTGTAATGCAGTATTGTCTGTTAAAGCCAGACATGTCTGTACATAAATCAGCTTAAAATCAGTTATTCAATTATACAGCATGAAATGTTCAACCTGTAACAACTCTGACATATATAATGCTAACAGTCACTTTCTCTAGGTCAAGATCATCTTACTACCTGTAATTAATTTACCAAATTAACTCCTATTCAGCATTTCCATTGGGTCTCACTTGACAGCTTTTAAACCACAAGGTCTTTGTTTTCTCTTAAGTTTACATATCCTTGAAGAGCTAACTTACTCAATTTCACAAGTGCATTCCTCTTTTCACCATGTTCAACATAACCAAAATTCACTTCCCAGCTCTTCAGGCCTTCCTTCTCATCACAGTGCTTATTTCCACAGGAAAACTGACCTTGAAAGCAAACCATGGTTCAGTGATTAACAAGCATAGGTTTGGGATTGTTACACCCAGCTGTCTCCCCCATTTCTTTCAAATAATAAAGCACAAATCTAAAAGTAACATCTAGATTAAGTAAAAAATAACAGATAATGACAAATCAATCAATGACACTTGTCTAATGTTGCATATTTGCAAAGAAAGAACAGAACTTGAACTCTGTTTTATAATCCACAGGTGAAGGCATATGTTATGAAGCAGTAAGTCTAATAACGGACTCTGAAGAAATGAACATCACTAGGATACATTTGATACTTAGCTGATGGATCAGGAGGTGCAATTCAAAGATTCATCTTTACTGACATCCAACTATTAAAAGTATCATGTATGAACAAAATTAAGATGTCCATATTCTTATTACCTTACCAGTTTACCTGATAATACTGGGCATACAACTTTTATTCTAATGACGTTCTATAAACACTTCTCTTTCAAGAAAAGGAAATCCAATTCTCTGAGAAACTATTGCAGCTTTAAAAGCTTCCTTTGGTTTATTATGTTAAATCCAACACTAATTTTAAAACATTTTTCACGTAATCATTGTTTACACCACTGGGTTCAAAAATATTGCCATAATAAAAACACATATATTCCCTTTGCAGAAGACTGATTTGTATGCAGAGCTGGAGGTAAGGATGTGTATTAATAGGCTCACAAGCAGGACTGTTGGTGAACGATTAACCTCAGAACATTCTGCTTAAGATTCTAACTAATGGATTGGCAGTGTCCTCAGATACTTCAGTACTGCAATGCTAACACTTAAATCAACAAAACCTTCACGGACTCCCATTTTAAAAAAAGTTTCAAACTACTGTACATTCAGTATGTTTAACTCAATGAAAGGTATGGCTATCGGTACCCTTTGTCATCAGGCATAATTTATATCTGTTATAAAGAAGTAAAAATCTATAAGAAAACTGTTATGCTACATAAACCTTTTTGGAACTTAACCAGACTGTTTACTTCACATCTTCTGGAAAATAAACAACAAACAAACCCCCAAAACAAAGCCCAGGCGAAGAGAAAAGAGAGATAAGTCAGTTTTATTTATGATTAGCTGCTCTTCCCAGTATGTAAAATCTATTTTGGACATTCTACCTTTTGGATGTGAAACTGGGTATGTTCACAAGTATACAGTAGGAACACTATCTTCAGACTACTAAGGCAAGGAACGAATTCTTAGGTAAACCAGAACTGCATAAATCACCATAATTTTGTGCTCTTACATATTTACTTACATTTATGATCATCTAAATATTTGAAATCATGGTGCTGGGTTTTATTAGTAGATCCCTGCTTTGTACTTTACATGTGTATAAACAGCCAGGCTTCTTTTACCCTCATTTCACACTGCAATCCCTACAATGCATATTCAAACCTGTACATGGATATAGAATTCCACTTTCTGTTAGTTTATTCATTAGTATATATCACTCCAGTATATCTGAATGTAATAAAAGCATTTAATTTTTTATTTATTTTTTCAAATTAAAAGAGCATTATAATGGTCATACCCTACAGTGTATGGAGAACCCAAATCAACTGGAATTACGGGACAGATTATTCAGCACTTTTAACATGAATTTTTCCAGTTAGATGTCCCAAAAAATAAACCAATATGTCAAGTGGACAGTTACCTAATTTAATCAGCAAGAAAAATGTATGTCCAAAATTCCATTTTGTCACCTTACTATGAGCTACAGGAAAGTTACTGCCTTCATGTTCAGAATTCTAATTTCTATAATCTGGCTTTTAAATGTGTATTTTCTAAAACTATTAGCACCTTCTGCCTCTTGCAGAAGATCAGAATATGTGGAAAATATAAGTGCCACAAGCTAAATGAAGTACCGAAAATTAATATACTAAGGAAATCTAGACACCAAAAATACTGATTTTAATGCATTTTGATCAGAACTTAAGATTTACCAGATTGGTACATGGATACAAGGTAAAATCACATAATGTTAGGAGTTGGAAGGGACCTCAGAAGATCAACTAAACCACCCTGCCTGAGCAGAATCACCTAGATTAGATCACACAGGAATGTGTCCAGATTGGTCTTGAGTGTCTTCAGAGAAAGACACTCCTCAACCTCTCCGGGCAGCCTGTTCCAATGCTCCATCACCCTCACAGTAAAAAAGTTTTTCCTTACATTCACATGGAACTTCCTATGCTCCAGCTTGCATATAAGTAATACCTCTCCTTTCACTCACCCTAACCCTTCTTCTCCATGACCTTACAAAGACAGACATTGAAAACAAAGCAACTACATGTGAGTAACCCATTCCCAGGCTCTTCTCAAAATACCACAGCAGTCCTCATCACCATTACTATCACCACAGCCAAAACAAGCACGCGCTCCTTTTTTAACATAAATTATCAGACAGGTAGATATCAGTGCTTTATTGCATTTAATTAAAGCAACTGGTATTACCTAGGTAAAAGACAGCAAGAGAAAGTCATTAAAGATTCAAGCCGCTTTCAAACGACCACTGAAACGGCGCCATTGAAGTCTGGCGCCCCTTAGCGGTGAGAGGCGGCTCCTCGCTCCCCAGGGCCGGCGGCGCTTCCCCACCAGAGCTTCACGGCCGCGCTTACAGCTGGAAGGGCTGACCTTCCTCCAGCATTTCTAAATCTGGAGCGCAAGATACTAAAAATACAACGCAGCTTTAAATTATTTCCCCCCACGAAGACATAATGGTTCATGTATTACTCATTCCTCAATTAATTTTAATCACCCTTTTAAACTATGTAACTACATCTAAGTACCTACCTACCTGCTAATACAGGTAGTACTGAATGCAACGTATGACTACAACTTCCTGTAGGAGCTTTACTCTTCACAGCTCAAAAAAATTTAACACCAATAACGTTCACATTTCCTCATGTGCAATAGTATACTTTTTTTTAAAATAAGAAGCATATTTCTAACTTCTTGCAGTATTTTATAATAAATAGTTGTTTACATTACTTGTCTCTCCAACAACAGTGTCATTCCATGCAATTTTGTTGCGTGAACATGCATGAAAACCGTACTTGTGTGTGGAGATCTACCCACAGAACAGTGACACATTCACATCATTTTGTTGCTTGTTCAACTGCTTGAACCAGTCCACGTGCCTAGGCCACAGAATGGGGACCACTGTGCACAGTCCCAGCAACACATGGGTAAAAACTCACACACAGCAGCAGTCAGATTATCACAGCGGCTATCTAAAAGCAGGACTGGGGACCTGACAGCCATTCCTACTGAGGCTTTCAAAACCAATTTTTCACTTTAGATTTTTTCAAAACATCACACATGAAACTTACAATTAATAAATAAACATTTAGAAAAACAGCACTTAAGAACTTAAGAATATTATTTCCTGAGGAAAGGTATTGAGTGGACTAATGAGGTAACACAGAACTACTGGAGTAAAGCATAAAAGTATATTAAATTCTACATTATAAAATGCATTATGTTGGTGATCATCAGACCTTGTGAATATTAACCATGTATACTCTTAACACATTCACACATCAGTGTGCACTCTAAGAACTACATGGCCTAAACCAGCAAACATACAAGTTAGGCAAATTTGTTGCCCATTTTTTTCAGATAAACTTACTGGTATCGTCAAATAGTGTCTAACAAAGTTATGTCAAAAAGCAACAAGAAAAGCCTCAAGGAGAAATGTGATATAAAATGAAAGCGAGCATTACCTTTTCCTGAAATTACTTCTTTCTCATGTCGCCATCTAAATCCAAACTGTTAAGAGAAGAAACCACATAAAGTTGAGAATAGTCAATGTATTCAGTAATGTAAAAACTAACTTCAATTGATAGATGTTTTGCATGTGGTTTATCCATTCTATTTTGGTTAGTAAAATTTAATTTCTTTTATCTCTCTGCCTCTGCTCACCAGAAGGACTTCAATTTACACATGCAATTCAAATTGTAAAAAGACTTCACAGCAGGCTGAAAAACAAATAGGAAAACAGGATAGGCTAACCACTTGATACTTCATTCCAATTAATTTTGTTCACACTAAAATCTGACAAGACCAGTAATGATCAGATGTCTAAAAAACCTAAATGTGTGCACCAACAAAATATTTGCCTCTTAAAATGAATCCACTAATTTTTCATGATATTATGACATAAAAATGTTTTCACACCTGCTGGCTTCACTCATGGAAAAAAAAAAAAGGCAAGTTTATGATTAAACATCAACAGTATTTTGGCACCAATTTTTCATGTGTGTGCTGCTGGTAATAAAGAGTAAAAAACAATTCGACTGTATATTTGCTTTTTCATAGTCCATCTGCTACTTCACCAATCACAGTTATCCATGCACACTTCTGCTAATGAAGTCAACTTTTATACTAATCACAGTCTGATCTTGATGCAATAAGATATAAATCAAATTATATCCTTACAGATTATTTCTGTAATGATATCAAGAAAAATAAGTAAAATAAAAGAAAGAAGGAAGCCAGAACCACCCGTGGTACATCAAGGACAAAAAGTTGACTTCAGTCACATTCAATTTTGCACATCATTCTTCCACTAAGTAGTGGAAAATGACAGAGAGTGACCAAGGCTAAGAAGAAACAATAAAATACAATTGAATACCTCTAACTAAACTATTAGGATAAAATATCAGGAACAGATATTGGAAAAATAAAAATTAGGATAGGTTTTTGAAGAGTCAGCCTGCAACACTAAGGAATGCAAAAGCAGCATCAGCAGATAGCATTTATTCTGCCTCATCTTCTTGGTTAAATTAGTTCAACAAAATCCTAAATGATACATTTCTACAAGGTAGACCAAGACAAAGTAGAAAAACTCCAAAACAGCTGCTTTACCAGAGTATCAAATAGCTTACTTAATAAGAAGTTATAGTTTTCAAAACGTGAAAGACTGTTTAATTTTCATAAACAATAGAATTTCCAAATTAAATATGGACTGCTGCATTGGGTTCATCAACAGCTAACATGCCCACAGACAACTCTTTCAGAAAAAAAAAGTATGAATTGAGACAACACTGTGGAAAAATACAATAGATATTTTAAATATTTTTATTTTCACAGAAAAGCCTCCATGCTGAAAAAAAATTACAGAAACAAACATTAACATTATCAAGTGGAAGACAAGTTGGCCTAGAAATCTGAAACTTATCTGGAAATAAAAATGAAATAATAAAATGCATTCTGTTTAATGATCAGGTGTCAAACAGCTTTCATTTCTTAGCAAACAGGAGGGAGACATTCCCAATCAGTTAAGCTACAAAACAAAGTACAGAGACAGCAAGTAAGAACCTTTCTAGGAAAAAAGACAAAGAAAAGAGAAGAGAACATTTCTAGCTCAATGCATATCAAAGTAAAACTTACATGCAGAGCACTCTCCCACTGTACTGCAAAACTGACAACAGAACTAAACTATCCAACAATACAGATGGTCATTTATTAGCCTCAAAGCTTGCAGACAAGATGCAGTAAAGGCTCAAAGACAACCTTGACCTAAAAAAAGTCCAAGATAGGAAAAATGAAAGGAGTAACAGACCCATCACAAGTAAGAGCTGTTAGAGCACACTGGAAGATGCTTTTAAGTAGCCTCACCTCTGAGGCTCACCTTGGCATTTCTCATTAAAAGAGAAATTAAAAGATTCTACATCCTAACTACACAAATAATGGGACTGTGGTCACAGGGTCCAACTGGCCTGCAGTGACAGCAACCAAGGGCAGTGTAGGTGTACAAGTGAGTGTGTAAGCACCACTGAAGACCAAGCCAAACTAGCCATCAGCTAAGTGAAGTGGACAGCGGGTAAGGAGGCTGAGTGAGTCTCCACCAGCTAGCTCTGTGCATGTGAGCACCTGTGTATGATTAAAAACAAGAGCACAGGGGGGTCTGCTATGGGACCACAGGAGTCCCAGAAATCTCTCTGCATGCATATGTGTGTCAGCATGTGCATGTGTGAGTCTGAACCAGCAAGGGGAGCGTGGCTCTGATGAATTTAGTCCTAATCATCACCCAGTTCTTAGGAAAACAGTGGTTTTACTCAGAAGAAAAGTTCTAAATGAGAATTGAGCTACAATCTTTTTGCAGAGGTCTTTAGAAGATTTAACTGGCTAGAAGATTTTGGCTAGTAGCAAAACAATTACAGTTGTGAAAAGGCAGATGAATAGGTATATTCAAGTCTCAATCTGTGATAACACACACACACACACAAAGAAACACAGAAAACTGATCTGGAAGGGACCTTGAAAGATCATCTGCTCCAATCTTTCGTGGGAAAGGGAGCCTAGATGCAACTTTGTGCAACTACATCTCAAAAGCCTCCAATGATGGGGACTCTACCAGCTCACTGGAGAGATTGTTCCAGTGAATGAATGTTCTCATTGTAAAAGTTTCTTTTTTTACACCAAGAAGAATCATCATCATATAAGGTATTCATGACTATCAGGCAAAAGGTTGGCCAACTGAGAAGCTTGTTACCCACACTATACCTCTCATAGCACCAGCACTGCCAAACAGAAGGCACAAAGGGCTAAGCCAGCCACCTTCCAGTTTCTAGAAAGAAAGAATCGTCCCAGGAAAAATCTGAAATCACAGGCTACATTTTATTAGTGTGAATGGGATTTTATCAGCTGCCTATTTCTCACTTCCAAGAAAATAATCCTGCCTTCACACCTTTCTGTACCAAACATGGACATATTGATAATTGAGAAAAATAACCTTTTTTAATATTTTCTAATAGTTTGTAAGAAAGAACTCTCACATTTTCAGAACATATTTGAGAACAGAAAGCATAATTTAATATAAGAGAACAAGTTACACAATACAGCAGAGTTATGCCAAGCTGGCAATTACAAAAATACAGGTAATGGCTTATAAGCATAAATAGGAATTCAGAGAGACTTCTAAGTTATGAGAGCCACATTTTAAGTCTGATAGGGAACACTATTCACACAACACACACAAAAAAAGGAAAGTGGGGCAGAACTGTTTCCCACAAAAGATAGCAAACATATGGAAACTTGGCACAGTAACAAAAGAAACAAAATCTGTAAGCATGCTTAAGGGAAAATCAGGTGCAGGGGGGTGTGAAGACTGGGAGGTATGAAACAGCTATAGGAATATAAAATCAAATTTACTACAAAAAGAAAAAAAGAGGGAAGACGTCTTCAGCCTTTTCCTTCTTGTTAATTTTCAGTTAATTCAACTTTTCTATTCAACTTTCTTTAGAAGGCTGTCATCTTTTCTGCCTAATATTAGAGTTTAAGTCCAGTCCTTGCAAATATTTACCAGTTTTCAATACTATAAATAGTCTCAAAGAAGTTTTATAGACTGTTTGAAGGGCCGGGTTGGATTCAGCAACATTCTTTGCAAAATCACTATAGAAAATTCATGTTTTCTTTTTGACTAAGAGATTAGTTTGTCAAAAATTTGAAAACAAGAAAGCCTGTTCCAGTTCAGAAAAAAAAACTGAAGCTGGAATGTGCCTGTTTCTCTTAAAAAAATCTATTTATTTATAATGACCATACAAATCTTGTTTCCATAAACAGAAAAGAACAACCAGAAAAAGATTCTGCTTTAGAACAGAAAATTTCCAAAATTGTTTGTCAGCATGAGTACAAATTTAGACTCCTTTTTTTTTTTTTTGAACAGGATCATCGCCAGGGATTTTTTAGACTTCATCTAGTGCTTTTTTTCAAGGCAAACCTCTCTAACCTTCTCTCCTTAACCTCTCTGCATTTTCTGCCTTTCTTAGGCACAATGTACCTCTTCATAAAACACCATCTGACAGAAATGCTTGTATTCCCACAGAAGCACATTTTTGGGGCAGTGACAATGCTTGGATTCAGACTGCTGATGCTTATTAAAAACTGCACATTTTCTCACAAGTATCTTTCTAGAAAATGGGTCCCAACATTCTGGTTTCACAACATATTATTGCAAGGCAATTTCATAAAAAGGACATACTGTAAAACAAAGATGATTTACAGTAATGAAACGCACCTTATTCTCTTTGTATCTACTGAGATCTGCTATACAGTATTCTTTGAACAGTTTATCGTAATACTTCTTCGCAAGCCTCTTCTCCCTAAAATAAAAGCATTATTTTTATTAAATACAGAACATGATACAGTTCACTTTACATAGTAATGACATTAGCAAGACAGTCGTTATTTCACCCGAAGAACACAAACCGCAGAGCTAGAAATTCAACAGAAATAAACTCATTGAGCATCATTTCCAAACATCTAAAATATATCTACAGCACAAATCAAACAACATTTTTTCAAAATTGGCTTCATTCAGAGTTTTCAGAACAGTCATGTGGATCTCAGAGAGCATACAGATAGTTCTCTGTTCTTTCTGTCATCAGTTAATTTTTCCACTGAACCTAAAGGTCACTGGAAAAGACAAGAGAAAATGGAAAAGAGGCCAACCTCTTCTCAGTGGCCTGTGGCGACAGGACAAGGGGCAATGGTCACAAGTTGGACCACAGAAGGTTCCGCACCAATGTGAAAAGAGAACTTCTACATAGTGAGGGTGACAGCACTGGAACAGGCTGCCCAGGGGGTATGTGGAGACTCCTCTGGAGACAGTCAAGACCCATCTGGACGCCTACCTGTGTGACCTGGTCTAGGGAACCTGCTCTGGCAAGGGGTTGGACTCAACGGTCTCTGGAAGTCCCTTCCAAAACCTATAATTCTGTGATTCTGTAAAGGTCTTTCATTTTAAAATGCTTTAAAGATCCAAGAATGACCACTAAGTATGCACAGGAAGTCTCAATTAATATTGGACACTGCAAATTTAGTGCAAGTAATCTATTGTTCTGTAATAGTTCAAGGTACCAATTCATGTCTGCTTCATCCTCCTCGTTCCACAGGAATCTATGGTTTTCTCTAATAACATCAAGATCCGTCTTGTCATTTGCTCTACAAAAGGACACATTTTTTTTAGTGCAATAGAACATTAAAATGTCAAGTCAGTCAAATAATAATTTAGTAAGTATCAGTATTTCACAGTTGTGATCCCCACCTCACTGCGAAACAGAATATGCTGCTATGTAAAAAACTACCCAAAGTTTATTCCCTGGCATACCTTCTCCCAAATTAAAATGCCTCAGTGGAAAATAGCCACTGAAACTTGGCTATTCACTGATCCAGTTTGAAAAGACTTTTTATTGAAGGCAATAATGTTAGAAGAGAGCTCTAAAGAAGGTTATAATTATTCCGGACAACGGATAGCAATTCTGCACACTTCAAAAGTGTTTCAGATTGATATTTTGAAGGTACTGCCAGATATTTCTCAATGTACCCTCAATTAATGCTCACCTGTCATCTTTCCTTTTACATAACAAAACAATAATAATGCAACTGATGGCAAGTTCTTATATAAAAATAATGGTGCAAAACGAAATAGGGCAATTCTGTGTTTTGGGTAGTTACACCGACTACAGTAATTATTTGTGATCAAAAGTAATTTCATACATAGCCACTTCCCCATCTCACCCGAAAACTCAATTATATATTTAATGGTTTTAAAGAAAAGGGAGCTTCAGGGGCACGAGGGCAAAGATTGCTAAGGGTTCTTACCCAGAACGTCGGAAATCCTCTATTTTGCCACCATAGTATAAAATGTAATCACTCACAAGCTTTTTGTGCCTTTCATACTGAATAAAGCAATTAAGGATTGTTTCAGAACCTTTTTTTTAATCAATTATCTTTTATTTAATCAGCTTAAACCCAAAATATTAATAAATGTTTTTAATATACTTAACAGAAAGAAGGTTTGGTATATTTTCCTCAAAAGCAGCTCAGTAATTCCAGAAAGAAATGAATTAATTAGCAATTTTTACTTAAAGCCTCTCATAAAAGCTACTTTCCAAATACAGGAGTTTAAAGCAATTTCCCCTTTAAAATCTCATTCAACTGCCAGACATTTATAAAATTGTCTCTCTTTATAAACATACACATACAAACTGGGTTCAGTTTATCACTGTAGTTTTAGTTTAAAGCAGGTTTGTACTTTTGTATTACAAAAATAGTCTGTCTACTAAATTTTTATCATCAACATACAAATAAAAGTTATCTGCTTTAATTTGGAAATGAAACCCAGAGGAAAGCATGTTATGCTTGTTTTACAACACTTCAGCCCCTGAGACATGATCAACCTATTATTTTCACATGCATTAGAATTGTATCGAGAAAACACTGCATTTTCCATAAATTCCCCAAAAGTTAAGTTACCTTCAGTACATGTCACAAACAGAAGGAGCAGAGAAGGAAGCCCTGAAGTTTTAGATGGCACAATTAAACAAATTTAACACAATATGCTATTTTGTGCTGCCATTTGAGTTACTAGGGAGATAAAATGCTTTTACAGGCACAATAAGGTTTATGTAGTGCCTGGTCAAATTCTGTGCAGGTTAGGATAAGTTCCTTTCTGTTTACTTGGATTTCCAGATTTAAGTGTTTCCATATTTAATGTCTTTACTCTCCTATTTATTATCTATTACTGCTGAAGAACAGCTATTTAAACAAACAAGAAACTGAATGTATTTCGGATAGACTCAGACAAAACACATAATGACTTTCCCAGGTGAAAATTAAACAAAACGAGAAAAGTTGTAATTTAAATAGGGCTGAAGTTCTAAAAAACAGCTACAAATTATTCATGGAATATGATTAAGTGATTCAAAACCAAAACCAAAGCTTCAAGTGATATTAAACAGGCTTACATTAGTGTCCGTAGAAGTTAATGGAGATAATTGGCTGTTTTGAATTGACTTTTTAATTCTTAAGTTTCCAGCAGAAATTTATTTGTCCACAGATAACAGCAGCCTTATATAGAATTATGTTCTGCATAAACAAAACAGAAAAAGCAAAATGTCTTTATGCTAGTCTAAGTAAAAATTCACTCTATACTAATTTAGTCCCAAACAGGACAGATTAGTATATAGGAAGAACCTAGAAATGCCTCTACCAAGTGGAGGCATTCTCAGAGACATCTCAGCAACAACAAAAAAGAAAAGCTAATTTGAAGAATGACTCGGTATCTGGTGCTGCACTGTCAACTGCTGTGATAAAAGAAATCCCAGTATTTGGCCATAATGAATAACCCGGGCCCCAACTTCAAACCTGAAAAAACCTACTTAAAAGGATACAGCATCCATTGCTATCAAGTGAAATCTTCTTTTTCTTGCTTCTTCCCTGTTAATAACAAACATTTAAGTGAAAGTTACTTTTACATTAAGGGGAAAATGTCTCACAGAGCAATAGATAAAAGATACCTGTCCCATTCTTCAGCTGCGAATTGTCTGTGAGCCACACTGCCTTGTTTTGGTTTTTGAAAGGGCTTTTTTAGAAGCTCATCTTCCTTTATACTAAAGGCAGGAAGAAAACAGAAGAGAAGTTAGACAATATTTTTTCAGAAGCAGTAAAATTTCCATATGCCAAACTCTGCACTAACTTGAGTAACAAAGCCTGTTATATTGCTAGTTTCCACATGAATAAAACCAAACTTTAGAACCAACATCACCTTATACTTTGCTTCATTTGCAGACTATTTGCTAGCATTTAAAGCGAATCATTTAAATCGGCAATACATAATTTGCTCAAAAGTATCTATCGGCACAAAATTCTCACAAAAAATTTCATAAACCAGCAATATGAAGAAAATTTAAGCCTACTATTTTCCCTAAGTGAAAACAAATATCATCACAGAGCAAGAAAAGTATATATACATATACAGTGAATCCACATAAGAGCCCTACTGGGAATCAGCAGTAGTGTGCCAGAACAAGGGTAATGATGATATTTTTAAAAGGCTCCTGATGGCTAGTTAATATTCCACCTAGAAAGGGGAATGGTGTAATGTGTAATGGCTTTCTAAAAGAAAATGAAAATTGAACAAAACTAGTCACTGTTTTAATTGAGAACAGTTATACTTATAAAATAAATGTAACAGCACAATGCCTGCTATTATTCCAATGATAATAAAAATTTGGCATGCATATTTTTCCCAGAATGCAGTCAGATAGTACAAAACCCACTCTTTCAATTTTACTACAAAGGAAAATATGCAAGAGTCCAAGGAAAGTTTCCAGAAAGCCTTCTTAAATAAAATCTAATTAAACAGACCAAGGAGGAGACAGGAAAAAGTAATAAAAATACATTCATAATATAGGCAAAATGTTCTGTACAGTGCAGGAATTGAAGGACAATAGTGCCAAAGCAAAATAAATACTTAACTAATGTCTTAATGATATCATGAGATTAGGCTACAAAATTCAAGGTCACTAATAGTGTGAACAACTGAAAGAATTTGCAAAGTTGATCTCAAATAACAGATATGTAGTTACATTTCAAAGACTGAATACTACATGATCCATCAATTCCCAGGTCTCTTCACAAATTAAATAATAAGAAAGTAGCATCAGTTCTTTATTCTCCAAGCTGGTGGTTTTTTTGTACAGTCTGCTGCCACTTGGCCTTTTTGCCTTTCCCTTAGCAGTTCACACATCCTGATGAATCACAGCGAAGTGAACAGTGCAGCCAAACCCCAGCAGTTGATAAGAATGCTCAGAAAAATGAAACACTCTGCTCCAAGAACTGAGGGGCATACAGACACCAGATGAACATGGTAGAATTGATCTTAAACAGCTGCCCCTGGGTGACAAAATGTTTTGGCAAGCTACAAATGAGAAGATGCAGAGAGATCAATTTTTCAAAAAAACATTTCAAAGCCAAACTTTACATATGACAGCAAAGTCTTCTATACACAGTAAAAAGACCATTTGCATAAAATACTTAATGCGAAGTGTTAATTCTGTACTACATTACCTTTTAGACTTTTGCACAGACTTCTCTCCATTCTCATCATCACTGAAATCAGAATCATAGTCTCCATGGCCACGTGCCTGAAAATAATAGACAACACTGTCAATGTATCTGCTAATGTAATATTGACATGACAAGACATGACTAGAAATCACTACTGTCTGTCATGCATACATAGAAGACAAAGGCACACAGCAAGCAAGCAAGTGCAAATTCTTAGGTGGGTCTAAACCAAACCAAATTGAGGACAATGCAGAGTATATTCCAAATAACACACTGCAAAGACATCATCAGTCCATCAAAGATCACTTCATAATTAATTTATATGCAGATGTACCCATAATTAATCTTCACACAGATGCAGATAACCACAAGTACAAAAAATATGTTTGGTCTTTACTTTCAAATAGCTCCCTTATAGAAGAAAACCAAAATTTCTTTTCATGCAATACGGCATTTTGCACACTAGTAGGTGAAAAGCTGATTGAAATTGTAACTAAAACACAAAACAACAATATGCCTGCAAAAATATATCACCTAATCAGCACAACATTCCCACCATGAAATGAAATCTTCTTCCCCCACAGACTTTGGGACTACAGTATCAAATTAATGCATATAAGAAACCCAAACTATCTCATATCTTAATGCTATCAAATCAAAAGCACTGACTGATGCCCAGATCTATCACGTGCATTTTCAAAGCAGTTACATGTACAATTCTTTCAGCAGAAGTAATGTCTTAAGTAGTTCCTATTTCCTCTCCCTCACGCCTACTCTGGCACTTTCCTTCCAGTTGCTCAGCTACAGTTCTGAAACTAAACATGAACCAAATCAAACAACTCACCCGAGGCTCGAAGGATCCTAAAAAAAAATTTTATATGTATTTTAACCCAGGTAAGTTTCCTGACAGTTCATCCAGAGCCCCCAATCAGCTACACCAGCCAGATGGAGGGGTAGCATGGGAAGAGAACAGCCAGAGCTGGGAACTGTGTAAAATGATACAAGAAGAAAGTATTTACACAACTGGAACTGAACTAAAAGGAAGAGGGATGGTTACTACACATCTGCATGGAGAAGGGTTTGACACAAATTTCCCAAGTATCTTGGTAATTTAGACTGTGGTTGAGAAAGTAGACTGGGTTAGAAAGTCAGCATACTTGATTCGGTATTGTGAATTCCTCTATTTCCTAAAATAATATTCCTTCTTAGACAGAAAACCAGAGAAAACAGAATGTGAAAAAAGGCACATCTCTTCAGGATGGTTTTTATGAGGTGCCTTCTCTAGATGCAAGTGTCTCCCAAAAATGCCATGCTGGAGGGTTGACCATATCCTCTACTGACATCAACACTGGAGTGTATCATGCAGAGTATTTAAAACACTATTTTTTCATACTGATGGCCAAGGACTGATTTTTAAGATTTTTAAAATTTATTTTTATTAATAATAATAACAACAAACTATATCTTTTTCCCTTGCTTTAATACTGCAATGCTGCCTTTTCTCTTGAACTTTTCTGAAGAAGACATAGCTCTCATATACATATATATTTGAGCAAAAGCAAATCAGAACTTCCCAATTTGCCTTTATGTTTTCTAGTTTCCAGGAGACATAAAAATCAACATTTACCAAAAAGAAAAGGGGGGGGGGTAGCAGCAGATGTCTGCAGTTTCTGGTGTAAGTGGGCCTCATGCGCTGGTAAAAGAACAGCAACAGTGCTAAGTCCTCCCAGCACAGTCCCACAATAATCAACAGCTCAGATGCAGGCCTCCTAGTTAAGCTCTCATAGCAATCCTGTCACTACTTTTACTAATGAATCTTATGTGGTCTCTAAAAAAAGACTGAATACATGATGAGCATGCAGCAAGTATATTTATATTTGGCCTCTAAATTTTAAAATAGCATGATAATCCAGGACTGTATTACATAGCAAATGTAATGCTTCCTAGATGAACACCAGAGAGATGAATACAAGAGACCTTCCTTCATGCTTGAAAGTAGAGAAAGTCCAAGCTAACACAGTAAGCATGATAGTCAACATGAGACAGAGAAGGTATAAAAACAGGCAAGACAAGAAAGGACCAAATAAAAGCAGTTTTTCTCAAAGTGGTTGCCCCAGGTTGATGTGCCCCCTGGAAAAAAAGTACACATACTTGGTAAGAAGCTGACAACAGATTCCAGAAATTACTCAAATTATAAAAGATGCACGGAAAGCTGGTCCAAGAGACTCATTATTGTCAGGCTTTCAGAACTTGTAGAAAAGCTGTGGCTGTGAATATATATGGCAGGCATGGCTAAGGACTAGGTCCTGAGAGGCTGCTTTTCCAAAAGGAACACTTCCACAGCTTCAGACATTCCTCTGAATCATTACAATTGCTCAAATATAAATTCAGGGTGAAAAAGAAAACAATCAACAACTGATGTCCTGACACTTCTAGGTCACTCCTTCAAAGTCAAACAACAGAATGGACAGGTACTGTACTGAAGGTGGGTTTGACATCAGCAATTCCAGCAGTGCTGGACAGCACTCTAAGAAACCAGGACTGAGCAATTACTGACCCAGTGCCTTATGATGATGGTATCAAGATGATCTGACTTTCAAATAAAACATAAAAATGAACTCCATTGAAGAATCTCACCTATACATGAACCATTCTGTTTTGGAAGGACAGTGTAAACAGATGGGTGCTTAATGCTGTGAAATTTCAAAACCGATTTCTCCCCTTCCCCACAATAAAAACCAAATAACAATCCTAGACAAGGAGAACATATTTAATATTTGCATATAGTACAAGAGGGGCCATGAACTAAGCTACTACATTTGTAAAGACACATATATAGACATGTCTAGGCAAAATTGTCAAGACAATTTAAAATAATTACTTTCACTATTTGATAAACTCTCTAATGTAAATTTTGCTTTGATAGTTTTTCAGACCTCAGAACTCTTATATTAAATTAGTAAAGTAAACATAAAACAATTTATCAAAACAGGAACCTGAAAGCTACATACATAACTTAAAGAGCAGTATGTTTTGTCTACTGCACCAACTTTGAACTTTTTTCCCCAAACAACAAAACAAACTGAAACCACAAAACTAAAACAAGTACCAATATGCTCTGGGATACATTTAAATCACTACCATTTAAGTAGTTTCAATATCTTAGATTAATTGTGAAGCAATTGAGAGACAGAACCAAGCCCACTAATTTGGGGCTCCTAAAAACCAGCAACTTACATGCAGTAAGTGTACAAACACTTGGATGCAACTGACAGCAGATTGAGGAGATGTGAATACAGGGCACTTTGGACTCCCCATGACTGCATTTTGGCACCTGCTTTAACCCTGTCCACTGGGGTTAACACACACTAATGTAATGGATACATCACAGAACTGTTCATGTTGACTCCTGATCACCACATGCAGCTAAACAGGAAAAGCCAGGTTAACAAAAAAACCCACAAAACCAAAACCAAACACAACACAATCCTACACTCGAAATGCCAACTGGCTGCTCCTGCCCTCAGCCCTAACCTCACTCCTCCCCTCACAAGCATCACTCCCATCCTTCCCTTTATCTGCCCAGCACATAAGTCTGTGCTCACTGCTCACAGCCCAGATGTGACCCAACAGTGCAGAGCACTCATTCCTGCACAAACAAGCTACTCAGGGAGGTCTGAGGGGAGCATGGGATCTAGAGCAGGGCTTGGGTCAGCGTGCCATGGGAGGGGTCAGCGTGCTTCCCTGCAAAACGCTTTTCACACCCTGATGTCTTTGATGTTGTTCAAAACCCACTTTGGGAAAAAATCCAGTAAGTAAGAACAGTAATTCACAAATCTGCTCTTCCTTATAAAACTAAATATGGTGAGTATCTGCATATAGTGTACAACGAACACCCTTAACAATGAAGAAAAGGCACCTGCTTTATTAAAGCTCTAAAACGATGAAAGGAGAAGCGAGAGTAAAAGGCAGGCAAGAGCGACCACGCAGTGCTCATTAAAGCTTTCTGGGGCTCCACGTACAAAAATCACACGGAAAACCGTGTTGTTCGACACGGCTTCCGAAGCCGTTCTCGTATCGCGACAGCCGCCCAGCCCTGTCCCGGCCTGCTGCGCGGCCCACCAGACCCGTCTCGCCGCCACCGGAGTGGCCCTCGGGACACAGGCCACGGCCCCCCGGCTACCCGCCCGCCACAGGGGAAACGCGGCCGGGCCCCTCTGCCGGCCCCGGCCCCAGCCCCAGCCCCAATTCCGCCGTGCCGGAGGCCGCGGCCTCCACCGAGGCCTGTCAGCCGCACGCCCGTGCTGGGCCCCCTCCCTTCGTCCCTCCCTCTCTCCCCGGCCCTACTCACGGCCGCGGAGAGGCACAGNGAGGGAGAGCCGCGCCGGCGAGGGAGGGGAGGGGAAAGCCTCTCATCATGTTTAGGGACGAGGGGAGTCTCCCTGCCCGGGAACCCGGTGCGCGGCCCCGGCTGCGGCGGTCTCCGCCTCTGGGAAGGTAGGACTCGGCCGTAGTAACTCCCAGAGATGCCTTAGCAAGTCCCTCTCCCCCCGCCTCGTCCCGCTTCGCCCCCGCGTCGGCGTTTGTCAGGCGNGGGGTCGCTGTGGAGGAGGCTCTTCAGGGAGAAAGGGCCCTGGGTGGGTGCTTATCGGCGGGCGGGAGCTGACAGGCGTCCTCGGGGCCGGGCTTTCATGCAGTAGGTGTGTGCGCTGCCCTCGCCGCTGCACAGATCTCGTTCAGAGCCGTATTAACGCCCTGGCAGCCTCGGCAAGGTAATACGTAACATTGATTTCCACATGTTTTAGCGGTTTATCCTCTTTTCAATCGCATCTCGCAGTTAGAAGGACGGGCAGTATGTGACCCAGTTTCTGTGAGGACCAACGGCTAGTGGGAGCTAAGAGTTCGGTAGTCTGTGGGTTGCATCAGAGAAATGAGCTTTATAAAATTGTTTTCTCATAAGCTAGCTGTGAAATACCAGTCTTAAGCATTAAGTCATCAGATACAGCAAGTAGTCCTCAAGGAGTTGATCCCATGAAACATTAGGACGCACAATACCTGAACCGGAATTTTGATTGCCAATGTCTGAAACACTTTCATCTGTCAGATATTTTCTTCTGGACTACCTCAGAGTTCCTGCCTGTGTCACTGATTCCTGGAGTCTTAAACCACTGGTTCAGTTAATACAGGGAAACTAAAAATCATACAACTCATATATTATGGTAGTAACATGTAGTTGCTGTTACACAGTGAGACAATCATACCATAGTTGACAGTGTACCTCTTTGCCTTGGCTACCGAATCTCAGCTTTAAAAGCAAAAGTATTTTTTTCCTGACCTAGTATTTTTGTCACTCATTATGTTGTTATCACTTGGAAGGGATGTGAAGGTGATGATAAAGTGTCCCGTGGAAAGGAACTGAGAGGCAATATGCTTATTTGAGTGTATACAGTATTCTGCTGAAGCCCTACTGAATGTGGCCTGTTTCCTCTAAAGGGCATAGTCTCTGTTGCAAAAAATGGAATTATTCTAATTAATAATTTAAATATCTCAAAATAAATAATGTATACTCACGAAGCTGTAATAGCAAACATCTTGTTGTTCCTCTCTTACGGAAATGGCAGACTGCTTTAGTGTGAATGAATCCTGACATGATTCTGGAAACTGGGCCAACATATCATTGATTATGCACTTTGAAGAAAAGTGGGAAAGGTAGAGGGAAATTTTACAATTCTTGAATCACTTGGCATTGTGCTGTGGCCACAAAAGCCTGCATATAAAAAAAGTAAAGTTCCTGGGACAGAGGAAAATTCTGCAGCAAGTCCAACTATAGCAACTATTGTGGGTGCTGAAGTTATTTTATAAACAGCTTTTCTGAGAATAGCAGCTAGATAGTTTAATTGTACTATGTTATGCTTTTCTGATGTCTGACTGTGTTGCTTTCAAACATCACCTGACTGCTTTTTATATGTGGGCTACAGTAAACTGCAGCTGGGGAAGTGGATCAGAAATGGCCTCCAAAATAAATTGGGAATTGAAACCAGACCTGTCCTTAGCCCCTGGTATATGGTTTATAGTTTGATTCTGTAAGAGTATATCTGTACTTTAAATCTAGCACCAATACGCTTTGACACTAAAAAGGATACTTCTCTTATCTGAGTCCCACAGGATCAAATGATAAGGGAAAAGGAAGAGGTGGGCATAACTCTGTAGGGCAGGAGGCACTATGGATTTAGTTGCATTTCAGTGGTTGTATAACCAAAACTTAGGAGCATGGTTTTCCATTAGAAGTAAATCAATCAGTGGGTTAGCTGCTGCTGAAGAGAGCATTCCTCTTCTTGAACTGGCACTAATACTTGTCTGACCGCTTCTGCTGAACTGCAGTATTTCATTTTCTGTCAGTCTAGCTCCTCTGACTAACTTGCTGTGGTGTTTGATGAGTAACAGCAGTGGTGTAAAAGCAAGGTTAAAGATGGAGGAGTGGGACAGGAGGAAAAGGGAAGGTGAGAAACAAGGGTAACCCTTTCAGCAACAGTTCTCTATTAGATCAGCTTAGCACTAATGTGAAACTATACTTTTAAATGACAGTAGCCCTGAACTTCATGGCCCACAAAGGAGACAGCGCTGGTGTAGTTATTACTTTACTCCTGCCCTAAATCTACAAGTGAGTTAAGTATGACACCTATTATATGCAGAAAGCTTGTCAGACATGATTTTAAAACCTTCAAGTAAATCTTTTCTTTCCCAAGTTTTCAAACTGTTGATACATCCTTTACTCAAATTGCTCAAGTTTTTCTGATGACTCAGCATAACACCTGTAGGAAGATTTGGGAAGAAGAAATGGGAATTCTTTGCAGGCATATTCTTAATAATACAGTGTGATTCTGATATAATCCCAAGCATTCATCAGCTTCTTTGTATTTACATTCATACTGTCTTCTTCCAGTCCGCTATGTAATTACAGATCATATAGGCAGCCCATAGAGACAGCCTCAGTATGCAAAAAACAGACAAAAAAAAGAGACTAGTTTTATCTGATTGAACTTGCCACTTCTCAACCATTCCAATTCATTAAATGAGTGGCAAAACTGTTGCTGATATCATGAATACATACAGGCTCATGGCATTTGTACTGCAGAGTGAAATGTGCATTTTAACATCTGGGATACATGTTCAGGACAGATCTCTGACCTTTCTTATCATTTGGGGGTAGTATTGTGTTTACTTAAGCAACCTGTCCATTTATTTATTGCCCTATATTTTTACAGAGGGTACCTTCATCATTTTCTATGTACCAAAAGAAGGTATTATCGTGGAGATGCTGAATTCAAAGTATCATATTTGACATAGTTAGAGTCATAGAATAGTTTGAGTTGGAAGGGACCTTTAAAAGTAAATTAGTCCCACTCCCCCTGCAGGAACATCTTCAACTAGATCAGGTTGCTCAGAGCCCCGTCCAAACTGACCTTGAATGTTTTCAGTGATGGGGCTGTTCCTAAAAACTTACAGTATAAATTTCACAGCATAAATAGCTTAATATACTAACCTCTTAGGTATATAGGGTTTGCCATTTTTTCCAAATATATATGATAAATCTCCTGTGTTGCTAGTTGAGATAATTTCTTAATGCCCAGAAGTCAAGAATCATAATTTTAATAACAAATCTCTAAATACTGGAAGACATTTATTGTTTTCCAGTACAATATTGCATTGAAAATATTGCATTGAAAATATTGCATCCTTTTCATATAGATTACATTTATGAACACTCTTACAGATTTTGTTGCTCTTCAGAGAGCTTTCTCTGAGTATTTGTAAGAAACACTAAGCCCAGACATTTAGTCCTTAACAGCATTTAGCTAAGAAGAAATACTTCAGCCCTCCTGCAGGAGATCATTGCCTCCTAAGGTCTTCTGGTAAGGTTGCTTAAACTCATCAACCTCTGATTTGTCTGGTCAAAATTAGTTTGGTTAGATGATTAAAAAAATTCTGATTTTTACAGAGCAAATCAGGCACCTTTGCTAGCAGGCCAGAAGAGGCAGCTATCACTGCTTTGGAGGGCAAAGTGGCCACTGGCAATCATACCCATTTTAAGAGCTCTTTGCAGAAGACATGTATGGCTATGATTGAGTTTGATTACGAGGAAGAAGTAATGTGGAAACATCAAAAATGCTAGTAAAATTGAGATTTATCATCTTTAATCTTTGGTATGCATTAATTCATTTATTTTGTTGAAAAACAGGGAAATTTTACTTTCTAATATTATTTGATACTGGCACATTCTTGTCTTCTGCATGTCTATAAAGTAAGTTTCCAAATGATTTAATTTTGTCTCTTCATAGTACAAACAGTATCATGGCATCTGTCATTGTCCTGATTTTTGTCTGTCTGAAGTCCTCTAGTAATTTGTAGCAAAGCAAATAGAACTAAAAACGGATGCTCGCATATGCCAGTAACATTACACTCAGTAAGTGTAGTTCTTTTAGATGTGCCTGTGTATAGCTGTAGGGATGCACTGTGCCTCCCAACAAGCCCTGAGCAAGATACATACTTCAGTCAACCAGGTGACTCCCAAGCCAAAGATGTCTTGGCAGTCAGGGAAAATGTGGGGCTGTGCTGGGGAGCAATGGCTCTTGCTTACGTTACCATCATTGGGACTGGTCACTCCAGGCTAGTCATTGAAGACTGCTGTCATGCTGTAATTATCTAGAGGTTATGTAATGAGAGCAGGCTGTTGAAATGCATATTTACTCTGTCAGATTCAGTAAATTGTATGTTGTGTATTTTTTTGTCATACAGGGGCATCAAACATGGAGTTTAACTAGCCACTAGATGTCAATGTTGTTGTGCTAAAAGGCAAATTTAGTTTTATTTGTTTGGCTGATAACTTATTAAATAAAGCACTTCTGGGTTGTTTTTTTTTTTCCCAGTATATAGTCCACTGCAAAAAATATAATGGACAAGCCTGTCCTGTGCCCATTATTTCAAGAGCAGCCATGCTGTTTTATGCTATTTTAGAGTTGCCATTTCAGTGTGTCATCATTATCAGAAAAGTGCCTTTGAAAAATATAGCATCTGATTGTTCATCAGTTTCCTTCCTTGTTCCAGATCTTTGTATAAGTAACCACAATCACTGTATTGCATTGTATTTGTTAATAAGGTAAAATAGAGATAATAATATCTAATCTTTTTATAAGAATAAAGAATTTCCTAAATTCCAATAATTGATGGAATTTTTCCTCTTAATTATTGCTGTTTAACACCACTGGAGATCAATGTCAAATACACCATGTAAAGACAGGATTTCTAGAACACTAAGGCTTCTAGTATGATAAACAATTTGGTTCTTTTGAAAATCTGGCTCTGATTCTATAAAACAAAGGCAGAGCTGACAAATGATGGAATTTTAGAAGGCTGTATAAAGTACAGTTCAACCCATGGACCTTTCTTATACCAGGCTCCTGTCCTAGGGTGAATACATCACCACAAACCTCCACAGTTATTACTGCCTTATGCAGTGTCTTACTTTTATCTGAAGGCAGTGGTTCTATTGGTTGTCTTCAGACAACCAATTAGAGTTTTATAAACACTAATCCGAAGCTCAAGAAGAGGACAGTAAACATCTCAAATTCCAGGTTAAGCTTGTTTTGCTGATAGAAGAAAAAAAAGGCTTTTAATAAAAATGAGTTGATACCTCCAGTATCAACTTTACTTCCAGTTGATGTGAAAATCTCCAAAAATAAAAATTGCTTCATTATCATGGACTGAGCTAGGTTAAGCCATGCTCAACACTTATTTGGTAGTAACATCATTTACAGTCAGTGTGCTAAGGAATCGCAGATAAAGGAATTTCTAACATCTGTTTTAGTTTTCTTGACTATGAATACAGAGTTATGTAAGAGTCTTATCATAATATCTTAATACAGATTGTTTCATCCATTCGTTCTGCTGCAATTAAGGGAACACTCATAGCAACAATCTTAATCCTAAAATTTCTAAGAACTTAAAAAAAAATAAACTAATCCACATGTCCTCGTTAATATGTGTATTGTAAATAAAGCCAGTATGACCCTACAAAGACTGATTCAGTTGCAGAAATAGTAAAGCAGACTTCCATATAATTATAATTAATAGAAGCAACCTTCCATAGTATGTCTAAAGTCTGGTGTTTGGGGTTTTTTTGACAAAAAGTAAAGAATTTAACCACCTAATGAATCCCCTAGAGATATATTATGTAGACTCCACTATTGTCCTTTAATTTTCACTGCTAGTGCCTTGTTTGTTATGTGGCAGGTAGTTTTGGTCTCCAGAGATTAGTCTGGCAGCTCTGCTGAGAACAAAGATTACAAAAAGATTACATATGCATGTAGGTATGCATAAATAAGTATAGTGACTTTCAGTCCATCAAGAATTTAATTAAAAAGTGATTACCATTATGCACAAAATAATGTGCATACTACTACTTAGTTTTATCAATCTGTGTTGAAATACATGGAACACAGAAACTAACTCCTGCAGTGTGTTCCAGTTTTCATTTGAGGAGATCTTAGAAGTTCATTATGCTTAAATTCCCCAAAGTACGAGCATTTTCCTAAGAGAGCCAGGAATGTTTAATCCTACTTTTATGTCTGGGTCTGTTATAGTGTAAAGTGACTGATTGCATTGAAATACATAAATCTAAGAAAAAGGGAAATCTGGGTTGGGTTGGTTTTTTTTCATTTGATATTAGAGTTATGAGAGCAGAAAAAGAAAGAAAATAATAAGAAAGAGACAATGAAAATATAGTAAAGTGGAAATTAAAAAAACAACCATTGTACTTGTTTTCCTTATATTGTTACCCATTGGATTTGTTTTGTGAAAATAAAATGAATATGTGAGCAAAATTAGAGTCTGTTGGACTTTTAAGTCATTTAACAATAATAATTCACTTATGAGAATTGAGGCAAGGTACAGATCATTTACAGTTGAATGTGTGGAATCTAAAGTCTGCTATATAAAACAGTGAATGACGAGTCACTATTTTGAGTTGTAAAAGCAGTTCAACACTGCTTATGTACTTGGCATAGAAAAACTAGAAAAGAAGGGTGTCTCTGAGTCTTAAGATGTGATAGAAAAATAAGGTCTTATTCCTGCATGTGTGCTTTTAGAGGTGTGTTGCTTAACCAAAAGTTGAGTTCTTTATCCAGGAATCAAGACAACCAATCCCGCAAAGTGTACTATGCAGCTGGTCAGTCATGTTCATCACTGTTTTCCACCACTTGTACTAAAGCTAATAAAATTCACAGCAGAGACTATTTGTAATATATGGTGATACAGCCAAGTGTTTGGAATTTCACAGATTGTTGTGGAGTTTTTTTTTAAATAAGGTATATGAGAATAATAGGGCACAATGATGCCAGAATCAACCCCCAATTCTACCTGATGATTTCAGTGGGGTTATGTACATTGTAAAGTATTACAGCACTTGCAAGTAGAGGCTGATAGTATCTAGGTTGAGGTTATTGATTATTCAGTGGAAACTGAAGGACACAGAGATATAAAGAGCCTGCTCTTAGCAGTGAAGTAGGATTAATTAGTAAAAATGCCCATTTCACATTTTTTTTTAATGAACATGCTTATAGAGTACTACTGTGTAATAATACCATTAGCCATTCTGCTAGAACAGACCTTTCATTAGTAAAAGTATGCTACTCATTGCCAGATTTTGGAAATAATAGGGGTTATATTTCAAATTAAATAATGGTTTTGTGTTATTTAATCACTAATATCATTCAGACACAAAGTACTGAAACACTGTAGATCTTTCTATTGAAAGTATTCCCCAGATGCTATTAATTTCATGGCATGTAAGTCGAACAAGAAGGATAAATATGCTGAAGGAGAACAATTAGTCTAACTTAGTTTTGAAGGCGTGTATAAGTTGTTACTTATAGCCAGCAACACTGAACTGTGCAATATTTACAACTGTAGAAGTAAAGATGGCAGACTCAAAAAACTGCTAAGGAAAGTATCTGCAACAAGTCAAAAGAAATATTCCAGCTTGTACCTTGGGGGAGATCCTGCTACTAGCTGAAACATCAATGTTCTTGAATGGAAATAAAAGATAACTACATGAAATATAGAAGTTAAGGGAGATTTGACTGAAAAAAAAATTCCTTTAGCTTGTCATGGAATTTTCTCTCAAGTTTGCATTTCGCTGTCCTCTAACATACTGTTCTTAAAAGATGGATATTACATAAAGTTATAGGAGGATCTGGTTTAATATATTTTAATAATTTTGGTTTCACTAGTCAATGCCAGTCTTTCACTCTATCACTAGCTTCTATTTGAACCTCAGCCTTAACAGTATTTCACAGGTTTCTGTAATCTGAGTCTGCTAACAAAAGTTCTGACTACCTTATTTATCTGAGATAATAATTTGTTGTCATAATCCATCCACATGTTATAAGAACTAGGAAAATTTGTATTTCAAGATGAAACATTAAATTCAGTTATACAAACAATTTTCAGTCAAGTTTCAACTTTTCTTTGTTATTTTTTTAAATCACCGCACTTTGGAGGAAGTTAAAGTAGCTGAATAAGTTGAAGGTATTCTGTATAAAGAAATAAACCTGGTTTATTATGTGTTTGGGGGCTACTGTATACTGTGGAGTAAAACTTCCATGTCATGGAAAGGAGGAATTTTGTTGACCAGTATTTTGTAATCCATCATTTCTTGCAACTTGCCCTTTAACTCAAATATCTTGCCTTCAAATTCAAGATCACTTGTTACCACCTGGGAGGATTTCACATTATGAAAGAAATGTCTTACTCAGACACTTTTAAATCTCCATTCATCTGATCTTCATCATCCTGACAGGAGGCAACCAGTGATACATAGAAAGGTGATTTCTATAATCTGGAAAATTCAAGATGCTTTTAATTGCAGAGTATAGAGATAACTATGTTCTAGAGAGTGTCCTCAAAACTACATGCACAAGGCTGACAAAATATTGTATTTCCTATAATTCCAAAACTTTTGTGACGAATTTTGAAAACGTAAGCTGAAGAATCAATTTGACACTTATCTATAGCACACCTCACTTTTATGCAATATATGACTTGGAAAGTTACATATAAGCAGTTTTTCATTTGCACTATCCATTATGTTGTAGGCAGGGAGGTAACTTCCAAAATTAACATTAGCTTTATCAGCATTGGCAGAGGACACACTGCCAGAAGTTCAAAAAACCAGTGTGTAGTACAATTTTTTATTGTGGTTTCATTGCTGTCTTGAAGGTAATCAAATAGATGATGAATTTTCTTGCTTTCAACTCCATAGTAAGAACAACTAGCAAAGCATTTTGGTATTTCCTTACTGGAGACATCAATGCCTCCAGAAAAATATGCCCATACAACAGAACATTGAATTGTTCTCCCAGCTAATGTGCTAGTAACATAGGAAGGTACTGGTGTACAGTGATGTCACGCTACAGCATGACCACCAAAGCCTTATACTTAACAGTGACATCCATGATTTGTATTGATTTGTAGTCTAGTGGAGTCTTAGAACAACACGAATACCCTGACCTTGAAGCCAGAGAGTTGTCATTAAAGGGCACTACAGCCTGGCTCACAGGTAATAATACATCTGCCCATCAGCCACATCCACACAGATCCTCCTTGTCCTCAGCAAAGAGGGATTTAGCTGTCTTCCAGACATCACCCATTCTGAATCTATAGCAACCCTCCTCTAATATGTGAAGCTATTTTTAGCATCAGGGCAGCCTTGAAGACAGCAGGTAAAGCATGAAAAGAATTACTAAGTGGTTGTGGTGCTCGCCTGTGAATAGAAGCTATATATAGCTCTTGAGAGAGAGAGACAGAGAGACAGATTGAGAGATCTTAATATATATGATGTGTATATGAAGGGAGATCTGTCCTGAGGGGTGGGAGAGGTGTCGTAAACATAGAGTAGAGCATTCTTAATACTTCTGACCTGAATAGCTCTGTAAAAAGTCGTTATTTCAGATTGTTCTGTTTAGGAAAATAAATTGTTAATGGAATCAGGTGTCTTTGTTCCAGTCTTGCTTTGCAAAGAATGTGTAGTGTTCATTTCCCTGAGTGGAGAGCAAATTGAACAGCATGAGACTATTTGCAGCTCCAAGCTCTTTCCAGCCAATACTTGATCCAACAAATTCTCTAGGGCTTTCTCAGGACCCCCTTTCCAATGTCTGATGTTCAAGATCTCAGCTTCTGGGATGTCTCTACTGTTCCCTGAGTTCCCACTCCTGGTTTCTTTTCCTTCTCTTTTTCTCTTACATATTCATTTGTTTGCTTCAAAGAATGCTTAGGGGAAAAAAAAAAAAAAAGATGCATGTGCCTTTGTTTAATCAGTAGTGTGTGCTATTTATTTGGCTGGGGACCTATATTACTTCATGAAGGAGCTTATTGCTTCTTACGTATTTTATCAAGGCTGGGAATTAGGTCCTCCAGTTTTAATGACTCTACCCAAATCACAAGAGCAGCAGCAGTGGAAACTTGCAGATGCCTAAAAATGATTGGTGTCTAAATGAAAGTCAGCTGAATGGAATTTGGATTGTTGTGGTAGAAAAGTGATTTAGAGGAAGCATTTGAAGCTCAAAATGTGAATGTTACTATACTTGAGGTAGGGAAAAATCTTTCTGCTTCTGACCATACATAACTGAACCAGGTATCTCTCTGTTGCTACAAAAATTATACTTAAAACTACAGCCAGTTATCAGATAAGGAAGTTGTGTTGGTTTTGCTCTCCCACTGCAGACTGCGAGAGCCAGCAGCCAAAAGAGTGAATTGTTTCTTAAAGCTGTACTGAGTAAATAGCATGTTGACATATGAGCAACCAGATGCAATGGACTTCATCAGCCCTCCAAAACCTCTTCTACAGGGGGATATGGTTTCTAAGGAAAAGGGACTGTGGAGTTCAGCTTGACATGGTTATCTTATTTGATGGAGAATCTGGGCTGGGCTTGTGCAAAGGCATTGCACCCACCATTGGGTGGGGTTTCAGGCAGACCAAGTATTTGGTTGAGGTAAAAGGGATTAACTTTTGCAAAATAAAGAATTTTTCCAAATTTGTTGAATTAAGAACAATAAAAACATCACTATAATATGCTTGTGGAGCTATCACCAACAACTTAAAATGTTTTAGTGCTTATCCAAATCCCAGCTTTGTAAAGCATTTTGTTTAGTAATGATGAAACAATAATATGTGTTTGATGAGGCATATACTTCTTATCATGCAATTCATTATGTCAGTGGCACTCTGGCGAGGCTTGTACTTGAACTATTTCAGTGACTTCAGTGGTGCTAAGATTTCTTTCATTGTGAATTATTCAGGACATAGAAACCTTCTGTTTTTAACAAGGAGAGATTCTGTCCTCAAAAGCCTGTTATCTCTGCCATATAACACATAAATTTCCTATGTACATTTAAATATAAAACATTTTGTTACTTTTTTTTTTTTGCTTGTAAAATGACAAGGAAAATTAAGTACAAGTTTATAAAGATTAGGATAATTCTGCAGGGAGCCAATGCCATGAAAAATAGTACAGAAGGGCAATGTAAGATAGCACAGGTCAAGGAAAGGATTTTAAAACATGCCGTCTGGTTTTAATTAACAGCTTGGCAAACTGGAAGAGCTCAAACATTTTTCCATGAAGAAATGTATTGTAGACTTTTCTAGCTGCCAATTAAATGGCATTTAGCTACAGTGACAGTGGTATGTTGTTTTGGGTCTGCAGAAAGCACTTGCTCATGCTAGAAAATCTGGGACATTTTGTTTCGGATACTGGACTGGATTTTCTATCCCTCTGTATTTTTACTGTAGGCATGAAGGATACCTCCTATAAGAACTACTAAATTATTAAATAGCCAAGGGGCTGGCAGAGTGGAGATTATAATTATCAGGTGTCAGCTTGTATACACCTCTTGAGGGTCTGTCCTCCAATTAGATAACTTTTAAACAATGCTAGCTAAATACTAGGGCATTTTATGAGGTTCATATTTTATCCTATTTGGCCCAGACTGAGGTAGTTTGTCACCAGTTCTATCCTGTGGTTCATTTAAATGTTTTTGGGCCTTTATAATACAAAACTGCCTCTCTGATGTGTGGTTTGCTGGACATTTTCCACAAAACCAATGCTTCCTGCCTGCTTGTATCCTCACGTTCTGGCTCTTGTCGATTCTTGTTTTGTTTTGAAGGAAGAATTTAAGCTTATTTAGGTTTGGGTTGGGTTTTTTCTTTTTCTTTTATCAGACAATTTATTTGATCCAGTGTAGGGAAGAGCATTACAGACAGAAACACTGGTAGCAAACTCTGCAATGGGCAGAAGCAAGAGTCCAAGGAGGACTAAAGGGACAAATCATCTCGTTAAGGAAAGTGTTCTCAATATCACCACATCAGTTCCTCAGAAGTCATGAGACCATTTCCAATTACAAACAAACCGTGGACTTTTCACAATTGTATCATGCTTTTTGATGTCTGATCAGGCCACATGGCGGGAGGGAGGGGTGGGGAAGTCAAGGAAGTAGCTTGTATATTTGAACACAACTTTTGCACTTTGAGAGTTTCCTATAGAGGGCACTTTAATCTTCTGGTAGGATGCACACCAGGTCATGAGGCTGATGTCAGTTCTGCTGAATTGGATAGGCATGTTGTTCATCTGAAAAGTGTCCCCATTTCCAACCTTGCACCTGTGAGGTGCTGGTCCCAGAGTCTGAATTAACTACTGGCAAATTTTCTTGAAAGTTTTCTTGAGAAAATGGCAGATTTCTGCAGCAAGTGAAAGCCTAGAGTACTTCACACATCTTTGAATTAGGCTCCCTTTTGTTTGTGTGCTTGCTGCTTTCATTCCTTCCCCCGCCCTCCCCCCCCATCTCTGAATATCCATTGTCAATATTTTCAAGGCCAAATACAGATAAAAGAAACAAAGTATTATTTATTTAGAGCTGGAGAGAAGTGTCAGATATTCAGGTGAGTGGTTAACTTCATGCTACTGGATTGTGTGCTGAAAAACATACTTCTTTGTAAAGGAGTTTATGAGGTGTTTAAAAGCCCGAGAAAGCTACTGGTCCCAATCTGCTGGAAAATAGACAGCAGGAGGTAGGGAATAGTTGAGCAATCCCATCTCTGGGATTTATACAATCCCACTTGAAGGAGCAGGAGTAGACAACCCCTAAGAAAACCAGGGATCATACATAACAGGATCCATAGGATCACCTTCTCGTAGTGAAGGGCCAGTGTAGTAGTTGAGGTTATGGCCATGTCTGACCTGAAAGATGGTTAATGGATTTTTCTGTTTGACAGTTTGCTCCATTCTTTTTCTTTATTTGCATAATGTAAAGCTACTGAGCTGTGGTATTTATCTGCCTGCCTTGGGAGATAGTCAGACCAGCATGAAGGGCATCCTGCAGAACACAACATTAGCAGTATTGTCAATATCAGCTGTTCAAAGATGATGAATTAGGTCCTTAAAATTTTCTGATACTGTTTTTAAAAGTCATGTGTTATCAAAACACAGTAAATTTTGGCTACTTTGTATCTCACTTCTGAGCCTTTATTCATTTCAGTTACCCAGGAGGTTGGACGAGATGGCCTTCTTAGACTGCTCCCAGCCTGAGAGAGCCTTTGAAAAATCACAAGGGGTAGAAATTCTATAGCTTTAAAGTGTCTTCTGAGATAATTTCTAATATTCCTTACTGTTTAAAAACTTGCAATTGAAAATAAAACATCAAGGTTCATAAAGGTGTTGGGAGTCTTTGGTTATAACAAACTAAAACCTAACCATAGATTAATTTTGCCTAGCTTCTCTTTAGATTAAATACATTGTGCATCTGTTTTTCTTCATGAATGATGGTTCAGGTAACAGACATCTCTTCTGGCACACTTTGGTCAAATTCTGGTATACCTCAGCCAGCGAGCAGCCCTCGAGCCACCCGCACACTCCCCAGGAAATGCTCAGTGGAGTAGGTGTTCTGCATCACCATGCAATTTTGGCCATGAGAGCTAAGACAGACCTGATTCCTCAGAGGTGATCCTTTCTCACTCCAGGGTGAACTGTGAACTGGCTACTTCATGCAAGGGAAGGGAGACCACCCTCTGAGTTTTTCTTTCAAGTTGGCAGCAATTAAGTAGCCATTTCCTCAGCTTTTTGACACTGGGAATGGCCTGGTTGTTCCGCTGGTAATGAAACTCTTGAGTTGTAATAAAGAAGGATATCCCTAATACAGTCTGGTGTAGACAGGACAGGGCAAAGTCAGAACTTTGCAAATAAAACTTTCTGGGCAGCCCTATGATCATTCCTAAGCTATACTGTGCTACGAGCTGTTGTAAAGGTGTCTCAACTTCTATTATGCCTAACCTGAAGAAGGCCTCTTCCTGGCAATGGCTCTTGGTGCCAGATCCACCAGGAAGCCCAGCCTTTTCAGGACTGTTTAGAATTCACAAGACTTTGTTTTGTTTATTGAAAATACAGCCTCAGTCTCAGCTGCTTTAAATTTGCCGTTTGCTGCAGTATTTGTTCAAAGGGCAGCACTGGGAGAGTGAAAACTCAGACTCAAAAGATGTTTGTAGGAGTCTGATCTCAAAATCCTTCTGCTCCAAACACAGTGGTAACATAGCAATGACAATGTTCTGTTCTTTAGGAGACTCAAGGATATTGAGGCGTGATTCGGGCTATTGTGCGTCTGTGTGGTATAATATTATGGGATTAGCACCGAGCACAGCAAAGCTCACTAAAGTGCCACCATCACCATCGGTGGGTTTTGGATTAGGCCACATATATGCAGGCAGCTCATCCCAAGCATAGAAAAGGCAACACAATTTCTTAATAGCAGGATGAAGTAAAGGATAACTGTAACTTAAAGGATAACTGTATGTATCTGTAAAGGGAAATGTAATATCCATGAAACTACAGGAAGCTTATAGAAATTTTATCATATGTTGGTAATGAAAACATATCGAGCTAACAGAATTATGTAATTATAGTCAGTGGAGCTGAGTTAATCCCTCAAAAAGTATTAAATATTTTTTAATTAATTTTTGGCCCTACGTCTGTGTTGGCTTTCCTCAAGTATTTTAGCAAACAGGTTTACTCATAGAGGTATTAATGTTGTAGCCAGAAATTTGAGAATACTTGCTAAGAATGTATTTTTGATTAACATTAATAATAATCTTTATTTTGCTGTAGCAACCAAGCTACAAAAGTTGTGCTGAGTCTGACCAGAGAACACAAGTAATGCTGGTTGGGGAATACCTCCAATGACAGTTAGCAAAAGTATCTTTAACTTTGACCGTCATGTACCTGCACCAAGCTTGCTATTAGATGGTTACTATAAAATATCATCCTTACCAAACAATTTGGATACATGGGAGGAGATCTTATTCTTACCATATAGAGTGAATATGTGAGAAATAATCAGTTGCTAGGGCTTACTTAGCTCTGACCAAAATTAAAGAGGCTAAATGTCACAGCGCATTGATAAAGCGGAGGAGGTACAAAACCCCGTGCTGCCCCATGGTTCGCCCTTGTCACCAAGAGGGCAGATATCACGAAAGGAGCCCGGAGGAGCGAAGGGGAAGCACACCGCCCTCCCTCCCATCTTCTCGTCCTCGGGGCTTCCCCTTGGGCCCTGTCTGGCTGAGCGGAAGCGGCACGGCGCGGGAGCGGCCGAGAGCCCGGCGGGTGTCGCCGGGACCGGGCGTGAGCAGGGCCGCGGCCCGGCGGGTTGCCGGGATACTGGCGCGGCTGAGGGCAGCCGCGGGCGGCGGCCCAGGCGTTTGTGCCGGCGGCCTCGCTTAGGTCGGTGTCAGGATGTGTGGGCCTGCTTGGTCTCGAACCCGAGCCCGCGGCGGCAGCCGGGAGCACGGCACGTCCCTGCCCACACTGGAACATGTCCGCCGGCCGGCACCTCCCTTGCACGGCGAGGTGAAGAGCTTTCCGCTACACCGTTGCCAAATGACAGAGAGCAGGCGGAGTGACGCGGGACGCAGCTCCCTCGTCCCTCCTGCTGAAACCTTGCTGAAAGAAAAACGAACAAAATTTCAATCACATTGTGCCTAATCAGTACGTGAAACGCAGCGAGAACAAGCTAGTCAGGACCATGGGGCAGGCGCTCGGATGTGGGCACAGCAGGCAACCGACTGCTCTGTTGGCCTGAAAGCAAACACGGATGGCAGAGTAAGGGTGAGCCAAATGTGGCAAGGGCTGCAGAGCAGCTATGCCACTGGAAACCCACGAACCGATTTGTTTTTAAACTACTCCACGGCAAGAGATGAGATGCCGAGCTTGGCCCTAAAGGACCCTGGAAAATGTGATTTGTGCCTCTTCTTTGACAGAGCTGTTTTAAATATTCATAATATTTACAATTTTTGGAAAAAGTGGTTGTTTCGGCATGTAGTTTGGAATAGAAAACCAACTTCCAGGCGGTTCTCTGCATGGATGAAACTCGAGTCAGGTTACTGCCCTACTGCAGAATGTGCTTTTGTTACTGAAAAATCCTTGCACTGCAAAGTTTTGGGGAGGTTCACAATGTGGCTGGAGTATGAACTAAAACAAAATGCCTAAGTAATTGATGGTGGATTTCAGTGAATGAGCCGAAGGAAATGAAACACAGGGTTACACCATCAATGGCAAAATATTGCCATGGCAATGGGTAGCTTTGCCAGGAATAAACAAACAAACAACAACAGGCCTCCTCTTTCAGCAAAAAGTTAGAGAATCTTCTGTTCTCGCCTCACTAAAGTCTGTGCTGTTGAACATCTCAGAGGGGAGAAGATAGTGTAACCTACTTATGCAAGTCCCACACATGCAGCTCCCTTCTCAGTTGTACAATTAGATCATTTCCAGAGCAAGAAGTAACCTTTATGCTCAGGGGAATGCATCGACATTTGCTTTATAATGATTTCAATGTTTTGGTTACTGTAAGTTTTACTATTTTCTTACAGAAGGTGGAATGGCTCAGAAACAATGCAGCTCTGTGTGACTCCTAGTTGAAGTCAGTCCTGCTTCAGGAGAGACTGCTGACAGGGAGGATTTCCTTATGAGCAAAAACATGGGCCTGCACTTAAATTAATAAAGAGCTTAAAAACCAGCGCACTGCAGGGAGCAAGGAGCTGAGAAAGTGTGAGCTGCCCTTTTCCACAGGCATGGGTGCCGGGTGGGCAGCATGCCGATGCACAGGCACTGGAGTCCTCTCCCCAGAGAAGCTTCAGTGGCAGCCAGTCCTCTGCCTCTAGAAGCTTTCCAGATGTTTCTAGCTGTACCCAGGCCCTCAGAAGATGCAACCCCACTACCTGGTGTGAGCTCTGTGAGTCTCATCTCAACCCAGAGAGAGAGACCTCAGCCATCACCCAGGCAAGGACTCAGCAGTGTTGTGGTCCTGACTAGTGTCCATAAGCTGAGTTCTTTACAATTTTGCAGGCTGTTGGCCTCTTTTGCCATCTTCCACACGTAGCATCTGAAATTCTGGACTGGACACCCATATCTAGGTATGAACTGTGCCATGCTGGCATTGTTCCAGAGGAGGACAGACTTAATCTGTCCTCCCGGTGTTAATCTTAAGATTGCATGGCTGGTAGAGCAGGAGTAATCGGGCAGGGCCAGGTCATCATGCAGAACCAGAGGAGTAACCAGCAGTGAGCAGAGGTCTGCCTTACATGTGTCTACTGGTGAGGAGACAGAACCTACGTGAAGGAGCCAATAGTCAGCACAACTGTATGAAGCAATGTACTGTTGTGTCAACCCTAGTGGGCTGTGTCTTCACACAAACAATACTGCGAGTCTGGCAGGGAAGTGTCAGGACCTATTAAAGTTTGCAAAACTCTTCTAATAGCAATCCTATATTGGAAAAAATAAAATCATCCCATATGGCTATCCAGCTATTTGGCATTCAGTAGTTTGTCTTACTGTGCTTTTATATAATGACACTTAGGTGCTGCTTAAGTTCCCTATAAAATATTTAATGTAGTTTACTGTAAAGTCTTCAGGCTGAGGACTGCTTCCTCCAGAGTATTCACTCTGCCCCTAGCACTAATTTCAATTGTAGCCTGCAGACAGTTAAAGATTCATTATTACTTTCAAGATCTGTCCCTACCCTGTCCCTTTCCAAAGAAGGTCCATTCTTAACTACAGGCTTAATGTAGCTGGTGCTTAAATAACAACTGTCTGTTTTCCATCTAAAATTATCAAAGCAGTCTCCAAGCAAATAAATTTTTTAACTTGAACTTTTAATTAATGTTGTCCATTTTGAACGGTGCTTCACGCACTTTATTTTACCAGCTCAGAAAACATGTAACAAATAGGGATGGTTCTTTTTTCTTAAAAGAAAAAAAAAAAGGCAGTTGGGGTCTATTTTGCATGAGAAAATATTTTGTTTAGGAATGACAGTTGTAGGCATTCTCTCATACATCGTAATATTTTCCATGTGTGGCAGCTTGTTTTTCAGTGTTGCAAATATGTGCAATAAGGGCTAAGGATAAAAATTAATCTAACAGCTTTTGCAGCATTGCTTTTGATGGTTTCACTCGATTTAATTTTCCTGTGGATACTGCTGTTAGTTCTGCTGCTTGCAGTATGTGAAGCATAATTCTCAAAGGTTCACGAGGTTGTAGGGATCCAGTAAGAGATGACTGATTTCTCTCCCCACACACATACACTCCACCCCACACCCACTCACCCACCCACCAGCAAAACATAATGCTGTACTATTTTTGGTAACAGGGAAAGGGCCTCCCTGTGAAAACAGAAAGCAGTGTATTTCTCAGTTACATCACTTTGCAATCTAATGCTGTGTTGTGCTCAGTGTTTTTGTGGTGATGCGAGTCTTTTTTTTTTCCTTTTTTTTTTTTTTTTTTCTCCCTTCAGCCGGTTGGATTTTCCCCATCTTACAGCACCTCGCAGGTCTCTTCTCTGAGCAGTACGTTGCCTGAGTGAGTGGAAACATACAGATCAGCTGCAGGTTTCTGTCTACAAAAACAGAGTGAAAGAGAAAGAAAAGGGTTGGGAAAGCAGAGACAAATATTGACCTGGACTTATAGAAAGACATCCAATGGCTGAATAAAGAAACCCTGTTCATGTTTTGGGATATTCTTTCAACTGGCTGGAACGAGAGCGGATCAAAAGAATGGGAAATGCCAGCAGACCCTTTAGAAGAATTGCTTATTTCTTATGCCTTTTATCTGTGCTTTTGCTGACTGAAGGGAAGAAACCAGTGAAGCCAAAATGTCCTGCCTGGTGTACTTGTACCAAAGATAATGCTTTATGTGAAAATGCCAGATCTATTCCTCGCAGCGTTCCGCCTGATGTTATCTCACTGTAAGGGCTGTAAGCATTTGGTTCTTTAATTTATGATTTAATATGAACTACGATGTGTGGTGTTTTCAGTGCATACAGAAGGATGCTTGCTGCAGGGAGTATCTCTAGCATTCAGAATCATCAGCTAATGTGTTAAAATTGTGCTGCATCCTTGAATCCTGATTTTTGCATCTCTTTCATCTGTCTGTCTGTCTGTGTATGTGTACACATCCCATTTTATACCTTCTTCTATACTACATGAAACCTGTAACATTCTTTTTTTTTTTTTTGTATAAATAAATTTCTCTCTGTGATGACCAGATCAGTATTATAACCATGGATATATGAGACTACATTAATATAAGGTTGTGTTTTTTTTCTTCTTTCCAGATCCTTTGTGAGATCTGCTTTTACTAAAATCCCAGAAGGGAGTTTTTTGCTCACACCATCTCTGCAGCTTCTGTGAGAAATATTTATATGATACATTTTTTGTTATGAAATGTATATGTATCCACAAATATGATAGAAAAGGTCTCAGTATTAATTTTATAAAAAACAGGTAGAGAAGATTCATTAGATGGTAAAATAGAAGACTTTTAGCAATTTGAAAGATAGTGCATGTTTAATTTTTTTCTAAGTGTATCTACTCAGTGTTTTGCAAAGCTGTCTGTTGTCAGTGCTACTTTAAATGATTACATACTGAAGCTTTCAGTGATAGAATGTATGCTATCTTTATTATACTTTAATTAACATTACTGTAGGGATTTGAGCATTGCAACAATTATTCTTATTTCTTTGCTGCAGTCCTGGAGCCTGATTCCAATATAAAGCTGCCTGTTTGCAACTCCCATCGACTGTGAGCTCAGAACCCCTCAGATCAGGCCCTTCATTGCAGTGGGACAGGTCCTGAAGTCCCTTTCTATATAAAATTGCCGTTGACTTCTGTGGAAGTTTAGTCACTTCAGTGGGAGTTTTGCCTTCATAGTGCTTGAATTTGACTGTATTTATTATTTCATGTTCTTTGAACTGCCTCCAAGTGCCCCCCAAAAAAAACCCAAACGCTAAAAAAATATTTTCCTCCAGTTAAAAAAAATCAGCAGTTATTTCAAAATCAAATACTGTGATGAAGTATATGCAGAAAGAGAATATTTGAGGATGTTTGAATGTTAGATGCATTTATATATAGGATTTTTACAGGCTCACAGGCTTTCCTAGAAGTGTGGGCATATGATTATATAATTGTGAGCTATACCGAGGCAGAGGGGGTGTAACCCGAACTGTTTATAGTGAATGTGCTGCCAGCCTGACACGCACCCAGATTTGTCTCAGAAATCCAGCAAGACAGACTTCCCGATGTCATCAAAATCAAAATCGGACACCTGTCCCAGGCTGACTTCCCGCGTGTTCTAGATGTGGTCAGAGGTGTAATGTTGATGTATTGGAGCCCTACGGCTGTTAGATTAAACTGCTGGTGCACCGATAGCTGAAGCCCTGACCCTAGCTGTACTCTGCTACCTCAAGTGGAGCTGATAAGGAGGTGCAGACGTACCGTACAATTTTGGATACAGGGTAAATAGGTAAATGCAGTTACTATGGAAACCTAAATGCTTTTCCATGGTGCTTTATTCGAGAGAAGCTTTTCCCAGGTGGTCACAGATCACAAAAGGGACACATTCCACACCATTCCTACGGTGGACGTTTCGAAGGAAACATATTAAAGAAAAAAAGAAATAGCAGCATTGGTGGAGCTTGTATCTGAAGAGAGTGAGTAGGACATCATCTCTCTTGGCTACGATGCACCACCTACACTTAGCGATCTCACTGCCAGGGGAGGCAAAATTGGGTAGGGTGGAGTAGAACAGACAGTCTTTTTATTTTCAGTAGTCACAGTGGGGTCTCTGTCTCTGGCGATGGCTTTTGGCATTGTAGTAACGGTAATAATTTGCACAATCTGCTGTATACTTCACGGAAACTACTGCCACTAATCAATGCTGTAACAAAAGCTCTGACCCCAGAAAAGCAGTTTTCATTCCATTCTGGGGTTTGATGAGAGATCTGTTAAAATGGTGCAAACAGTCCACAGATGACTTGCTTCTGCTACCTAGCATTTCTAAAAACACTGCTCATCACTTTTCCAGATATATTTCTAACATGGTAGCTTGCCATCTTCGGAAAGCCAAGCTGTGGATCTAAGGTAAAGGACTCCTTAAGCACAAACCATAGGATCAGGATTGTACAATATTACAGTTTGTAAAGGGGAATTAAAAATTCCCACCACTAGCAGAGGATAACAAGGGAAATAAGAATATAGAAAACTCAGGTTAATTAGAAATTAAAGTTTTAGCTTTGCATCATTATAGCTATATTGGTAGGCTTAATTTAGCCAATAGCAAAAATTTAGCAACCTGCACATATATTTACATGATAGTCTTCAGTGTTACCTTCTTACAATTCAGATGTAACTTGGTATCTTCCCACTTCACATTTCTAAGAGTGGTACATACGCCACTATTATTATTTGCTACTATTTTTACTTTAGTAGTGGCAATGGTCTCTAGAAAAGTCATGGACTCTTGCTAAACACTACTTCTAAGTCCCAGGCCAGGAGAGCTTTTCCTCTTGAAGAGCATGGATGGTATGCTCTGTGCTCTTCATGTGACAACAAAAATATGACACAGCTACGGTGAAGTGCCAGCAGGAGTGTTCCTTAAATGTCGAGAAAATCTCCTGCTCTCATCTCCAGCACTCGTAACTCTGTGTATCAGCAACTTGCTGAGGGTGCCCTTACAAACTGATGACACCAATGTCTGTAGAACGAAGAGAAGTAATCATGGCACCAGGGTCCATACCTGCATACAGCCCCTGTTAAGCAATATAGTCCCTAGCTATGGTGCACTATCTTCATAAATAGCTAGCTGCTGGGTCACAGATCAAGTAAATCTGGTGTTTGCAGTCAGAGAGTGGGAGGAAAGCCACTTTGTGTATCAAGTACGCATGATACAGCCATTGGGGGGAGGTACTAGATAGGAGGTAAATGAGTTTACAAAGCACAAGACCTATGCTACAAGCCTGGCAATCTCTAAAATAGCTGTACTATTTAAAGAGATACCACCATGTTCTGTAAATTACAGGGAGGGTTGGGAGCAGAAAATGAAAAATTATCCAATGAAATCACATCAGAAAAGTAAAATTAGTTGCAGGCAGCAGATTTACTAAATTTGTCTTCTGGTTCAGCAATTTTACAAAAATACTTACTTCCTCTGAGAAAGGAAAATATTAATTGTTTCTAACAAAAAGGAGGAATTTCCTGCTTACAATTTCCATACATATATATGAACATATTGTAAAGTGGATGAAGCACACTCTGTAATAGCCAAAAGAGAAAATAAATCGTCTGCAACTTAATGCAAACTTCAAAATGAAAGATTAACTAATAAAGTGTATTAATTCATTCTTGAAAATCCCGAATTTCTGAATGCCTAAGGATGTCATAGTGTAAATCTATTTACCTATCAGGTCTAACTGAATAAAATATAGATGTGCATCTGGTATTCCACTGGGGTAAAGTTAAGTTCATCGTACTTGGTAGTGCCTCACCATATTAAGGGTGTGGCAGACCAGAGTAGAATTTAAATGGACAAATGCAAACATGGCTGATAAACTGAAATGAAGCTGGAAAAAAATCGATGCTAGTCCACTTTTAATGCTTATAAAATTACATCAAATTAAATGTGTTGCTGGTATTTTTACTGATAGGTGGATGAAAAATACATGTACACACTAAGAGCCATCTCCAGAAGGTATAATATGGTCTTAAAAATAGTTCTGATCTGAACACTGACTAAATTAAGAGATTTTCCATTTTTTTTTCTTAGTAACTTCTCAGTACCCTCAGGTCAAATATGCCCACAAGTTTAACTTGTAAATTAAGGGGGTTTCCTGCCTGTCAGTGGTGCAAATGCAACCTGGTGTGTGGCTAACCAGCTGGATACTTTCCCTATGTTGTCATCAAAAATAAGTGTTCTTCAAGACAGTTTAGACCTCTGTAGTACTTGAACAGTTTGTTGTCATCCAAGTTTGTCTCCAGCAGTGCTTGCACAATCCCATTGTTTTACTGGCATGATAAACCCACATTTACATCCCACAGAAGTCAATGGAATTTTATCAGATGGCCCCAGTATGCAAAGCAAGGAGTTGTTTGGTCCTTCTATTGGACCCAGACTATGGTGCAATATGAGAGACTTACAATTTTAGTGCTTGCACAGACAAAACTGTGAAACCAGGCTGTGGAAATTTGGCCTACTGTGGCTTGCTGAACTATTTTCTGATGAGAGTAACCTAACGGTCTTTTGTTTTGCATCTCTACACAGGTTGTTTACATCCAACACTTTTGATGTTATTAGTGATGATGCTTTCATGGGCCTTCCTCATCTAGAATATTTGTGAGTGGACAAAAGTATATTTCCTGGCATTATTGAGTAGAGTGGGTGGGCTTCCAAGTTCCAGGCATTGCTTTGACCAGAATGACTTTACGACCCGTTACAGGTTCATAGAGAACAACAGCATTAAGTCAATTTCAAGAAATACTTTCAGAGGACTGAAATCTTTAATTCACCTGTAAGTAAAGTGGTTGAATATATTGCTTGGTATATTTAATATAGTAATTGAACCACCGTGTTGTTTAATTTTGCATTTTGATATATAGTTGTTCACATTTGTTTAATATTGATAGTAATTTAATTAGAATGTTAATCTTTGTGTTTCCACCAAAGACTTCCAAATTGTGGTATGTATATAATGCTGAGACCCAAACACTTATAAGCAGGACATGTTTGGCAGTAGCTCGCTGACTTTCTCTGCTCAGAGCACTGGGGATTTCCAGATGTGCATGTTGGAGCAGGGAGAAAGGAGGATGGGTCAGGAAGCTTGGCACTGACAAGGTGAGTCCCAGTCTGGGACTTGGAGAGAAGAAAGGTGGGAGCCATGGTCAGTGCTGAGCTGCCACACTGGTGAGAGGCAGATGGGTGGATACATGGTTCTTCCTGGGTACCCAAGTCTGGCATGGATCCTGGAGAATGTTATGACCATTCCTGGGACCAGCTATCACTGCCTGTACCTATGTCCTCTTCAGCCAGCACCTGTACCAGCAGAATCTGGCCAAATCAAATTTGAAAACTCCCACCCCAAAATATTTTAAATAGAAGAGTTGAACAAGGTGCACTTATTACAACTTACCAATCCACTTCTTCCACTTAACTGTAGGGCATATCAGCTTTTAGACCTCAGCAGGACTGGCTTCGAAGCCCTGCATTGCACCCTGTCCTCTCATGCATGTGAACCAGAGCATCCCACAGGATGCTCTCAGGATCTGTCACGCTCTGACACTGGGGGCTGCTTAACATTCCTGGTGTTCCTGCTCAGGCCTTCAGCTATCCTGGAAACAGAGCCAGACCCCTGCCCTCTGACATGCTGCAGCCTCCTCGCTGTGCTAGCTGAGAGGGGAGATTAGTCAAAGGCACTTTGACTGCTAATGTGGCCCTTAGGAGCTTGAAACACCTCCGCTTCCCATGCTCACACCAGCCGAGGCATTTCTCATGCTGTGCTCAGCAGTTGCATGCTAGCAACAAATACCTGGAACGATTCACTGCAAACACAGGAGTAGCATCCTCGTGCTCTGAGCTAGCACGACAGGTTTGAGAAGGGCTTTTGTCTCTTATCTTACATCGAGTTTATCTTTTTGTAATAATTTTATTTCAGCAAGTGATACATTTATTGAAAATACTACATGTACTGTAAGAGAACATAAAATATAGAAAAATACTTAAGGAGGCTAAAACATGTGGGGTGTGCCTGACATGGAGGTATACCCATCCCTGAGCACTTGTATTCTGAAGTGTATGTCTTGGGAGGGGTGTCATAGGCAGGGGAGTGGATTCTGACCTTTTGGCCTCAACATAATAACCTCCAAGAGGGTTTTGGAATGGGGTCATTTAACTTTTTCTTTCATGAGTTTTGACACAGGAAAGAAAGCAAAGGTTTGGTTTAAATAGTTAATGCATAATAGTTGAACTGCATTTCACCGCATCCTTCACCACACAGTAAAGGTACCATAAAACACTTTCCCCTTTTTCGTCAGAACAGACAAGACTCACAGCTGTCTGAAACCAAGCCTTCTGCAGATACTTGTGTCTATAGAGTTACTTATAGAATGGCTCTAGGCCTGAGGAAGAGCAAAGAGACAGGAGAGGGGAAAAGGTTTCTAAACAGGCTGTGCACATCCCATAAAAATCCATAGTAGAGGTAAAGGCATAATTATATTATTGTTAAAAAAGGAAGATAATTGGATAAGGTTGGTAACTGGGGCCCTGTCTTCAAAATACTTATGCACATGAATAGCTTTATAATCACAAATGGGTCCTGTACATTATTTATCATATTCTTTTACTTATTTAGTAGCTTTTGCTGCCACTGAGAAAATTGCGTTTCTAACACAGAGGAAAGCAGAGTTTTCATCTCCACAGAGCATACAGTCCAAGAGTACCGTCTTGTCTGTTACATTTGTTTTGGGGGATGCTTCAGCAGTTTTGTAAGAGAAAACATATGCAGAAACATTTGAGGAGCCACTGCGGTTTGCATGAGGTCGCATGCACATTTCTGGGACATAGATCTGTGCATCATGCTGTTACTGTGCATGGAGTGCTATTCATGAGGACAATGAGAAATTTGCAGAAAGTAACTGCAAAGGCAGGTCCATTAACCACAGAATGCGACTAGCTTAATCTGCTTGCAGAACCACTCCCCAGCCTTTGGGGAAAATTGCACATACCCATTAAGAATAATCATTTGGCACCCTGAGGCATTTCTCATTTGAGAAGCAGGAGAGTACTTGTGTATATAAAATCTATTAAAATATCATAGTAAATAAGCATATAAATGAGTTTTGTGAAGTTAGAGGAGAAGATGAACTTTGTTCTATTTATTCTGTTCACTTCCTTTTCACAACCTAACTTTTGCAATGCAGTAAGCTATCCAAACGTTTGTAGTTTTGTAATGCAGTTAACTTTGATAATTATAATGTGTCCTAATTGTAAAATAGAGCCATCTAGTAATTTATCCTTAGACAACACAATTCCTGTTCGGCTCAAAGCAGATTTAAGAAAAGGAAACTTAAAGCAATTTTTAAGCTAATTTAGTAATTTAATGTTAAAATCTTATAGTTAGGATCTGAAAATATTTTCTACTCACAATATATAATTTTGATTGTACTTCTTTCAGAACTGCAACCGTAAGTTTAATTGCGTGTTTGATTCAATCTTTACTCTCCTTACAAACCGAACACCAAGTACACCACCCTCTATGCAAGACAGCATATTCTAATAAATAAGTATGCTTTTAGCAGTGGAATATAAAATGCATAATTTTTACTCCAAAAATTGGCAAATGCATAAACTTTGTGCAGTTTTTCAGTCGGTCGTATTTCCATAGCAGTGGCAAACCACTGGTACTTTCAAACTCATCATCCCTTTCAGTTTGCTATAATCCAGGTTGTGAAGAATATATAGGGTATTAAACCTACCTCAGCTTGTAAGTCTGCTGTACTTTCTCCATATAAGCTAGTTACATGATTTTTAAAGAATTGCTGTGCAGTGTAAAATTAAGCAGAAGTGAAGCACATGATACATATACCAGACCACATTATAATGAGATGTACTTTGAAAGCAGTGAAGTCAGAACAGATTGATGGCATCATTCCATATTTACTATTTAGGATAAGGCAAACAATTTTACATGAGGCAGCAGACCTAGTACATCTGGGCCTGTTCTTGAGTTTAAGTATATGCCTAAGTGGTTTTGCTTGGCTAGAGAAATTGTAGTTAATGAATAACTTTTATGTTTACAAGCAAAACCTAAAAGTTTTACTAGCTACAGATTCTATCTGGGATCGTGAACTAGAATGATTTCTTTCCATTTTAATTTCTTCTCATAAGTAATAAATAATGTTGTTAATCAAAAGAGGTGCAAGGTGTAAACTACACCCTACAACATTATTCTTCCTCTGTCATGCCCTCAGTGACCAGACCTTTGGTGGACTCACATAGATGTGTCAGAGTGAAATGTAATATATTGCTTGTTCAAAGCCTGCTCGCGTTTCCTTGTCACTTTTACTTGCTAGGCTACTCACTGAATTTAAATGAGCTTTCCCAACACAGAGACACATATTTATATATATTATTATATATCTATATATACACATATATTCCAGGAAAGAATTTCATGTTGGTCAGCAGTTTCTTCCCTATTATGGCATATTTCCAAAAAATTATGAGCTAAGCTTAAGCCAAATGGAATGAAACCTAGTATTAAGATTCTGCTTTCTGAAGAGATACAAGAAAGTGGTGGAATTGCAGTAATACTGTGTCTTGGTTTTGGTTATCTCATAAGTAAAACATCAGTAAATCCAGTCATGACTAATTGTTTTAAAATAATGGTGTTGGTGAAACACCAGAGGTGATTGCCCTTTTTACCCTGCTAATTGAAGTATTGTAAATGCTGCAAGGTTACGGAAGAGTCAGAAGGAGGCATGATGTTTTAGTAGGAGAAAGAGTCACAAAGTAAATGAGCTATTCTTAAATGCAGTCTTTTAGAACTAAGTGCTGGAGAATACCAGGATACTTTACCCAAAGGAAAAAAAAAGCCCCACACAGTAGTACAAAAATGTGTAATTTAATGAACTAGCACTGATACTGAAGTGTCTTCTTTTACAGGAGTCTCGCAAATAATAATCTTCAATCTCTTCCAAAAGACATATTCAAAGGCTTGGACTCTTTAACAAATGTGTAAGAAAATGAATTAATCTATTAATTATACTAAAAACCCAAGACATCCTGAGTAACAATTCAAACTATAGGCAATTATGGGATCTTAATACCGGGTAGAGACTACCCAATATGGGTAGGCTTGTTTTTTGTCTACTAATGTTGATAATTTGCTTTAGTTTTGAATCTTTTACCGGTTATGGAGAAAAGTAATATTGTTAGTAGTTATGTAAAAGAGCTGCTTTTTCATTAAGACTTAGTGAATAAAAAGGAAGTATCCTCAGGGATCCATGAGAAAGCATGACATGAGAGGAGGGTGGGAGATATTTAATAGAGTAACATTTCTATGTGCAAATAGTTTCTGGGAAGGTTATCTTTTATCACAAAAGCATGTGTCTTTAGTACATACCATATCCCATACTGCATCTAACAGCAACCAAACCAAAACATGAACTTGTTTAAATAGATAACTTAAATTCCAGTAAAAATACAAAATATGGATAAGCAGATAAGTCCTGTAGTTGCTTCTCTGAAATATGTCTTGTTTACAACACATCAAGTTCTGGTTCACCCAGTTTGGGATAATAAGGGCAGAACAAGCTTTCCCTGCTCCCTGTATTAACAAGGTAGGCGGAATTCACAGTGTAGAGCTGCAGCAGTAAGTTGTAGAGATGGTCAGCATATCTGGGAGCATTACTTGGCATGACTGATGATGGCCAGGTGGTTACACAGTCTGACCCTGGCACTTGCCCATTCCTGTACATGTGATTTGAAATCTGACTGAAGGCAGCTGAAAAGACTTACACAGACCTCCTTTGCTTGTGTCTTCTAAAGCCCAAAATTAATATATCTACAGCAGACAGCCAATACTGACTGTCTGACCATCGGGTTACATTTATTCCAGCTTTGTTATCTAGAATACTCAAACCGAGAAAGGCTAATCCAGAAGACACTACTTCCCAAAACCACAAGGCCAACAGTTTGGCAGGCTTTTGTGTACCTGTAAACTTGGGAAATTCAACAAAAAAATTCCTACTGATTATTAAGTTCTCCTTGATTTCCTTAATAGAATTAAATCAGTGTGGGCTCTGGTATGTAGACTTAACTATGGGTGAGGACAAATTAAGCCAGGAAAGCATCAATTGAAAATAAGCAAGAGGACACATATTTAACAAGAGACCTGTTTGTTGTTGTCCTGCAAGGGGGAATACATCAGCTGACTACTTACTGTCAATGCATGATTTATTTGTTGTAGAGATCTTAGAGGCAATGCCTTTAATTGTGACTGCAAACTGAAGTGGTTAGTGGAGTGGCTGGGCAGCACCAATGCAACAGTTGAAGACATTTACTGTGAAAGCCCACCAGAATATAAGAAGCGCAAAATCAATAGTCTTTCTCCAAAAGAATTTGATTGCATTATTACAGGTAATGTTCTTCAAATTGTTTGACTGTGTTAAACTAAAGTCAAATCTATATAATTTTTTTCATTCTAGGCTCCATTTTTGCAGGATGTCTGCATACTGAATGGAACTTCTGCTAACATCAGTAGGAATTCTGTGCAGGTGTAAGCCTGATACACAAATCTCTTGGGAGTGGGGTCTCATATTGCATCTTCTATTCAGACTTTTATATGCTATATAGGGATTTGGAGAACTGGGACATAAAGCAGCACCTCTTTTAATTGAGAAAGGTTGAAAAACAAGTTGCATTTCTCCTTTATTATCAGGAAAATTTCACTTTTGATGAAACACTGTAATTTGTAACAAATTGGTACCTGTTAAGCAGATGTTTTTTTCAGTAGAATATGGAAAATATCTCTAATTATCATATGTTGTGTGCACTTTTGCAGAATTTGAAGTTTATCAGTCCCTGCCGTACCAATCTCTGTCCGTAGATACTTTCTCATACATGAATGATGAACATGTTGTTATTGCTCAGCCTTTTACTGGAAAATGTATCTTTCTTGAATGGGACCATGTAGAAGTGATGTTCAGGAATTATGACAACATTACAGGTATGAACACTTCTTGACAAACATTACAACAGCTGATCCAAAAAGTGGTCCTAACCCTGTCTTTTCTTTTATAGGTACTTCAACTGTTGTGTGTAAACCTATAGTTATTGAGAGTCAGCTGTATGTCATTGTCGCGCAGCTGTTTGGAGGCTCCCACATATATAAAAGAGATATTTTTGCTAATAAGTTTATAAAAATTCAAGATATTGAAATCCTTAAAATCCGAAAACCCAATGACATTGAAACTTTCAGGATTGCTGAAGACTGGTATTTTGTTGTTGCAGACAGTTCTAAAGCTGGTTTCACCACGGTTTACAAATGGAATGGGAATGGATTTTATTCCCATCAGTCTCTGCACGCCTGGTACAGAGATACTGATGTGGAGTATCTTGAAATATCCGGCAAACCACACTTAATTCTGTCAAGTAGTTCCCAAAGACCTGTAATATATCAATGGAACAAAGGAACAAATGAATTTGTTAAGCGTTTTGATATCCAAGATATGGAAGATGCATATGCAGTGAAACATTTCAAAGTGAAAGAGGATGTATACATTTGCTTAACAAGATTTATTGGGGACTCTAAAGTAATGAAATGGGGTGGTTCGGCATTTCTGGATTTACAAAGGATGCCATCCCGAGGGTCAATGGTATTCCAACCGCTTCAGATAAGTAATTATCAATATGCCATTCTTGGAAGTGATTATTCTTTCACTCAAGTCTATTATTGGGATGCTGAAAAGGCAAAATTTGTGAAGTTTCAAGAATTAAACATACAGGCACCAAGATCTTTCATACATGTCTCCATCGATAAACGAGATTTTCTCTTTGCTTCAAGTTTTAAGGGAACTACATTGATTTATAAACATGTCATAGTTGACTTAAGCGCATGACACTCATAATTCTGAGATTACATCAGACTTTCTACCATAAGTGGACAAAATGAACTAAATGCATGATGACTCTCTTATCTTACTTCCAAATGAATGCCTTTAAAAGTCGAGATTGCTAGAACAAAGTATTACTAGTATCTTCATCTTTAATTGTCAAGTCTAGTGGTGTTGGAAGTTGCATTTTTTAACAAAAAGAAATTAAATTAACTGTTCTTTGCATCCACAGTATGTAAATATGTGTCCAACTGCATCTGTTGCTACAAAGAGTATTAAGATGTACTTTTTCATTATTTATTCACCTGTTTGAAACAACTGCCAAATAAAATGTTTACATTTTGTGTCTTTCACATTTCAAATATTATTTGCAGGTGATACTTTTTTATTTGTGTATATATTATACACATATAAAATAAACCCAGGAAGGCATATTGCCCAATGCAGTGTCATACTGCATGAAGATGCACAGTAGAAGATCAGGTCGGTTTTACATATAAGCAGAAGTATTTTAAAATACAGTATGGAAGCCCAATCCTCTAAATGATCGCCTGGACATATCATTACATTTATGTGAAGCTTCACTGGTTTAAACAGGACTCCACTGAGAAAAAAGGGTTCAGTTACACAGATCAAATTACAGGACAGAGGGTTCCATTCTATAGATCCAGTTGAGGGATGGGGCTTTGTACTGTGTATGGTTTGAAGTACCTGATTAAAAACATACACAAAGAAATTAACAGAATAAAAGCTGATGTAAAGGTCCTTCTTTCTCCATCTCATTCTGAAGCAGCACAAACCAAATCTCTGGTATCACAACAGGCTGCTACTGTGCTGAAAGCCGAAAGCTTATTTTTCAGCTAACATCATTTCTGTAGCTGAAATGTGACACAACACTCGCATGTATTCTATGTATCCCTGACAAGTTTTTCCACTGTAACTGCAATTATTTAGTCTTCAATGAATTTATAAGCTATTTGAATGAGGCTAGTGAATGTGAAGTCGTTTTATGCTTGTGTCCTGCAATAAAGTTGGGTGAGATACTTCTCAAATTCAGGGGACTTTGAATGCATCAGGCCAAATTCAGTTGGTGTACCATATGCAACTCCAGGGAAGCAGACTAAGTATGCTAAATTATGCTAAACTTGAATTTCACATGAAAATCTATTACATATTCAAAATTATATAGTCTTTTGTTTACATACATCTAGTGTATTGCTTGTGGGAAACCAATACTGCTGCTGCAGATTATTTGGTGCAGCTCAGGAAAAGAGCTCAAGTTGATTGTAGACACCTTTGCACTTGAAGTTAACAAGCATTGTGCTTCAGTGCTATCTTTAAAATATGCATGTGAATTTTGTACTTTGACAAACATTCACGGTCAGTGGTTGGTAAATAAGACTTATGACTTATACTGTGCACGTTGGCTAATCACACAAGGTGATTCTGCAAGCTCTCTGGTCCCTGATTCACAGAGACCCCTGTGAAGAGCAGCTTCAGCCTCAGTAATTTTTTCTTTGCTGATGGTGCTGCTAAGAGCGCCTGTTAGTACAGTAGGAAAATAAGCATTAAGAAAAAAGACATATAATGCATATTTTAAGAAGCCAATCCTAAACAGTATCCTTCTGTAATAAAGAATATTCTTTTTATATTAAGTGTTATTTGAAAAGAATAATCCCAGGTGAATAATGCTAATCTAGGAACTTAATCTTTCTGATGCCTTTTTATCCATAGCTGCCTGTGCTCTGGTCAGTATTTGGCTTAATAATTAGCTATTCCATAAATACTTACAGAGTGATTAGAAAGATTTTGAACTATGTTTCACAGTTGAAACCTCCAATTTTTTCTTAATGAATAATTTTTCAGAAGTATCTTGATCATAGAATCATAGAATTGTTAAGGTTGGAAAACACCCTTAAGATCATCCAGTCCAACCATTAACCTACCGCCACCAAGTCTACCCTTAGACCATGTCCTCAAGCATTGCATCTACCCGTCTTTTAAACACCTCAAGAGATGGGGACTCAACCACCTCCCTGGGTAGACCGTGATTGATAAATCACCACTCACTTGACAGGTTTCCTTTATGAATCTTTGGCTTTCATGTGAGCATGATTTCAAACCCCAGGTGAACCCGAGTAGTCTCTTTTATTATTTCTCAGGGTTGGCTGCACAACTGTGATTGCCAATTCAGATTGCTCATCTCTTCCTCAATCCACCTCACAAGGAATGAAGTCATGAACCGATCTCCAACCTACTAGCAAATCATGAAGTGTCTTCTGCTTCATATTGACTTTTATTTTCATCTTTAGTAAAGGTCCTATTGAATTATGTGCACTGTTTTTGATCTGATTTCTCCCATTATACTTGACTACATGGACTGTCTATCAAATTATATAAATAATGGCTATGTATCCTTCTCATTATAGGCATAATAGGGACATCTGGCTGAGTTTAAGCGAAGTTGGATAACCTTGCTAATCTGCTAACAACATTTATTTACAAACACTCTACCCCAATATGTTGCCTCACAATCGTACCTTGAGAAGGTTATGTTTCACAGAATTATATTTCAGAGCCAACCACTACATGCCCTAGGCAATAGTAGTACTATGATTGTTTTCTTGAGTTAATTTATGCTGAAATAATACCATGGACTTGTGGGAATTCACTGTTACTCCCAGGTTTAAAAAACAAATTTAATAGCCTGAAAGGGTGTGAGTCACTACAATTTTATATTCACAATATCTATAAAACTAGCTGTGGTACAGTATAGGGTGATAAGGGATTAATCTGCTGGAATATGCAACTGCATTGTCAGTTTGGTTGTTCCTTCAGGAAATTTTACCCATAGTCAGGCACTAATGATGTCAGAAGTTCTTAATACCTGTTCTGCTTTTGGAAGGTCAACTGATCACTATAAAATTCTGAATCTAAATCTGTTCTCTTTTGAAAATTCCTTTCTCGAGTCAATTTATGTCAGGTGGATTTTCACAGGGACTACAGTCAGTTTCCTATTGTGCAAGTATAGCATTTCATTGCACCACATAAGGAACTGGAGTATTTTTTAGAACAGAACTCATAATCCTTAATGTAGAGGAGTATAAAGGCTCATTAGGTGGCTCTCTATGCTATTCCGAATTTCAGAGACTGGGCACTGTAATAGCTCCTCTATGCCATCCTGGTTCTCTACTCACTATTCCTACTGGTATCAGTGGAACTCCCAGACAAAAAGTAATTATCGTTATATTATATCATATCATACAGACATTGGCACTTCTTCTAAGTGTTTGAAAAAAATCCATTTCTTTCAGAAATGTCTATGGTACTTGGCGGCTGACTTCTTGTGTTCTGTGGTTGTAATAGATTTTCTCAACTCCCTGACCGGTTTTGTTTATGACTGACAGAGTATGTAAAGTATTATAAGTATTATAGAAGACAATATTGAAGGTTATTAACGGATACTGTTGATCCAATATAAAAGAATATACACTACTCTGAAAGGGATATATCAAATACATTCAGAATACCTGATATTACACCACATGTAGCTTTTTTTTTCCTTGTCTATCATAATGTCTAGACTTGCACGGTTTTGTTTCTGCCGATTTTCCATTGCAAAAATATTCCAAAATGCACTATAAACCCACAGCAAGTCTCAGAGAGTCCAGGATTCTTCTCTTTCAAGGAAACTGTTTCCTTGCAATGAAACACACAATGTCTTCTTCCTCATCAAGGGCCCCTGAAAATCCACACAATCACCCAGATCTTGCAACATACAGCAAGAGGCTTGGTTTACAATCTGTAATTTGAATTTGTGGCAATTTTTCTTTTTGACATCTCTTGGTTCCATTGATCTCAACAGCAATGACATAATGGAGCGGTGAGCAGGCCGTCACCCACCGGACAGGCCAGGGCCCTGCCAGGGCAGGACATAAATTAAGACAGGTTCAAGAGATGGAAAATCCAGACTCAAAGCGTTCAGCTGTTGATGCCTGTCCCACCAACATCTAGTAGGCTTTCTTTCCCATTTGTTGGTACGCACTGCAAACACTTGCCACTACCTCTTCTATGCCTGCAAGCCTTCTCCTCTAACACTTGATCTGGAGACTTGGGCATGGCAGTAAAGCTGTGATTTAGATTCCTATTGATTAGAATAGCTAAACATGGTTTTGTGGTCAGGAAGTAACCGATAAACGTTGAGGTCTTGGGGAGTTTGATTCCTCAAGACTGTATGCTGCCTGACTTACTGCTAACGGCAAATTTCTGTCATTACTGATGACTCTGAATTCTAATGTCTGGTGCTACAGCCACATCTCTGTAGCTCACTTCAGCAAAGTCCTCAGGGGCCAACCTATCCCTATTCCTATATAGGAATTTTCCTGAAATGAACTACAGCTATGTGCTATACAGAAATGGTGTTGTATTTGTGCTTGAAGACTTTGAATTTCTCCAATTAGTTATGCTAGTATAATACTTGTTTTCAAATTTGTTGCAATAGAAAGCAATTTGCCCCAAAATATGCATATTTATATTCATGTAATTGTTAATTTATTCTCCAGATAGACTGAAGTGAATGATAGCAATAATCATGTTCCTGTTCCAAATCTCCCATTTGTCAAAACAATTATTGAATTCTCAAAAGTTGTTTTCAACTCAGCCTTACTCTATGCTTCCTATTGAATTATTTCAATTGAAAAGGAACTTTCTGACCCATTCTCACTTCCTGTTCGAAGGCCTGGATAGCAACAGAAGTATGCTAGCAAGTTGTCAACCTGCCCAGATGGTGAATATCCAAGAATGCTGAAAGAGCTTCAGAATAAACAGGCTGATCTGCTAAGAATACATTGTCCTTCATTAAAAACCATTAAAAGAGCTGCAAGCAGCAAGTATTATGTCTATTTTTACAAGAAGTTCACGGGGATAATGAGTGGACTTGCAGACCAGTAAGATCACATTTATATCTGCTCAAAGATCTGAAGTGGTAATTGAAAATGCCAATTTTCAGGGTAAAGTAGGTAACTCAACAAGCAGGACAGGCTGACAAGTGAAGTTCGGAGTCCAGAAATGCAAACTATTATATGTAGAAAAGATATGCTCACAAGATTTAAAATTAGTGCTAAAGAAAGGCAAGCTGACATTGTTGTGAACTACTCAGCAAGACCCTGATCTCAACATACAGCTGCAGGAAAAAGCAAATACTGTTGAAACATGTGCAGGACGGTAGGGAGAACACACTACTACTATGTGTTATGGCAAATCAATGCTATTGCCTTATCTGAGATACTGCATGCATTACTAATGTAGCCATCTCAGAAAACACATCTCAGAATGATTAAGGACTCGGAGACATATGGTAAAAATCATTGATGGTGTGGAGCAAGATGACACTTGACTTTAGCAAACATCAAGTGATAAACCGAAACCTTTCTTCCCCAAATGAAAATGTGGCGTTCACTGCAATATAGGCAGTTGTTGAGAACATGAACCTGGAATTTGGAAACTAGCCAAATATTGAAAAATTATGTAAATATTGTATTAATCTTTTTTAATACTTGAAATAATTTTGAATTGTTAGAGAGTAGGAGGTTCTTTGTCCTTGTCAGAAACATCTGTCTGTATCCATTTTGGCCAAGAGGACAGAGAAGCAGCTGGATAATGAATGTGCTCTAGTGTGGCATTTCCTATTTTCAGTTCTTGAGACACATTGCTCAGAAATTAGCTCAACTTTGCTGCTGAGATTCACAAAATAAAATACATAAGATGTACACATGAATGAGCTATTCAGAGGCAGTTACAATGCTGATGACAGGAACACTAAAAAACTCCAGAAGGTACCAGCAACATATATTTGGAGAATGTCAACTATTATAAAATTTTGGCAAACTGTTTGCAAGTGCTTGAAAATATAATTGCACAACTTTGGCTGGCTTCAATTGTGTAAGTCTTGACAAGCAAAAACTCCCTTGGGAAGAACAGATCTCAGCTTTTTTTATAAGCTGATTATTCAAGTAATACTATTTGCAATGTACCTTATGCTTAACCAGGTTCACCAAGAACCATTGTGAGGAAGTAATTTCTAAAATAAAAGATCACCAATTAAAAAAAAAAACAAAAAACAACCCCAAACCCCAAATCCAAACTCAGTTAAAGACATTAACGAAGCCAAATTTCATAGTTTCTAAATAGCTGTTAAATTCGGAAACCATATCTTGCTCCACTTTATCCTCCATATACAAAAATATAATGACACTCCCCATTCAGAAAAAAAGCACAGTAAACAAGTTGCTCCAGACTGTAAAACAAAGGAAGAAAAAGGACAAAGCTGGAACAGAAACAATAGCTAATGGTCAGGAAATCTGGTTGTTTTTAGAAAGCTTAATTACACCTGTGAATGTCTAAACATTCTGATAAATAGAACATGACTGAAAAGAGAACATATGTTTAATGTTTGCACTTGAAGGCATTGGCTACTTGCATTAGAGCCTGCAAACACCAATAAAAATACACTGCTTTTAAATAATCCATGTGTGTCAGCATTAGTTTTGCCTTTAACCATATTTCTAACGTGTCTTTAGAATTATTTAAGATAACAATAACTCCTCCTAATAACAAACTAAACTCACTTCAAGGCCAACAAGAAGAAAAATACCCAGTACGGCAGCCACTGGGAAAGCTCTGCCTTTGTATACAGGGTTCTGGAGTACATCAAACTGCAACAGCAGTACGATAATCACATTGCAGTAGCTTGTGGACCAAATAGGAAATTAATGTTTGTTCCAGAATTACAACTCATTTCAGAATTTCTGTAAAGTTATTTTGAGAGCATTGACAGTATCAAGACAGATATACAAGACAGATCAAAGCATCTAATAATAAGAAAAAAGGAGGCTAATTTCAGCTGCTTCTCAGAAAATCCTACTATTGGGGTGGTTGTGGCCATTACCTAAAAGTATGCATATGTGTAACTAGGTAAAATTGCAAAATAATCTGTTAATTTATGACATGGACTGTAAAGTGTACCTAGCAAGACTATTACAAATCAACTCTACTACAGTGCTATCCCTGTATGCAAGCAGAGCTCCCTTTATCCATTTAATTGCAAAGCTGTTTGTCTTAGCGTACCTTGTAGCCCTCCTTGCACCTGGGCAAGGAGCTGGCAGCCCAGAAGCTGCCCTTGGAGGAAGGGAACAAGCTCCATTAAGGATGCCAGCTTCTGCATTTCGGAACATTCCCGGATTTGCTGGTATTTCATAGGGATTAATCAGCTTGCATGTGTCATCAAACCCAAGTTCACTTGCTGGGGAGCCAGGAACAGATTGCAGAGATCAGCGCACTCTGCAGAAGCTTGGTCAGCCCATTCCTGAGGGGTTGGTCAGCCCATTCCTGCCACACTGGCACAGTTAGCAGGATCTGTGCTAGCTGAGGTTACAGGAACATAAAAATAACCATTCGGAGTTACACCAAGGTTCATGAGCTCCAACGTCCTGCCTACTTGTCCAGAAGCAATGATTATTAAAAAAAAAACAAAAACAAGTATGGGAAATGCAGCACGATGATTTCCCAGGATACCCACTCAGCTTTCAGCAAGGAAGGAAAAGAAACCGCACTTCCACCTTAAGGAAGGATTCTTGTGGACAGCAAAATGTCTCTAACTGGGACACTCTGCATGCATGGCAGCAGCAGGGGCTTTTCTGTAACAAGGAATGCTGTTCTGCATTGCAGCTCCTGGAGGTAATGAAGGAGCACTGAATTAACTTAAAAATAGCAAAACCAAGAAACACCTCATCTGTATCTGTGGCTCTGACAAACGGAGAGGGTTTTAAAACCTGTGTTACAAGGTTTTCCTCCCATCACAACAACAGTTATGGTTGAATTTCAGATCATTCCCTTTGAGCATACCAGTGCAGGCAACTGAGAGGAGCAGACATTGCACTAGCATGTCAGAACAAGATGAGAGGTGCACAGGCAGAATCATGTTAGTGTTTTTTTTATATATCATATGTTTATAGAAATACACAGCATAAATAAGGTTTATATAAGTATCATTCATATATATTATATATATATATGTATGATAGAGTCCCAATACATGTATTCAGATCCATCACCTGTGACAAGGTTATGTACATCATATGTAATTTTTATTCTGGGAAAAAGTAGAAGCCAAGGAATAATAATCTTCAAGTAAGGCATATAAATGGATGCTTAATAATTAATAGGAGATGCAAGTAAGGAAGTTTCCCCTTCCTGCCCTGCAGAGCAGCCCCAGGCAGATAGCTTACAGAATAGGAAATGTACTGTCTAAACGCCAAGAAGTGCAGCTGATTGAAACAGTTCCTTCCACAAAGATAAACTATACATTCAGTCATTCATATTGCTCAAAAAAGCCCCAAAACAGTTAAGGTGACACTGAAAAGATATAATCAAACCAATGATCTTTTAACAGTCACAGATGCCATTATAGAAAAAAAAACAAAAACGTGTGAGCAATTTCCATTTTTCTCCCCTCCTCCTTGGGAGCTCTAACACTCGATGGCAGTCAAGCTGTACTGCTATTTGATTTTGTACCGTACTGCCTGCCAGAATAGAAATCTCTGGAAAATCACCACAAACTTTAAAGTCAGGGTTTTTTTTTTATTATTTCTCTTTTCTCTCCGAAGTGCTGACTGCTCTGAAGAAGGAAGAAAATACTTCTGTTCTACTAATTCCCTGAGTAATTTAGGAAGAGCATGTATTTTACAATTACATTATTTCTATTCAAGCATGTTGCAGAATGGTAACTCATACCTGCTGCTGACTCCTGTTTTCTCTCTGTATATAGTTCAAAGAATATCTGCCCTTCCCTCTTTCAAGACCTTTGGTTTGGTAACTGTGTTGAACACATTTCTATAGTAATCTCTGCACTAAATAACAGGACAAGTTCCTAGATAATTTCCAAAAACTACTCCAAAGAAGAGGTGGAAAAAAACAGGTTAATGTTAGCAAAATCGCCAAACATGATTTTTTGAAAGATCCAAAAATTGGGATGGATTTGGGAAATAATCTTAAATGAAAAAAAAATGCTGGGGGATGGAAATGTCAAAATATTAATTTAAGGTATTTCTAAAATAAAAGAAAGCATTTTATTTTGGAAATATCCACAATGAAGCAACTATAAGGACATGCTTACCAGAAGAAACATCTACCCAGGGCAATGCATATATACATGCTAGCACACTTATATCTTACCTTCTATACATCAAAGGACATCAATTTTGGGGGTTTTGTTTGTTTGTTTGCTTTGGTTTTTAGGGTTGTTTGGTTGTTTGGGTTTTTTCTTTTTCCCAGATTCCTTGTTCATTTTTTCTTATTTTCTTTTGTTCGCTGTGCATTTCTGTATGCATTGAACAAACTTCTCTGTGAGTAAGGTTGTTCAAAGGGAAGAGAGCTTTAGTTAATTTTACAGTTAATCTCATAATGTTCTGGATTCCTAGCAATAGCACTGACACATCAGATCAGAAAGTACAGTAAGGGAAAGGGAACATGCCAAGGCTGCAAGCTCTTCAGTGCTTATATGGCCCCAATAAAAAACTGAAAAAGGAATTATGAGAGTTACTGTATCACAGTGAATCCATATTCCTTTAGTATTTATTTAGAAAAAAAAAAAGGCAATTTCCTGGAAAATTTTTACTTACAGTAAGGACCCACATACCCCCAACGAACCAAATGAAACAATATGCCCAAATAAAACACTACCCACACTTCTTTTGCCAGAAAGATGGTTCCAAATTCAGGTTTTCACATAGGTTCCTTTGCCAAGTTTATGTTCAAAACATAGATTCTCCTGAAGAAGAAGTAATAGACTTTACAATGTATGTTTTATCAAGTGTTGCTAGTTGGAAACATGTAGGAATTCTGTTCATTACCTCCACTGTGTCACAGTATAATTATGTAGATACACATAGGTCTGTGCAGCTGAGATAGACCCCAGAGAGGAACACCTTGTGTGGAAACATACATTTACCATTAAAAACCCTCTTCAATGAGATTAACTCTGTTAGTTTTGCATTTTTAGCCTGTTATACTTGTTACATGGTAACAACAATCTGTAAAACTTCATTGCAGTAGGACAGCAAGTCCTGCTGTTTCTCCTGAGTACCAGGGGAAATACCCAGATGTCCCTTGACACCAAGCTTAACAAACCTTAAATGGTTTCACCTCTGGCAAATACACTAATGATCAACAAAACCAGTACTGACATTCATTTTCTTGTCTACCAGTGAGCTACTAAAGTTTACTCTTTTGGTTTGCTTAGATGTTTACGTTCTTCAATTGAAAGAAGATGATAAAGAAAAAAAAAGATTTTTTTATTAAGAGATGAAAAGATTTTGGTTCCAGATATATTGGAATAACAGCCTTTACCGTGTTCTTAAAGAGAACCTAAAATAACATAATGTTTTAAATTTAAGGTTCACCATGTAGATTTTTATACATTCTTCAGAAGTTTATGTGAAATACAGGAAAGAAAACACTAAGCTCACAGTGTTACATGGAAAATGATGTTTAATTTATCCTCCCATGAATACTGGGTACTGAGACTTGATTGCTTAGCCAGCAGTGTAGCTAAGCCATGTGATGACAGAAACAAGCTGTATGACCCTTATGTGACCAAAATCAGCTAAGCAACACACTGTAACACTGCACTGAAAATACACTAATGGCACAGGATCAAAAATTGAATACTGTCCTCCTTATCCACTATTTTCAGTTCTTTGGAAGTAAAAAGAAAAAAGAATTCTTTTATTCTGAAAACAACAGAAGATTTCTGTTACATGTACTCCTTACTTCTACCTGAATATGCTTGTCTCCTGAACAGCAAGTGACAGTAGTGCACCCTGAAAAAGGTAGTTAGAAAGAGCCCCGGGATGGTGATTGTAATGGCAGGATTCACTATTATGACAGTGTTCTAGCCTCTCTCTTATCCTATGACTTCCAGACAACTCTGGATTGACCAGAAGTTTGAATGAATGACCAGGACAATGAAACTCCTTGGTGCTGCAATAATCATGCTGTTTATGGTGTGCAGGTGCAGAGGTAAATGGTTATTACAGTGCACTTAAGAGTTGGATCCATTTCAGAAGCTGATAAAGTAATTCTTATCTATTTTTTGCTAAACCTTTTTCAGAAGAAAGAGAACAAATGCACGTTTGGGGGTTTTTGGGTTGCTTCCTTTGCACTAGCCTTATTAGTTTTAATGAATTTATTGCTGGACAACCTAAATCTCCAATTAAGATCTTAAATGTGGTTCTAGAGAAGTAGCATTTTTACAGAGTAAAAGCTATCAATATGGATTTCCATTTTGATTTAAATCTTCTACTATTTTTATAGCTTAAGCAGTACATAACTGTGCTGGCACAGCTATGTTAAGATCAAACTGGGATAGATGTCACCAGGGTGTTCCACGTGCAGTACCCAGGAATTCAGGAGTCCTGGCGCCTTTTCCACGAGGGCTCCGCAGGGACTTTTGTTCTGCCCTTAGGTGGGGTAAGGAAAGGCTAGTTCAGTGCCAGGGCTCCCAGGGCTTATATTATTTAGTTCTCACTAAACCTCCAAGAGGCAGTTGTGTTTCAAAAAGCTTATTAGGATGTCTCAGTAGTGGATAAAAGAAATTATACGATAGGGGATAAAGTTCTTCTAATCTCATAAAAATCTCCCACGGTTCTCCACAAAAGTAAGGTAATCACTTTGTCATTTGTGCCTGTTTCTTTCTGTTAGAGTTTCTGAAAAGCCACTCTGAGGACTCAGGGACAGCACTTGCAGGCTGAGAGATTGAAACCAAACACATAAGGACTCTTCACTAGGCACATGGACCCAGCTGGAACTGTGACTCACTACAGTGCTTTACAATGTACCTGTCAGGTCTGTATCTCAACCTGCAATGGCTTGCTCATGGCATTTATAAAAACCATCTGCTTAAATTCTGGGTAAGGATGAGACTATTCCTCCTTTGAGAAGAGTAACCCAGGAAAGATCTCTGTGTGGAGAATGGTGAGTACACAGGAGAAGGTGGCTCCCTCTCTGTGCTTATGATCCGATGGTCCCCAGATAAATGCCATTCTAGCTTATGCCGCAGTTCCATTTTCAATGGTCAAATTGACCATGTTTGCTGGAGTCTGACTGCAGTCAGGGAAGACTACAGGAGGTCCTTTCTGTTGTGCTGTTGGTTGCAAGCTGGCAATGTACTGGAGAAAGGAACAGTTAGTTCTGAGGACAGTATTACACAGACCAGGATTAATCCGTACTTGAAAGGGCTGCATTAAACCTGTCACATTTATGCAGCTACTTAATTTTCCAGTCTAAGGCAGCCTGACTGCAAATTGCATTTGCCTACTGGTTAGTTTGGGCAGCTGCAACTGCTCTGTCATTCTGGAAGAGCTCTCCTTACTCAGAGTAGAGGGTTGTACTTTACAAGCAGAACTTGGAAGCTCTCAAGCTGAGACAAGCCTGGCAGTTTGACCAGGAGCAAACAGAATACTTCATGTATCTTGGCATAAACAAAGACTGCCCTGAGATGTTCCCTTTCAAAGCCAGACATGGAAGGAGGTGCAGGGAGGAGGGTTGTTGCAGTCTCTTTGAAACTCTCCACAGCACAGTATTTGACACTGTGGCACTTGGAGATTTTGCTTTGGGTTTCACAGTGGCAGTATTATAAAATAAATACATGATCTTTGTATTTTAACAAAATATATAAACAAATACCCAGAAATTGTAAGAACTCACCAAAATTTGTTCTATCTCTGTACTATGGATTAAATGTTCTTGCTCTGGTTTTCTTCACTGAAGACTCAGGTTAGTCAGCTGCTTCTGCTACTGCTGGCTTACAGAGATAGCTCACCCTGTGACTAGATAGGCCTTTCCATGGGTGCGTGCACTCTGCAAGCCTGCTTCCCACTTGCCAGCCAGAGGACATGCCAGGTTTTCCTCGGGGCTGCCACCCCACGATGGCTGAGGAGAGGCAGAATTTCCACTGCTGTCTTTTGCCAATACTTTTCTGGCAAAGGGCACTCTAAAACCTCATGTTGGTGATTCACCTGTCAGACCTGCCTTGAGGTACAGAGATGTGGAAGTTGCTTGGGGAAAGCAGCGGGTTGACAGAGTTATTTGCACTTCCATTTCTAAATGAAACCAAACTCTGAGGAATAGGGAAATGCATCAGGCAGAAGTAGCTTCTTAATTATAGGTGACTGTTTGAGAGATTCTGCTGGCCTGATTCTCCCTTTTGTGGATATGCAGTTGTCATTGCACCTCCACCAAGGAAAGGTTTAGTAAAGCTTTCAATACAGACGTTGTAGAGCACTATGCTGATAGAAGGTTTAATGAAAGTAATTTATATCTACTGCAGCAGATATTTACTTACTTCCTTGGTTTATAGCAAGAAGATTTCAGATAATGTAAGTCTTTAGAAAGAATCCTGATTTTAACACAAACTTTTAAATCGGATTATTTTCTTTTTTAATAATTGATGTCACACACAATAATTTGTGAAATAATTCTGGTCATATTAATCAAATGCTAGCTCTGAGATAATGAAATACTTATGGCCTCTGATGGGTTAGCATGGACTATAAAATGTGCTAAATTAGAGACAAGGAAAGCTTGAAATGGCTTTTTATGAGGTAGTTGAGGGAAGGCTTGAAATAGTTTGTGTGAAATGGTATTTACCATTTAGTGCTCACTTTGCTTACACTACATGTTGCATTTCCCCTTTGTAAGAATAAAGAAATAAACACTAATTTCTGCTGTTGAAGGATTAGCGTGAGCTTAAGTATCTTTTTTTGAATAGAAATTCCTATTTTAATTAGTGATAACAGCTCAACTTGCTCAAAAGGGAAGAATTCTAGCATTTGAAATTCACATTACTTTTTTCTCTGCACCTTTTGCTGAGGAAGGAAAAGGGGCTACTCTTTATATCTTTGCACTAGCTCCCCTCCCTTTCTGACTCCCTTGCCCAACAACACAGTAGCGTTGGTTTCAGGGTATTTTTTAAACAGACCACGAGGAGCTGGTTAAATGATTTTTGTACCCTCCCAACAGTCCTATAAGGGTTTTCACATACACACAGGATGACTAAATCGCTCCCAACTCCATTTTGACCTCCACGAAAGCGGCTGGTGCAGGCAGCAGCTCTTCTACAGCTACTGCTGCCGCCGCCGCCGCTCACTGGCACGGCAATTAAATGTTAATGGCCCCGCTGAAGGAAAGCTGAGCTATTTCAGTCGGTGAGGAGATTGGACCAGAGGGTTTCAAACTGTGACACACAGAATACTGAGGAGCTGTAATAAAAGCCTAGTGATCTCGGCGCAGATCCTGCCTGTGAGCAGGGTGATGAGCCGTTCCCTGAGGTAACAGTCCCGCGTACACTAACTTATATACTTTTATTTCAGGAGCTCAGATGACGCAACAACGCCCACAAAATAATGTCGTGCCATGGTTTTCCGGGTGTATTTGCTTACAAGCGCATCGTCTCAGAGAGTTGCTCAGCAGCAGCAGCCGCCGCGGCCTGCGCCGCCCTGTACGGCCGAGCCCCCCCCCGCCGC
>VXBZ01012832.1:130627-191047 GCA_013399135.1 Heliornis fulica | reverse complement strand
GGGGGCTGCAACCTTGCCGTGCCCGAGTGTGGCGGCTCACACCTGCCGCCCGGCGGGGCGGGGGCCACACCGGGCCGGTCTCCTGCGATTCGCCCTCCTACTTCCCCTCCGCTTTGCTGGCTAAACCGGTGCCTAGTGAAGGGGTAGTCAAGGGAAGCGGCAGCCACGCCACGGCGCTAGCCCTTGTGTTTGTACGCCGGGCTCGGGCCGGGTCCCCGGAGCTCCCTCCGGGACCGGGCAGAGCGATCGGTGCCGCTCCGGTCGCGCCCATGCCCGAGGCGGGCTGCTGCTCGGTCCGTGCTACACTTAGCGCTGTGAGGGCTTCGGTAGCGGCTGTCCCGGGGAGAACAGTACTTCTGTTGTCAAAGTTGTAAGGCTAGGCAGGGTTGGGCAAACCGAGGTGCCGTTTGACAGCGTGAATTTGTGGCGCTGTGACTGTTGAGAGGGCACGAGTGCTGTTCAGCAACTCCATATACTTGCAACTGTGACTTCCTTGGCAGTGCTCGCCTTGCTTTAATGTGAGAGTGCTCTTTATTTTGTCTTAATCCGTGCCTCTCTTGGTCACTTTGGGTTGTTAAAGGCACAGTTACTGCAAAATACGCAGAATATTTTTGTAAGTTTAATGTGTCGTCTTTTAAAACATAAATGCTATCTTAAAATAGTTTTTTAATTTGATATCTGAAGTACTTCAGCACTTGTAACTTCCAAACAGCTTCACTGGAAATGTGTTTCTTGTTAATTATGGACTATTATTGACTTTCCAGCAGAAAATGGATAAAAGGGAAACCTTTGTTAGTTAGCGAGTGGTGGAGAAGCCAAAAGAGATAGCGTACTTCACCAGTGAAATTCACGTTACTATCACTTCTGAGGCACAGCTTGGGGTGTGTGTGTGTGTGGAATTGATATCCTGAGAAAATTGCATGTATTTACCACAAAGATTTTTTTTTTTGTTGTTGTTCGTCTGTCTAGGAAAATGTTAATTGAGTCAGTGGTTGAACTTTATGAATCATGCCTAGATCTTGTCTGCATGGCCATGATTAGTTCATACACACACAGGCTGATATGCTCTTGGTGCTTTCTCAAAGTCCGAGAGCTGGACTATGGATCACCCTGTACTGGCTTTCCTGACAGTCTAGGAGGACCATCTTCTCACTGACCATATAGGTAGTACTCTTTTGCTTCTGCTACTATTCTCAACACAATGTATGTGAGAAGTGTCATTTTTCTTTACTGTGTGTGTTTTGCAAATATAAAAACTGCAAGAAAGCATGGCACTAAAACACAAAGAAAAAGGATTTATACAGTGTGGTGTGAAGCAGGAGACATTTGACTAGTACTTAAATCAGGAATTGAAGATTGTTTGAAAGCCTTATATGTGGTGCTGGCCAAAGAATAAAACTAGAAAGCCAAATCTGAAACCTGTAGCTGTTCAGAAAAAAGGACTCGGGTACTACTTGAAACTTTTATTTCCAGACTGCTACACTTTTAGAAGAAAAGTGTGATTCTGTGAGTATTTTGATGGGGTTGGGCTAGTGTTTAGAGGCTTAATATTTTTGTGGGGTGGGAATGTTAGCTTAAGCAAACTTCTTAGAACATATTTTGAAATGAGTATTCAGAACTGCAATTCTTGTTTTGAACTTTTGCCATTTTATTTTTAAAAGGAAATAAAACATTTTCTCATTGCACTTAGTACATGCTTTCACAATACGAGATGTTGATGGTTTAAGCCTCTAGTTTGATAGTTTAAATTCTAGTATTACAAGACACTGTTTCTGATAGGCTTGGTATTTTGGCTAGCTTACACAAATGAGTTCCTTATGGTTTTCCTTTGTTCCTCCAGATCCAAAGCTTAGTTCTGGGTATGAGATCCTTTCATCTTACATTGCTTTAATTTGATTGGTTTTCCATTTCAACACGTCCATTATTTAGATTGGCTTTGTTCTATAACAATCAGATGGGCTGTCATGCCTGAAATACAAGTTAATAGTTCTGTTTGTGCTGTGTTCATCCTTAAGCCATCCTGGCTTTGGATTTCCCACTTCGGCCATAGGACAGTCTGATTCCTTTTGATTTTAGAGATATTAGAGATATTGTTGATTTATCAGTTCAATTGCATGACTGTGTGGAATAGGATGTTATGTAATTAATGAAAACTTTTAAAATCCACTCTGTTTCATCATTGGTAGATATCCCAGTCTGTTTTATAGTCTTTTTTTTATGTAACTAGCTGTTGCTAAATAGAAATACTTCCATCTAATAGAAACTGTCAATCATTTTCAGCTGTAGTGTGGCAGGATTCCTTGAAAAGCAGGTCTTCTGCTGACTCCAAATTCTGGTTGCAGTTGTAGAGCCTGGGTCACCAGAACTGTTGGATCCAGAACCAGTGCTACATGTGCTGTATCACCCCATGGTCTCTGCTCTAAGGAAGTGTGAAACAGCATCTCAGCTTTGAGTGCAGATCTGGAGGCACATGAAAATGGTTTGTGACAAGTTTTGTTAATTTGAAAAAACAAACCCACAACCAAAACAAAATAAAACCCTCTCAAAATGATATTTAGTTGCTAAGCAACTCACAGTCAGGCCCTGGTTATGTTTCAGAGGCTCCGTAAGGCTTACAGGCTCCTACACTAATGTGTGATGAGGTACCCTTTTATCAGAACACTACCTCAGGGACAGGGAGTTCTTGCTTTTAGCTTTAGAAGGTGTTGCAGAAGAAAAGGTAGCTCCCAATGCTTTATTCAGGCAGAAGGAAAAGAGGTAGTGAACTACCATCCCACTCAAGTTTTGTATTGTGTTCACCTCAAGGTTCCATGGAAAGGCTCTTCCTTCTATGCAGCAATGCAATAACAGAAAGGACTCTTTTCTTGAGAGACAGTGTTGAGCTCAGCAGCAGTTCACTCTAGTGTTTGTTTTTTTTAAATAGTTGAGGGTGGAGAAGACGAGTGGAATGAGGACAAGGTTGGGGTTGGTTTGCGGGGTTTTTGTGTGTATTTTAGTTTCAGTGGTTGAGAGTGGAGAAGATGAGTGGACCAAGAACAAGTATGTCACTGAACAGGGCCTACAGCAGTGAGGAACCATTAGACTAGGGAAACTACTTCAGGAAGGGAAAGTATGGTAAATAAGCACAAACTAAGATGAAACTAAGGTCTTCATGGAACTCTGGTAGGTGCCAGTACTTTAAACAGGCATTTATGATGTTTTAAAATCAATCATGTAAATTTCTTCTGCTTAAAAATGTATTTTGATGTTTATTTGAAGAAAATATTTAAATTCTTACAGCAAGATGAACATGTTATATAAAAGTTCTGTAGGTCTAGGTCAAATTTAGGTTGATTGATCTGCAGAATAAATGAGGTTTAACAGAACCCAGGTCCTGTATGTAATTTGTACTTCTGTGTGTTTGTGAGAAAAGCAACGGTTTAATTTCCCATGTACCTTAACTTGTACAATAATCAGATGATTTCCAGGTAGTAAGTTTCAGTGTTTTGGAATGTGATGATGGACCATTTTGCAGACCATTTATTGGTCCTTTGGGAGGTGGTCAGAATGATATAACTAGTCCTATAGTCAATTGTCCAAACTAGTCTGATGCCTCCAAGAAGTAAAACCTACTAATTCATGTAGAACTGAGAAGTATAGAAATGATTTTGTATCCAAAGTGTTAGAGTTTTTTGGTTTAAAAAAAATACAAACCCAAAACAAACAAAAAAAAGAAAAAAACAGTGGTCTTCAGTTAAATGTATTTTTAAGGTAGGTCTGGTAAATACACGTGAAATTTCTATTTGTTACATAGGCCTTTAGCCAGCAGGATGGCTACAAATATATGGAGCACTGCATTATGTGGTTATTAACTGGAGTCTGTCTGTTGCAGGAACAAAGAAGAAAGCTTCCTGTCCAGGACTTGGTCTCTTTTACACCGTACTGTCTGCCTTCCTTTTCTCAGTGGCCTCTTTATTTCTTAAAAAAATAGAGGATGTACATTCAGTGGAAGTGAGCGCATTTCGATGTGTTTTCCAAATGGCATTTGTTCTTCCTGGTTTAATATACTACAAGTAAGTATTGCTAATATTTAAATTTATTAAAAATAAATAACAATTATCGCTTGGATTGCAATATTATTTTAATTCAGATTTCAGTTGCATAACTGCATTGGTTTGAGTTACTTGATAGCTTCTTAATACAATTCAGAAAAAAAAATATCTTTGATTCCCTGAATTGTGGAGGTTTCTACAATTAAACGTATTGGTCTTCCATGAAGTGGTGTTTTTAAAAGTAATTTTTAGATGCTCCTGGGTTATTTTAGAAGCAGATTAATAGGTGGAAGAATAGCTTCTGGAGTCTGAATGTGATTGGGGATGGTGATAGGAATAAATTGGTCTGTGGTCAGGTAAAAATATGTTCACGTTTGAAATAAGTCCCTCATCTAGAAAGAAACGTACAATTAAATATGATTGGATATTGGTCATGAAATAAGCAAGCCAGTGGCATTAATGTGACATTTCTGTTTTTCAGAACAGGATTTTTGGGACCAAAAGGTAAAAGAATTTTTCTTTTCTTCCGAGGATTCCTTGGCTCTAGCGCAATGATTCTTCTCTACTACGCTTTCCAAGTCATGCCACTAGCTGATGCCACTGTTATAACTTTTAGCAGTCCTGTTTTTACATCGTTGCTGGCATGGATCTTTCTCAAAGAAAAATACTCTATTTGGGATCTTCTGTTTACCCTCTTTGCAATCACTGGAGTTGTTCTTATTGCCAGACCACCATTTCTCTTTGGGTCGAAAGTTACAGGCATCGAAGGAAGTTACACAGATCACCTTAAAGGAACTATAGCAGCAATTACAAGCACAGTATCTTCAGCTTCAACTTTTGTTATTCTAAGGAAGGTGGGCAAATCTGTACATTACTTTTTGTCAATTTGGTATTATGCAGTCATTGGTTTAATTGGATGTGTTATAGCATTGTTTGTTATGAATGAATGGCGTTTACCATATTGTGGAAGAGACAGGGTTCTCCTAATATTAATAGGTGTATTAGGGTTAGGGGGTCAGATATTTCTTACAAAAGCATTGCAGATAGAGAAAGCTGGACCTGTAGCCATAATGAAGACAATGGATGTGGTGTTTGCTTTCATCTTACAAATTCTTTTTCTCAATCATTTACCAACTTGGTGGACTGTGGGTGGTGCCCTTTGTGTAGTAGCTAGTAGTTCTGGAACTGCCATTCGTAAGTGGCGACAAAGCTTGAAAAAGGCTAAGGAAAATGAAATCTAACAATAGAGGCACTAATTCATTACAGAAACAAGCAATCTTGAAATACATAGATATTATATTTATTTTTATTTATTTTAAATATCTCATTTACCAAACTATATTACCAACTTTTATCCAATCAAATAAGTTGATATAAAAAATAAAGAAAAAAAGCCAAAATTGAAGATGTTTTAACACCTTGTTAGGTATATGCTTTTCTTTATCGTGTTTAAACATGTATATACAAGAAGTAGAAAGTTATTTAAAAGTTGCTTGCTTCCTCTTAAAAGTGGACAGTAGTGTTTTGGCTTATATTTTCCTAAAATTCCTGATTCTCCAGTTCTTACACTCTTTCTCTTTTCTTGTGAGCAGTGGAAATCAGCCTCCCAGGCTTACTTAATACTATTCGGTGCTTGCTTACCAGAGGAATTGCAGTACAAAAATTAGAAGGGAATGAAGAGTTACAATCCTATAAACTTTTATAGAAGAGATAAAGCTTGCATATTGACTAGCTGTCTGATACTCTTTTCCCTACAAAACAGATGCCAAATCGGGATTTATTTTTAATTTGGATACTAAAAGAACAAAGGCTATTTCATCTTTCCAAGTAATATCAAGAGAAAATTAACGTGAAAATTATTTATCAGCTTTACTTTCTTTTAAAAAGAATTTTAAATGTTTGCACTTGCTTCACATTCATTATGAAACACCCTAATCCCTTTTTTAAAATACAGTTTTTCTCAATAAACATGTCTTTTGTTGCTGCAGTCTCAGTGATGAGATACAGCAATTGGATACCACTCATAAACTAGCCATTTCTTGTGGTATGGAATGTTATGATGTAGCTGCACTTTTCTTCATTCTATGCAAAAGATTATATTTTTTAGGTATTTAATACAGGTTATTTAAAGTGATGCTTCTGACCCTTTATGTTTGGGGTTTTTTTAATACAGAATTTTTTTTTATGAGACCAATTTTGTCGTCTTGGCCTTCCTGAAGTTAAGAAGATTTACAATACAGCATTTACCTGTTTTCTAAGAATTTACAAGCGTGCAAACTAATTGCAGTTTTATAAAAGGTGCAGGTCGGCCAAGGTCATAACAGAGAGTCTGCAGAAGAGGTTTGAGGAGAGCTTGGTGGGAGGCTGGAGCTATGCACGCACATCTCCTGACATGGAGGCATCCGCACTACATCAGGCAGTGCTACTGGGCAGCTTCAGCCCCCTTCATCCAGTTGGCCCTTTGAAATTTGCACTTAGTCACTTCTCTTGAATCTTCTCATTTTCATAGGCTTTAGCTTGACAGCAACAAATACTAAGAAAAAAACCTTGTGTTATTGATCTTTGTGTCCCTCATGTTTGTAGAGGAATATATGTTTACTATCAGGTAGGGGGATTTTTCAAAATAGTCTTGTGCACCTTTTAGTCTTGTCTCAGTAGTGCTTAAAGAAAATTTTATCTTGGATCTTTATTTGGTCCTTTGTATTATGAGGTGGTTTTCAGTTATTTACTCAAGTGTTTTTCTGAAGGGGAATGCTATGTTCTGTGGACTTGAAAAGCTTTTCTCAAAATCAGCAAAGGTGGCGAATGTCATAATTTTTTGGTTTATAGATGTCTGGTCACTTTCTGGGTGGGTTTCCCCCCCACCAATAAAGTTTGCATCCCAGCAGGGCAGATCTAGGGACTTGAGTCACAAAGGACTAGAATGTATATAGTACTTTGGGATGCATCTGGATGTGAGAAGCTGTCTTTGTGCACGACTGTATGTAAAGCCAGCACCCAGAATCTTTATATGTTTGTGGACACGAGCAGATTCCACCTGAGTTGTAGAATCAGTTCCTGCTTAGAGCTGCCCATTCTTTGCTTCACCTGAAGTTCAGCTACTGCTGATAAATTCAGGAGAAGTATGAAACTGTTTTCACATTTTCCTAAAGCCTGATGTAATAATAAAAATCCAGTTTGGCACCCATTTCACGTAATACTTGAAGTTATAAACAGGGATTATTTCTTCTGCTGCTCAGCCATCGCTGCCGCTGAGCAACAGCTTTCTCAGGAGGAAGGAAAGTAGTCTGCATTTTTTTACTGCTTCACTTCATATTTAATATGCAAGTGTTTGAATTGACACTTACCAAGGTGTGGTTCCGAAGCAGTTCAGATTGATGTTAGTTTGGATTGTCAGCTAGTCCTGCACCCTCCCATTGGCTCAGTGCTTGTGTCTGTGGTGAGTTGGCCCTGGGAGGCAATCCAGCTACCTTACTTTTTAGTAAGGTTGTTGAAGAGGGCAAAACCAGGGTAGTTTGAACTTGATGTCAGTGTGAAAGCATGAGGAAGGAGAATTAGTTAATAGCTTAAATTATGGTGTATTCAGTACAGAATAAAAATAATGTGGAAGTTTATGCTGGAACTTTTAGGTCATATGATTTCAATAAATTTTGTTTATGCTTAGCAGAGAAGAACAGGCAACTGAAGAAAGGACTGTTTTCTTGACCTTAACACGTCAGAGTGCAAAGATTAAGCTGACTTGAAATCCACAACCTGATACAGCAATTGGCAATTTTTCTCACAAGTTATTACAGAAACTCTTTCAGTATATTTCCATACCTGTAGTGCCAAAAACCCCAGACAGCTGTTAATTTTTCCTTTATCCAAACCAGTAGGGTTTCCTTAAAGGCTCCATATACTTATTTCCTTTTTCTTTTCCTAAACCTTCCTAAATATAAGTTGCTAAAATAATAATCTATACAAGATCATGTTTTGGAGAAAATTTTGGTTTTTTTGAAACATGATTTTGATCCATCTTTTGGAGAAATGTTTAACTGGTGAAGGACTTTGACTGTGGCTTCTCTATCATAAAGTATGACAGGCTAGCTTCTGTAACTAGATTTTCTAGGTGATTTGGGAGATGGAAGAGATAAAAGCTTTAAGATTTTCTTTCAACCACCTCAGTTTTTTTCCCTTGAAGAGAATAAAACTCCACAACAGTATGAATAGCTTAAAATGTTGATGTTTTAAAAATTGAAAATATTTCCTGCAATTCATGTTAAGTTGATCAAACTTTTTTTTTCTTCCAGAGCTTAACGTTTTGAGAATTTGAAAAGAAACTGGCTGAGCCTTGATTCTTTCAGATTCTGTTTTTCTTTTTTTTTTTTTTTTTTTCCCTCCCCCCTATTAGATGGGGTTTTTTTAAGCTTTTTATGTTTTAATACAGTAGGTTTCTCAGGGTCAAATGAAATTTTTCTGAGCTTTTGAGTCAGAAATATTAATGTTTATCACCTCTAATGTCCTGTTGTGATCTTTACAGTATTAAGTTCGATAAATGTACTTTTCTAATAGGAAGTCTTTTCTTTGCAATATGATGGAATATTTTTGCATTACAATTGCTATGTTATGAAGTTAAGTTTCTCTTGAATTTCAGCATCTTAATTCACTGATTTCAGTGAATTCTCAGTAGAAAGAGTGATAATTAATTATTGGTTGTTTTGCACATAAACACAGGGTAAAAGATATATTTGCCACTGTTGCATCACAAGCATATCTCTTATGTTCTTTACTATGCAACACACTGTAATCATCTGTTGTCTTTGGTGGGATTTCATAGCCTTAGAACCTTATGTACCTAGATCTTCTCTCTAAAGCTGGTGGCTGAAATAGCTGTATACTGTCACTGTGTGGTAGCCAGTGTGTGGTAGCCAATTTCTTTCAGGTTGAGATGGCTGTAAAAGTATGCTCTAAAAGCTCTCTAAATACATCCACACTAAGAATTTGACAAGCTCAATGTGTAGACAAGTGCAGTCTGTATAATTAAAATGGATTTCCTGCATTTGTCTTAACAGCAAGCACGAAGCATAGCAGCATTGGTGGAGTAACTAGTTCAATGTGTCAGTTTTCTTCTGAAACATGAAACTAGGCTCTTTCCCAATTCCAAAATCTGTTCTAAGATCGCTGTTCCTGCAGCTGATACTGACAACATGGGTAGTACTACCCTTGATTATCATTTAGCACAATCAGTTTACCCACCCCTTGCCCCAAAATATTTTCTCAAGCTTTTGCTCAAGAAATGTCTGTTGGAAGAAAGTTTATGTAGAGGCACCTCTTGAAGTTTTAATTCCTTGCAAACTAGTAGTGGTTAGTTTTCCAGTCCTCTAACCATGGCAGGCTCATCTGCAGCATCAGTTGACAAGGGTAGTGCAAGCATCATCTCTGTCCATCCATGAATTTGGGGTTGGCAATACTGGCAGATATGCTGCACTGACTTCAGCAGGACATTGCAGTTACTAAGAGAATGTTTTTGTGGTCATAACTGCCTAATCATCCAAAGAAACGTTGTGGCTTTATGTTCCTGCAGATGCAGGTAACTTCAGGATGGAACATACATAGACTTCTATGGTGATAATACACCATCAGAATGTATCAGAATGAGTAATTTCCTATGTGTTGTGAGTTATTGTTGGACAAAAGGGGGGTAAAAAATACCCTCAGCACTAATTAAAGGATTTTTACTATGTCCTGTAAATTGTTAAATATATGTTGAATCACGTGTTTTGTAGCAGTTACTGGCTTTGTTATGTAGTAGTATATTTTTATAGAAAATTCCTATATATTGAAATGTTAAGAATATTTTCATAAGAGATTTATATTCATCATTGCTAATAAAATGAACCTGAAGAATTAATTTCTGGTTTTGCATTGATTAGTAGAACTTACTTGAATGTAGTGATATTAAAAGCTTTATGAAAGTACTGTTAATCAAACAATCCTTGTTTAGTATCAACATTCAAATACTGTTAGCATACTCTGTTACTTTTTACACCTTGCAACTAGCTAAAGACAGCTTCCATACAGCAGTTTCTCAGCTGCTGTCCCTGTGGCATTGACGGGTCACTAAAGTTAAATTTTCATGTGTTCAGGTGGCAGTTTGGCTTTGTGGCTTTCTGTTTGGTGGGTGGTTTGTTTTTTTTTTATTTCTACACATCATCATTAGAAGTCTTGTCCTTTCTGTCAGCAGCTGATATTTCATTCATTCCAGTGCTTCCCATTATCTAGTGTTTCAATAATTAACTTTTTGCCAAAGAGGAAAAAGCAGAAATAAAAAAAAAAACCCTGATTATCTCATTTGCAAAACCACCCACCATTGCAAAATATTAAAAAAATAAATTGAGGTTTTTTTTTATTAATATCTGTGTAGCAGTAGTTCTTCCCGCAGTGCTGTCTGGATTTGTGAGAGCAGAAGATAACAGTACTGGACAAGGGTATTAGCCTACTTAAGAGCTTTGTGCATGTAATAAATCTTTATTTCTGGATGTGACTCGACAGTATTGTAGAGTGGAAAAATAGATGAGTTACATAGTGGGGGATTACTAGCAGTGTTAGCCTGTCTATCCAGCACCACCTTCTTCACCTTACACACTCAAAAAATTAAATTCTTGTAGAATAACTTGTGGTCATGTTTCTCAGGCTCTAAAGCAAAGGGAAAACAAAGTACTTCCCAGAGAGCTGATTGTGCCAGGCAGGGGCAGGATGTGAAAGAATTTTGTGGAACAACTTTTCAACTTTCTCTTCTGTAGGTTCTGTGGAACAACAATAATCATATAGAAATTTAAGTTTTAAGGGGAGGGGAAAGCTTTTTAGATGGGCAACATTAAAATCTTCCTTATTTACAGAGCCCACAAAGAGATGAGGGCTATTACTAAATATTAGTACTAAATAAAGTACTTGAAACAATTCTAGAATTATGTCTTCCCACTCCAAATTAAAAAAAAAAAGGAGTTAAAGGATTTCCAAGGAAAATGGCATTCCCAGTATTAGTTGGAAAGCAAAGCACTAAAGTTGCAAAGTAGTTAGGGGATAACTAGCACTAAAGTTGCAAAGTAGTTAGGGGATAACTTGCACTGCTCACTAGGGACTTGATAAAGTATTCTTACAATCCTTTGCATTGGAAGCAATATATGAGATGCAATATGCAAATGAACTATTTATATAGGTTCAGTTGATTCTTTTGATTCTTCGTGTTGAACTTTAATTTTCTTGCTGAATGAAGTTCCTATGTTATCCTGTCAAGTAGCAGTAAATTCTGGACAGGTTACTGAGAAACTACTTTGCCATCTGACTATACACACTGAGGAAAAGGAACATGAAAGATCTGAGTTCTTGCCCTGCTGGTATGAAGGGATTCTGGAGTCTGAAAGATGGAAAGAAAACCTGTGTCTGCTGGTGAGTGCTTTTAATTTTTACTCTCTACTGTGACTCTTCTGTCAGTAGGTGGGGCTCTCTTTCTTAATTTATTCTGTGGCGTGCAAGTTTAAACCCTGTTAAAAATCCAAATCCACAGTTTTAGACAAAGTTTTAATACAGAGTGATCTGCACAATGTAAATACCTAAATTCAAATAGAAATCCAAATGCTATTGAAGCACTTAAATGACTGCATAGAATGCTGCTTAGCAACCCTATGAATAATGTCTTAAATCTTCTCTGATGTTCTTCACAGCATCCCGTGCCTCGTCAACAAAACACTCTGGAGGGTACAAGGGGATGTTGGCAGTGTTTTCTGAAGTTGTGTCAGCTCTGTGTTGCCACAAAACACTCAGCTGGAAAAGCAAGGGAAGGATGGGTCTGCCACCTTCATCAGTGGGTTGGGAGGGAACGCTTTAATTAAATTAGGCGTTGGTAATGATGTTTCTGGATATTATCTGGTCTGTATTTAAGAAGAAAAAGGGGGAATGGTAAGTACGTTCTGACTATTAAACTGTTTGGGTTAATGTGTGATGAGTTAGAATGATTTTAGACTAATAGTTCCAATTTTGCACCGAAACAGAGCACATATGCTGTCTGAGCAGTTGATGAGCATGTTGTAACTCTTGCTCCCTAGTTTTCTCCTGTTTGACTGGGGGATTCACAGAAGTATTTTCTGTTCCACTCTGATTTTTATTTTGGGGCTGGGGTGAGACCCCTACATAGTTCTTGAGCAGGTTCTTAGTGCAGGTGCACCTTCTAGCACCTCAGTCCCAGGGCCCTAGTGCCAAATATTTCCAATGCCAGAGTTTCCCACCAACTGTGTTGTTCTGGTCACCACAGCATAGGGGTACGGACAGGACCAGCTGTTCTGGGAGAGCCTCTTTAGTGAGACCAGCTGATTAAATAGGGAAGCTGTGCAGGATTTTGAGCATAGATGCAACAGGCTTGAAGCCTGGTAGAGTTGGGAACAGTTGTTCCAACTTCAACATAAGGGAGGGAAATATTAGAAAAGTAAGAGGCAATACATTTAACTACTACAATGAGATAGAAAAAAATACTTGTCAGCCTGTTTTCCATTGAAAGGTTGGCAGCTGAAAGAACTTTTTGCTGGTGTTAGCTGGCACTTGTAGGTGCTGGTCTATTTAATAAGAAGTACTGGGCAGGTTTTGGGAAGCTAAGCAACATGAAAGGAAAGAGGAAACCTTTTTAATATTGGGAAGGCTATGTGGCAAGTCCCTTTTCATTCATATAAAGTGCACCAAATCAGATATTAATATTTACTTTCTACTTTCCCGTTTAAGATTTACTTCTTGAAACAAATATTCCTTTATACTACCATAAAAACTGTTCAGTCACTATTGAGATTTGATCAGGACGTAAAGGGAAAAGCTGTATGCTTTTAAACAAGTAATCCTGGTTTTACTGGATTTTTGCTTTACCAGAAATATTTCATACCAACCAATGCCTTGTCTTAGATGTATGTTCAATTTCTTCATTAAACATAGTTATGTGATATGAATAAGACTTTGTGTTCTACTGATTGTAGTAACATATGTAGGATGTCCATTCAAAACACTTAGCTGGTGTTCTTTACTCTTGCCATATGGAAAAACATACTCTTCATTATTAAAAATGGAGAGTGATAACTAAATGCTACAAACTGAAATCCTATGGGAGGACTACTGATAGCAAGGTATTCTTTTCTACCCCAAAAGCTTGGTTTGCTGGTGTTACTAATGCCATTATTCTGCTTTGCTTGCTGGAACCACGTAGCTGTATTTCACTTGCAATTTTTCCAGTCTGGAGTAAAGGTGACTAACTTCAATGTCTGATGCTATCAGCACAGTTAGGCTATGTTGTGTTTTCAGGGGAGGAAGGAAGGGGTGATTTTTTTTTTTTTTAAGCTATGCAAACTGTAGAATTTGCAGATTAACCATATTTCCTGCATCAGCAGAACTTGTAAATTTTAATGTAAATGCCTATCATAAATCATACTGACCCTCCCAGCTTTAGAAGACAGCCTCCTGTATCTCTCGCTCACTTGGAAGGAGGCGGGGGTGAGAAAATGGAAAGGGAAAGTGTGGGGGAATTCTTTGTTCTCTCCCTGGCAAGTAAGTACTCTGTAGCAAAACTGTCCCGATGAGCCCTGTCTGTGTGCCTGGGTACAGATTTAAAGGAAGAGAAGGAACAGCTTGTTCTCTGCTGATTATATAAGAATACCCTTGACAGTGTGTTGCTTGCTTCAGATTACAACTCCTATCCCTCGGGCTAGCGATGAAGAAAATAAGAGAACTAGTGTTAAACCTCCAGTTTTGTTTCTTTAGTATGATTTTACTGAAACCTGGAAACCACGGTTCTGAGGCGTTGGACGCTGCTTTGCGTTAGCCTCTAACGCTCTAGATGTCGGAGTTTTGATCAACAAGCTTATGTACAGTTTTCCTCTGGAGCAATATACTTGGCAAGGTGATTCAGCTCTTTTAAATTTTCTGGAATACTCTGGGCTTTCCAAGTTTTGTGATGGCCACAGATATGTCGTAGCATGATTTCCAATTTGCCTTTTGTCACCTTTTATTGGATATTTAGAGCTTCATTTCAGGATTGAAAACTTTAATTCGCACCTTTAATGATTGACTTTTGTGAGAAGACAGATTTCCTCTTTCATATGCACTTTAACATTCCAGGTAGGCAATTAATGAAAAAGCACCGCTGATGCTTCATTCCTGCCTTTAAAATACTGTTGGCACATTAGGAACTTGTAGACAGAAGCATGAAGGATGAAGTTGCACTTTTAAAAATTACAACCTAGTTCCCATTCTCTTTCTCTGGAGGTTTATAGATACTTTTAACCCCTTGATTTTTACATAGGCCTTAGGTGCATTGCTTAGATGGAATTTGCTGTAAAGAACAGCGTCTGCCATCAGTTTCTCGGCTGTGCTTAAACTGTCGTCTGTCAGAGGTGTCAGTGAGGGTGGATGCTGTGCTTGTACCCTCCAGGGGACAGGAGTATTGGGTGTGCAGTGACAGCATGCAGGCAGGGAATGCAGCACTATGCATTGGTCAGGACAATGCAGAACTCTCCTAATCCTCCATGTAGTGAAGATTAATGTGACTTGGAGATCTCTGTCCCCTCAAGCACTCCAGGACTTTTTGCTAGAAAGCTTATGACATTTACAACATGCTAATAACTTACAAACTTGAAATCAGGAAGAGATACCAGCCCTGTACTATCTTCAGAGATTATAGGAATGTATATTTTAGACAAACGGCTTATCAAGCTCTTCCCCTTTCCCAAACATTTTGGTTCTTTTACAACAGTTTTACTGTCATAATCTGGATGGCAACAATTCTGCACGTGATCTTAGGTCATTAGTTTAGAATCTGATGGTGCTTTTGTTTCTTTCTTTACTTTTTTTTCTTTATCTCATAATTTTATATATACAAATGTTGTGATAATTCGAGGAGTAATTATATTGGTATGTTATCACACTTTGAGGATTTTTCTGCTAGATTGTTTGGAGTTTTCAGTATTAAATACCTTATAACCATATGTTTTTATTTTCTTAGCCTTAGCATATGATTCCAAGCTGTAATTAGTGCCTCAGTATTAAAGTGTACCAACATGTCTATAAAACACAGCATATGGATATTTTGATGAAAGGAAATTGGGAGATACTGCTTTTATAAGCTTGAAGGCTGCAGAGCAGATGTGGAAAGAATTACTGCAAAGAATCTCAACTGGCATATAAAACAGAAGCTGAAGTTTGTTTTGTTTTTATTATAAAAGAAAGAACACTTTACTAAGGTTCTGATGTATTTCAGGTTACACAAAACTGAGTTGTACAGGACTAGCTGTGAAGCTGTAGGCACTGATGTGACAATGGAACAAGGCAATTGTTTATTTTTTTTTTCTTTAAATATTCGGTAGTAGACTAGTACTTTTGTTTTACAATCAGTGTATTTTTAGAGTTTACAATAAATTTAATGATGTTCCCTTTTCTGGGAGAAGGCTATAATAGATACTTTCAAAAAACAAAGTAGTGATTACCCTTTTTGCAGCCTGATTGTCTGGCCTGCTTTCATGGAAAGTCCTGGTCATATATACTCAGTTCTGAATAACTGTTAGAATTAACCACAAGTATTCCCATGCTTTCACATTTTCAACACCTCATCAGCCAACCTGACTCTGTAGAAAACAGTGCATTACTATTTACTTACCTTTTATAGATTCCAGTGCAGCATTGAAGGGCCTGGCAGGCTAAAACATGGGTGCTATTATGGGACTAAAAGATTTTTCTCACTTTCTTTTCCTTTCCAATTAATTTGTTCATTGTTTTTCATTCTGTTGTTAGAACTTCTAAAAAGAAAGATGGTGTGGCTAAATCATATGCATCTTTTATGTCCTCAAGTATTAAAGAAATTATGTTGAATTTATGTATCAGTCAAATGCTGCTGGTAGTATAACTGTGTTGCTATGACAAACATCATGTGTACGAATACAGTGACTCTGAAGGCAATATACTAACAGAACTACCCAGGATTATAATTTAAATGGACTGCATTGCAGTGTAAAATTACAGAATGTAGTCTGCCATCATTGGTGGAAAAGCATAATTGCAAGATGCTTAATTTTTACCTTTTTTGGTTTTTTGGGGTTTTGTGATTTTTTTTTTATAGTCTCAAATGTGAAATTAGTAGACAAAGCAGGACATTTTGTTACATGTCCAAAATTCACGTTTATTAGCAAATGCCAATCAAAGCTGGCTAAAAAGCCCTGTAATCAGTTACACACTGGACTATCTGACTAGTCCGATCTTTTATTTATAAAATTAAGTTCAGGTGGGGTTTTTTTCACAGATTCAGTAAACTAACAGAATATGTTGGAATCAATAGCTTTTAATGAGAAAAAGAACAGCATTACATTCTGATTGAAAAACTAAATTTGGAAAAGACATATAAGGGGCCATGCTCTCTTAAACGCTGTTGTATAACCAAACCCCCCTTGCTTTTCTGAATGCTGTCTGAATTACACTTTATATTTGGAGGCTATCCATCTGCAGTAGAAATTAGGGAATCCCAAAATGCAAGTGATAAGGATGAAATTGCTGTATGTTCTGTGATAAGGGAGTGGGGCTTCTTCTAGCCCATGTTAACTCCTTGTAAGATGTGGTTAGCAAACTGCCCAGCAAAGACTGAACATTGACCTAGCTCCATGAATGATGGTCTCACTGTCAATACTCCTTTAAATTTAATCACCTACTACTCACCTTTTCAATTTACTTCCATTTCCCTGTCTAAAAACTGTTTTGTTAAGTCATACAAATCTCTGTATTAGCTCTTTCTCTTGGATATTAGTTCCCAAACCCAGTTATTAAAGTTTTGTGTACTGATTTCTGAGTGCTCTTATTCCAAAACGTGTTCATTTTCCAAAAGCAAATGCATTTTTAGGAATCCTTTAGCCAACTAACTGCATTAGTTACAGATGAAAGTGTGCTACATGTAAGCTCATTCCTCAAAATTTGTAAAATGTCTTCTTGCAAGTACTTGCATATGGTAGGAGTATATAATAGGTACGAAAACATTCAGAGTATATGAATTTGCAAATATATTTTTACTAGATTAAACAGCAAAATTTGACAGTTATTTTTTATTTAAACTCTATGCTAATTCATAAAAATGATGAATTTCATTCATCTTTTATGAATTATGGAATTCATAAAAGATGAATGAAATTCATCTTTTTTGATGAATTCCATAATTTTTTATCTTTTTTATCTTTTGACTTCATTACGTAACATTTAACGTCCCAGCATTAGACTAAAAAGCCCTACCTTAATGTCTGCCTTCAGGATGAGGAAAACTTTCAGTAGCATTGTGCATGCCAATTTTATACAGAACTTTGGTCTGTTCCTCAGCCTTTATATGTCTGTAATTTGAGCAATTTGAGCTTTTATTGGAAGACTGGAGGTAACTTATATATGCTTGGTTGGTTTGGGTTCTTTTTACAAAGTTTATAATTTCTCAAGTAGCCTTGGAAGAATCAAGTAATACCCGGGTTGGTACTTTGAAACAAATATTTCTGCAAAATGTAACTTTATTCTGCTAATACTAAGTTCCAGAAGGTTGTGTATTATGTGCATATGAAATCTAATATTTTGATGCTAAGATTATATAGCACTGCGAAGCAGGGGGGTTTGCTTATTTCAAGCATTAAAATTTAATTAAGATTAATCTTAGTTTTGAGCTGATAATCTTTCACCTGTAGGCATATCCTTTAAGAATATGTAGAGAACAGCAGAAAATAAGATGACTGTGGACAGTATAGGTTTTACAATTTATTTAATGAATAATGTGTTGTCCTGGCTGCTTGTTTAAAGTGGTGACAGAACACGGGTAGGTCAGCTCATTTGTTGCTTTGCGAGGAAGTGGATCCCTGAGTACAATGACAATTTGATATTCAAACTAAAGGCTAGTTAGAATTGCATTTTGATAAAGTTTCCTCAAAAATGTCAATCAGGAGAAGCAAGCCTAGATATAAAATACTATTCAATGGGATTCATTGGGTGAACCTAAATAGTTAATGGGATTGTACAAAGATAGGTACATGTAATAAGCATAGGTAAGTTAAGCTTTATTGTTTAGATGCTCAGGAGGGTATTCCATCCTGATTAGACCATGTAACTTCATTCAAGAAACAGCACCTTTTGTGATAAATGTATTAAAGATTTCACTGTATATTTGCAGAGCTTTTAAATTTGAGACTATACCAGGAAAGAATTAAAGCAGGCTTCTCAATATATTTCCATTTTGGCTGTATAATTTGATTTGGAATGTCAGTGTTTATTACTTGCTACTTTAATATTGCTAATGTTCATGTACCGTTCTTGGCACCCAAATTCTTAGAGTAATCCATTAACAGAGATAAATTTTCCTCTTTTTTTTGAGAGAGAGAGAGAATTAGCAGAAAATTATGGATTGGTATTCAATTTTATACAAGTTAAAGCTTTATTCAGTTATTAGTATTAATACTTTGTATTACTTCCATTGTCCTACAGCTGTAATAAAAAGTAAACAAGAGTTATTCCTCCAGTGTTTCAGACCTGTATTGTAATATGGTCTCTAACTTTATAAAACACTATTATGAAATAATGGTGTAACAAAAATTGATACTAAAAATATAGCTAAGTTATAACATGGGACTACAGCTGATACATAAAAACTGTACTGAGAACTTACTCCAGTGAAATATTAAATGTCAGACTAAAGCTTTTATAGCCAATAAAGCAATAAAGCAATTATTCTGTATTTATAATTAATCTTATCAGACATGTTCTATTTTAGAGAAATTGGAAAATAATTTCTAGAGTTTTAAGCTTACTCCAGTACCTTTTGTATCTCTTCCAAAGTCTAATTGGAAGATGACTTTACTAATATTTGAAAGTTGAGCAGCTGATGTCAATTTAATCTCTAAATTAAGTGCTTCAGGTTATTAGTCTTTTTAAACAGTTATTTTATCTAGTTTATTTTCTTTATTCCTAATTGACATGTCAGTAAGTCTTTGAGCATGTTCATTAGGCTTTCAGAATTTCTTCCATGACTGCTGGTGTTGATGGCCAAAACAGACTTCACAGCACGTTAAGTGACATTAAATCTTTAGTAGAGTTAGAGAGGCCCTGGAACATTCATGGAGTAGCAGGCTTGTTAAGAAATCTCCAGTCCAGAATTAATAGTTTAAAAACCATTTCTGAAATTCAAGTAGTGTGGCTTCCATATGTTTATTATTTTGAATGAGTATAGAAATTGTACTGGTTTATTTATCTAGCAGTCACAATAAAATAGTCTTGAAATTGGGCTTTTACTAAAATAATAGTTGTCTTACCTGAAACTGCCTTTCTGTATAAAACACTTCTCAGAGCAGAATCACCTTATGATTGAAATATAGTGGTGCTTTATAGCACCTGAACCACCCCAACAGAGCAGTCACTACCCTGCGTCTATGGGCTGTACCTGTGTAGAATGTTAATTGGTTGAATGGAAGGAAGGAAGGATTTAATTGCAGATAAGGTCTATATGTTCCTTCACAAGAAAATGGCTATTCACTAATACACCCATGGAAACTTTTGCTGTACTGAAACCAGAGTGCAGTTATTTTCATGTGTTTCTAATTTTCTTCTAGAATTTCTGTTTGCATGTGTGGAAGCGTGCGTGCTTTTCTTTAGTCCTAGCTGAAGGGTGACTTTTGGAGCAAGTCCCAAGGAAAAACCTCTTTGATATATATTTTTTTTTTAATTTTAAGTGTTATATTTTAAGTTGCATATTTTAAGTGTTTTATGGAAATTGTTAAATTGTTTGCAAATATTGCTACAGAATACCATAATTAAAGACAAAATATTCCTTTATACATTATACTGCAGTACTTAGGCAAGTGGTGTACAGCTCAGCACATAAAAAGCACCGGGTATTCTTGAGTACTGATCCCACCACTGCAGCTACTGTTTCTTCCTGACACTGGGAAAGTCGCCCAAGTAAACTCACATTGCTTTAGTTTCCCATCTGTATAATGTGAATAATACCATCTTGCAGGAATGTGTGGAATTTAATATTTATGCATCGCTTTGAAGTTCATCTCTACATCAGTTTTGTAACCCAAACTTCAAAATACATGGTTGCTAAAAGACTGTTAGCTGGTAGTAGCTAAAAGACACATCAAGTCCTTTATTTTTCTCTACACACAAACTATGTAGAATCCCAGATTAGTGAAACTTCATATCTGAATCTTAACCTTGAGCTTATGTGTTGCTACTGAACCTATCAATACAGGGAATCTGAGCTGGATGTGTTGTCTCTATATCCAAGTGTAGTTGAGTAGGGCACAGTGGGATGATGACCAGACAGTTCTTACGAAAACATGGTGGACACTTGTGCGATAAGAGAGAAAAGGAAATTGAAGCATTCTCAAAGCACTTTCTGCTTGCATAAGAATGTTAAAGAGAAACCGTGACTCACGAATCAAATCCAGTGGAGCAAAACATTGTTTCTTCATCTGTATAGAACTGAGATCAAGCAGCTCCAAATTAATTTCTGCAAAATTTGAACATGGGAGTTTCCTGTGGAGGAGGTTGAGTCTGCAGACCTCTCCCACCTCTGGAACAAATTAGTTTCGAAAGATCAGTGACTTTTTAACTTCTGTTATGTGTGCAACCAGGAAGAGAGGTGCCAACCCCAAGAATCTCACAGTAATGGAGGCAAACAGATTATCTAGGCAACTATTTGAACAGACAGCTTTCCAGTGTGTCACCAAGAAAATGAGGTTCTGCCCAGGTAAATCTGCTTGCAGCACCTCAGAGGACTATGCTTCTGTTGGAATTTAAAGAAGATGGCTTGTCTTGGCCATAAAAGTGTAATTGGGCTACCAATTCACCTCTTTTATGATCCATGTGTAACTTCTGATGTGTTTATAAAGGACATCACATTAAAAACATTATTTTGCAGCTTATTTTATTCTTTCATATTTAATTATTTTCTCATTTTACAGTGATTTTCAGGGATGCAATTTCTGAACCATCAATTGCATAAACACATTTTAGGAAGAGGCCATCTGTCTCAGCAGTCCTGCAGCTCTGTATTCTTGGCGATTTCTTCTTTCCCACAGTATTCAGAGAAGTGGATATCATCCTTGAAGAAATGAGCATCTAATTATTTTGTAGAGATCACTTGTCACCATTGCATCTAACTTACAACTTTTGCATTGTTAATAGTTTGGGGTTTTTTTATACCTTCCATTATCACAGTGTTTGAAAATCTTACAATGAAATAATATCCCAGTGTCCCAGTTAAATATCTAAGTCTTCAGCTTCATGTGAGGAGCTGTACCTCAGAAAGGATTCATTAATGTGGCAAATTGCTTGAGCATGTTATTGATCCCTGGTATGCTAAGTTGTCCCACTAATGTGTGCCTGAAGTTAAACAGATGCCTTAGCATTTTGTCAAGGATACGGTGATTTCTCCAAATTTTCCATTGTGTAAAATGCATCACTTTCTTTTCACTATTGGATGCCTTTTATTGTTGGGAGTTTTGCAAACTGAAAAAAAAAAAGGAAAAAGCATGTACACTTTGTGAAGGAAAATGTATATATATTTTCCACTGAAATAATGTGATAATAACTTTTCCGCACTCTTTAAAAAAAATGGAAAAGTAGAGAGAAACTGGAAAAAGCTTCAACAGGAAGGTTCCTGTTGCATGTGTGTTTAGAGGATAATTCATTGTCACTGTTGCAGTGCTGAAAACCTATTGCGTAATTTGCTGTGGAGTAGCTACAATGCCTCTGAAACTAGCAAGATGTGAAGTACACTGAAGTGGTATTAATCGAATGTGGTTTTGGGTCATTAGCCGGTATATGACTATATGGAAGTACTGAAAAACATACACAACATGAATCAGAAAAGATTAGCTACTCAAATTTTACTTTGCAAACTATTGGTTTATTGCATTGTTTCTGTATAGTACTGTATGCAGTGAATGAAATCCAGGCTATGCTGGGTGTGAGGGAAATATTCCATTTTCTGTAGGACCCAGATTTTATCCAATATATATGGTATTTCAGTTTAGAATCATAAATAGTATGGGTTAATTAACTGAAGTAGTTTAGATTGGCCATGTCTCCTAAGCAAGAAATCATTTGAATAATCAGAACCTGTAAGCCACTGAAGGAACCAGAGTAGACTAAATGAAGTTGGGAGGTAGAAAGTGATTAAATAGAATATGTATAACACTATATATGTCCTAATGTGTTAAAAAATATCCCAAAATACCAACTTTTTGAAAATACTAAACTTCTGTAGACTCTCAATGGGTAACTTCATTGAGTTTTTTGGATGCATGTTGCAGTGATAACAGACTATGATTACTCTGCGGGGCACCAGCAGTATTGTATCAGCCTCACAAGACAATTATTGCAGAGCGGTGGAGTGTTTGCTCAGGTAACAGCAAGTTGCTGAGTTACAGAGTAACAAATCTGAAGTGGTGGGATTTGTTCTTCCCTTTGAAAATATCAGGAGAAGTTCCTTACGCTGGAAGTGGATGAAGTAAATTAACTAAGTTTTACAACTCTGTCCTGGAACACAATCTCCACATACCTTAGTTATGAGAATCGGTGCCCTTCACATAAAAATGCTTTAAACAAAGCCGTGTTACCTATGGCAAACTTTCACTTGTTTAAAAAAGAAGAGAGCGCTTCCTTTGAAATGAAGTTCACGAGACTTTCCCTCCTTCTCGTACACGGAAAAGATCGCACGCAGAGCGAAATCGTGTTTTTCCGCAGCGCGGATGGAAAGAGCGCGGAGCCGCCCCTGTCCTTCCCCAGGCTGCGCGCTCCGTCCACAGATAATGGCTGGCAGCGGCCGTGCGCTGCGCGGCTCAGCCCGCTCCTGAATCCAGACATTGTTTCCAGGCCCGCAGCCCGCTCTAGGCTCCCTGCACCGACCAGGGTGCTGCGGGGACCGACGGACGGACAGACACACACACACCTTGTGCACCGCCGCTGCCGGGCGGGGGGCGCGCGCGCGGGGGGCGCGCCGACATTCCGATGCGGTGAGGCAGCCGCGGCCCGGCCCGCCCCTGCCGGCTCTCGGAGGGCGCGCACGGCGATGGCGCTGGACCGGCTCCCGCTGCGGAGGACGGCGCCGTTACTCAGCGGAGCGGAGGCGCGGGGCTCGGGCGCTTAGGCGACGCCGCCCGTTGGCGCGAGGTTAAGGTAGGAGGAGATCTTCCGCGGGTAACTGCAACCCAGCGCGGGGAAGGGGTGGGGAGTTCGACCCGCGGCGGGACGGGACCTGGGCTGCGCTCTCCGGCTTCGGGCATCCCCTCTGCGCGCCGTCTGGTCTTTTATGAGGGGTCAGGCACACACGGGGAGGGGGAAGAGGCACTTGAATGCGTGGTTTCGAGGCACCGCTGCCAGCAGGGTTAACCGCCAAACTCACACGACACGGAGTAGCTCAAACACCGCCCGGACCGCGCATCACCCTGAGGCGCCGGCAGATGCGGTGCCGCCGCTGGGCCAGTGCTTCGCCCGCGGAAGGGCCGCCAACGCGTTGTGCACTTCGTCCCCGCGCCCACCTCGCCGCGGTGCCTGTGCAGCGGGGGCTGCCGCGGTGCCGGACGAGGAGCTGCTGCTCACCTCCCGCCTGCGGAGGATGATCCTAGCGGCACGGCCGGGCTGCAGCCGCCCGGCGGGAGAACCCCCCCTCTACCCTCCGCCGCCTAGGAAGGGCGGTCTCGGGGGAATCCGCCCCGGCGGCCCCGCGCCCTCGCTCCGCGGCTGAGTCAGCCGGCGGCGCTGCCCTAGCTGTACCTCCCTCCATCCTTCCCTCCTCCGGCCCGGCGGGGCGGTGCGCGCCTGCAGCCCCCGCCCCCGGCACGCCGGGGTTGGCGCCTCGCTCGCTTCACCGCCCCGGGCAGCGGTGGTTGGGGAGCGCTGAGGAGGCGGAGACGGCCCCGTCCAGCAGACCGCTCCAGCGTCGGGGTCCCGTTGCCGCTGTGTTTCACCGTCCGGCCCGAGGAGGAGAAAGAGGAAGAAGATGCCTGGGGGACGCTGAAAGGTGCGTCCCCTGCTTGCCCCCGCCCGCTTTCACGGGCTCCTTCCCCGGCTCCCTGGACTCGGTCGCTGCACCCGCAGCGGGGGGCTGCCCGGTGCGGCTGTGCGGGCGGGGGGTGCTCTGCTTTCGGCCATGTTCCGTTGCAGAACCCCATGTTCCGGGGTTCCCCTTTTCCTCCGGGAGGGTTCAAGAAACCCCCAAACGCAAAAAGCAAATTGGAGCGTGTTGCCTTTATCCCACATGCTACAAATCGCTGTAGATAAATCCATTGCTTTCCCTGTTCTCCTTTTTTTTACCTGTTGTAATTGTACCAACAGTTATTTTTTTACATTAAAGCCTGGCTAATTGTAATCGGACAGGAGCAGTATAGCTCACGGGAGAGCCGGGTTTGGAAGGAGCCTCTGATTTTAAGCGTCAGGGGTGATGTAGCTCTTTATCCCCAGTCGATGGGTCTCAACGAGCCCCTCTTGTGGGCTCGAAGCATTCTTTATGGGCACTGGAGTCCCTGGCACGGAGGCCCTGAGGGTGATTGCATTCCTTCTAGCTCCAGACTTCTCCTCATCCCGCTCTGCGAAGTACAGTTCAGTTACAAAGACTCTTACAAAAGTACTTACAAAAGTAGTTTCACCAAAGTGTTTGTAGGATCGGGACCAAAGTGGCTGGGTGCAATGCTATCGGTTCTGCTGCACACTCTCTGGATGCCACCAGCACAGGTGATATGGAGAAGAGCCTACGCAGGTGGCTGCAGTCTAAGCTTCTGATAAAAGAAGTGTAAGAGCTGGGTAGAGTGGTAGAGAAATGCATTAAAGATCATCTGTACTTCAAGGAAACAGTCAAAGAGTTTCACGTTTCATATTAAGGCACTTGTGTGAGGAGCAGAATTGGGCTTGCTGTTGTATTTACATGACAAAAGTTTGCTAAATATTTCAGTGCTTTGTTTTATATATTTGCATATTTAAAAGGATACCAGAGAACCTGCCAGTTATGTAAAAGCTACTTAGCAATTACTGAGGGACCAGTATGTAGTTTTAAGAAGTCATGCAGTTTCCAACTGCAGATAATCATCTTTGATCTGTGGCATCTCATCCTGTGAAAAGTCAGGGATCACAAAACTATGTGGTTGTTCTGAAAACAAAATGAAAAACACCCAAACAAATCTGGAAGCAGTGAAACAAAGGAAGTGGAACCAGAAACAGGTGCAATGTTTGGTGTATTAGGAAATGCTCGAGATAGAAATGCCCAAGTCATAAAAGAGCATGTCTAGCCTGTGCATGAATTTGCAAAGGAATACTAAAATCCCTCTTAGTCATCTAAACAGTTGTTTTGTTTTTTAATCTTCTGTCATACTGAGGTATCAATCTAGTGTACTGTAGTGAGTTCATTCCTATTTTCATGCATGATAAGGAGTTCATTATTAAGACTTTGTGACTGCAGACCAGACAATGCATTTCTGGTCTTCTAAATCTGCATTGATTAACTGTGATATAACTTAACTAATAAAGTGTGGTCCTCATTCCAAAGTTCCAAAATTTAATAAGGAATAAAAAAAAAAAAAACCAAACTTTTTTGGGTTCAAGAAACATGAAAGACCTACTGGGCTTTCAGAATTTAATAATTCCTGAAAATGTATTTACTGGAAGTCATATAAAAAGTTTATGAAGAGATGATAATTCCAAGTTAGGGAGATTTGTAAAATGACAAAAATTCTTTGGGTTATCCAAAAGAATGTAATGAAATAATTTGAGTACTCTTTGTAAGTACCCATGGAAGAGGGTATTTCTTGTATCCAAGGGCTGTTTTATTTAAGGGAAATAAGATTAGTAAGATCCAGTGAATAGAACCTGCCCTGAAATCCATGACTGAAGTAGGACACATACTGGAAAGTGACAGTTCAACTGTTCATGAAGGTTTGTTGTAGACTTACAATGGCTGGAAACAATTAGCTCAAGTTATCAGCTTTCTATTTTGGAGAAGAGCAACTGTAATTTGTTCTTGGATTTGAAACAAGAATCAAAGGAAGCCTTGAGTTACAGTTGAGACAAACAGCAATTAATTTATTATTTCATTAGAAGTCCATGATTTGTATAGGCATTTTTTCATTAAACATGAAAACTAAGGTTTGGTTTGCTGAGCTTTTTTTAAGTGAGAAGATCGATTTACCTGCATATTTACAGAGTATTTCTTGAAGGTTTTCTTCCTTTGAAACGCTAAAGACAGCCCTTTGGAGCATGGTTTGTCATTTTGTTTACTGTGCAACACTTACTGTGAAATGGATATTGGTTCAAGACTGTGAGCCTGAAACTTTATAAATTACAATGATGGCATTATTAGCAATATTATATACTTCTTGAAAATGCCAGTAACTGAAACATTGGAATAAATTGGGCAGCTCCAACATGGGCAGACTCACTTTCATGCTTGTTCACAATGCAGCCATTGATGGTTTCATTTGAGTAATGACTGTCATCTCATTATGCAGACACCAGGTTAACGGATGTCTGTACCTTTAGTATGTAGTTTGATTAATTTTTAAGCAATGCTTTTCATCATGGCTCTATTTTAGAAAGCTATTAGCATGCTAAACCTGAAATCCATGTATTTCCTTAGGTTAATTCTGTTCCTTCTTGAGCCTTCTTAATCTCACTCAGAAGAGAGTTGTTGCACGTGTACTTGAGGGCCTACATGACTGAGTACATATTATGTGAGAGCAGTCCAGCTTACCCTGCATATTGCTTTATTTGTCTTGGCAAACCTATACATATATCTGCTAGTGGGTGGGGTTTCCATAGACATGGTTCTGCCAGATATTCATCATATTTCACTCTTTGATTTTCTTTGAGCAAAAAGTCCATCTGCTGAAATGAGACTCATGTTTAATAGCTGAGGATAAAGCAGTGACAGTTTTTCCTTTCCTGCACTTGGAGCTTTCTAGTCTTTTTCTTCTGTTTTTGAAATACAGAATTTTTGATCTTGTTTGAAATGACTGAGTTAATTTGTAAGTACATCACTGTGGGATTAAAGTCAGGTCCTTGGTGGTTTCATATACACTACCATGCTAACATCTAGACTAGCATAAGACTTAATGTCACTGACTTTACTGTTCAGTAGGGCCTGTTGTGACAGGACAGGGGTAATGGTTTCAAAATGAGGGAGGTAGATTTAGATTGGATATTAGAAAAAGTTCTTTACTGTAAGAGTGGTGGAGCACTGGAACAGGTTGCCCAGGGAGGTGGTAGATGCCCCATCCCTGGAGACGTTCAAGGCCAGGTTGGATGAGGCACTGAGCAACCTGATCTAGTTGGGGGTGTCCCTGCTTCTTGCAGGGGGGTTGGAGTGGATGACTTCTGGGAGTCCCTTCCAACTCTAATTATTCTATGATTCTATGACTTAAAACTAGATCATCCACAATATTCTCTTCTTAACTGCCCAGTCATTCACATATAATCCAGCATGTTCAAAAAAAAGCTAGATGCGCCATTAGTTACTGAAAACTGGTAAACTACAAGAGCTAGAAGGAATGAGCTCAGCTCTCCACTGGAACTATCCTTCTTCCAGAGCTTTCTGTATTTCTCCAGTTTATCAGGTGTCAATGATGGTGCCACAGGTAATACCAGCTCTTTCAGTGGATGATTTAAAGGGACAACACCTTATGGAATATGTCACGTGCCCCAGGGAGCTGCCCTCTGCATTCTTTGAATCTGAAACTCTTGCATACTCCAGCATAACTTTCGAGTGTGGAGGCAGTACGGGCTTGAGTCTTGCACGAGGAAGTGTATTCTGTAGGCTGGCATATTTACTACAGTAGTCTGAGGCATACCATAATAATAGGCTGTCAACTCTGGTGTAGTTTTTAATTTTACATTGCTATAAGAAAGTAATATTTAATAATCTGCTACAGGATTTTCAGTGGAGCCACCAAATTAAAAAAAACAAAATAGCATTTTTCAGTTGTAATAACTGCCCCCCCCAACCAACAAAAAGTTGTTACATTTAACAAGTAATTAAAAAATTAAATACTTCAGTATTTCCAGTATTCTTTACGTTACTCATTTGAATCTTGTAAATGAAATACAAAAAGTGGAAACATTGAGTGCAACATCAGGGCTACCATTTGAAAACATTTATTTTTGGGGTAATGGTTTTGTTCTATTAGTATGCACAAGTGCTGCATAACTTGCATCTAATAATAGTGTGTTTTCTTAAACAGATGACTCCCCAGTTGTGTTGACCTTGCCTAGTGTAGTAGGACCTTGCTTCTGCTGTTTCAGACAATGCTCTGATGTGAGACCTCTCCTCCCACAGTATTTTTCGCTGTCTGTGCTGCAGCATACAGCAAGAATGCTGCTACAGCGCAGTGGTATTTGAGGGTTTTGTTACACTGCATCTTCTTTCTAACATTTTCAGAATGCATTCCTTTATTCCAGGTACAAAACACTGTTGCTTGGATTATGTTAATATCTTTTTGTAGCAGTGCAAATGTCTTTCAGCAGTATTTGGGGAAACCCAATTTAGTTTCCCTTTGGAATTTGGCAAGATAAAAAGGGGTCATGTAGCAGAGTAGCTACTGCTTTGTGTGCTACCAACAGTTCACATTAAAAAACAACCTGTAGACTTCCTCTCGAGGATCTTTCTTGATGTGAATGCCTCCTTTTCAATTCATTTAGGGTTGCTTCAATTGTTCAGGATTGCAGCTATGTACCAAATTGCAAGGGAAAAAGAAAGCCCAATGTTTTGATATGCAGGCTTAACTGCCCTTTGAAGACAGTAGTCTGCTTCTGGTCTAATTTTAGGTAGTTTTCATACTCAACTTTTTCAAAGATGTATTTTCAACCAGTTAGTTATTGTTCAATTCAGACAAGTATGCCAAAATGCGTTTCTAATCAGATTGTTTCATTGATGGGCAGAGAGTTATAAGAATTAGTATTTTTCAAATTTGGAGTAGAAAAATTCACACTTTTGGTGACTGAAATATATCAGATGTTCTGTGAGCATATGCATTGTTTCTACTGAAAGCTGTGGGAAAATAACCTAATTGTAAAAGCCTAAGTTTCCGCTCACTGTGTGCAGCTATTGTAGTTCAACAGGCTTATGGAAGCAGCAGAAGTTGAGGGTAATATATCCAAGGCTGCAAACCCCTAGATTTCTGACTGCAGAAGGGGCTGACAAACATGCTGCCTCCCTGTTTGGTTCTTTAATTCATATTTGCTCTTTAATTACACTGTCAGTTGCTTTTCTATAGCATCTTGAATGGCAAAAGACAAGATAGAAAATACTTCTTGGAGTCTTTTCTACTGTGGTATTTCTACATTGTTGCGGTATTTCTACATTTTTTGGATGCAAAGTATGTCTTATGGTGGCTCCTTTACAGCTCTTGAGATTTTTTTCAGTGTAGATGTTACTTTTGTGAGTAGACTGTGAGTAGACTTTTCCAAAAGTAGGCGTTTGCAATTTACCCCCAAAGAACAAAGTGAACATATAAAAAGAGGAGAAGCTTATCCCCCAACATATAATTATCTTTGTTGTGATTGCACCTTTTTTGTTTGTTTTTGCTTTTCTTAATAGTGGATTTATGGAAGAGACAACAAAAATGGAACCGATAAAATCAAGTAGTTGGATTGCTGCTTATGCTGGAAATATTTAAATCTTAATAACAACTTAAAGCGTTGTTGTTATTGATCTGAATATTCATCTGCTCTTACTCTGTGATTAATTCAGCAAAGCATAAGCAAGAAATTCCACTGTGCTGGTGGTGTTTACTCAGTAGACATAGAAATGAAATATGGAGAAACTTGTTATGAAAGTGGATAGTTGCATGGGTGTCATTAACTAAAACATCCATGGCAATCCCATTTAGAGGCATTCCCAATATCATTAGCATAAGGAATTTCAGTATGGAAGTTGATTACGGGGCTTGCTTATTTATTTATTTAATTATTGTTAGGACAATAGCTATCACTATTTCATCATCTGTCACTGTAAAGATTCCAACAAGCTATACCATCCAAATTAAATATAGTGTTCCTTCAAATAGTCTATATTTATCTACTCATATGTAATAAGTATACTTAATGGTTCAGTTCTGTGGGTTTGATTTTGTTTATTTTCAAAATCATCTTTCCTCTTGTAAAATATAGCTGTTGTAGAGGGCTGTTGACTCCTGGCACATATCTAAAAGCAGTTATTGGCCTTCTATTTCTTTGAAAATACGAGTTCTTCTGCGTATACTGTGCCACAGAAACCTATGTACCTTTCCTACATCTCCGGTGTATACTTTATGTAATGTGCCTCTGTTTCAGATAAACTATAGAGTAGTTAGCTTGAATATATTATCATGCAAGTAATTAAACAGAGATTTTAAAATGCCAGCTGCACATATAAGGTGTATAAGTGTTACCTCATATTTGAAAGGTTGAGAGGTTTCATAACTTTGGAAAAGTCATGATGTTGATTTCATGTGATTCCTCTCTTTTAAGGATCTGTAAACCTTATGTCTGCACTATATCTGTCAGCATATTTCTGGATAGATTTTTCATGCCTCTATTGAAAATTAGTTTAGCCCAAATCCATGTAACATTGGATGCTGTTGTTTTTATTGGGTTAATTGGATGCTGTTGTTTTTATTGGGTTACTTGTTCCATGTTGGCAGAAATACTATGTGTGTAAAAATACAATTTTTGCTATCCAATTGCGTTTAGGTCCACTATTAAAACAGATTTTAGAGACTGCATAACAAGATTCTAATACATGGTTGAACTAACTTACAAATGAAACAGAAATATATATTGGGTTTTTTTGTTTGTTTGTTTATTTTAAACATTGCTGTTCTAGCTTTGTGAAGTTAAAGGATTTTTTTTATTTTATTTTTTTTCCCAAGCCAAACTTACTGCCTTAGTACATTACCAGAAAACATTTGTAGATGAGGATGTAGAGTATAAACTTGTTTGAGAATACTGTTGAATCCCAAAATGAACTGTTCATCAGTTTCCATTCTCATCTGGCTTTCCTGAAAGAAAATGAAAGTATACACAGTGCCCTTGGTTTCCAAATGTAGTCATTAAAAAAAAAATATCTAGTTTTAGTGGCCACTTTTGATATAGAATATAATGTTAATACTTCTTGTTGGTAGTTGGCAATATTTACTTAACACAATGTAGTTGCACAGCTTAAATTTATTAATTATATAGTTATCAAAACATTTTTGTATTTCTTTATAAAGAAAGAATATTCTTTTAAAATGTTATGTTATAGGGTCATGAGTAAGAGGCATTTATGAATCTCTTAAATTATTTTAATTTTTTTATACTAATCAGTTGAAATTTTTCCTGTTTCAGTGAACTCTGAGCTATGGCAAATGTTTTGTTTTTAACTGAATTTCTGTCACTGTTATGAACTTTTTTAAAAAAAATAATTATTTGCTGCTTGTGATTATGCTTGTGCAACAAATTATCATAGATTCACAGAATGTTTTAGGTTGGAAAGGATCTTAAAGACCATCTTGTTCCAATGCCCCTGCCATGGGCTGGGGGATTGGAACAGTACACTGGGTTGCCCAAAGCCCCATCCAACCTGGCCTTGGACACTGCCAGGGAGCGGGCAGCCACAACTTCTCTGGGCAGCTGTTCCAGTGCTTCACCCCTCTCACAGCGAAGATTTTTTTCCTTATATCTAATCAAAATCTATTCTCCTTGATCTTAAGACCATTACCCCTTGTCCTGTCACTCCTTGTCCTTGTAAACAGCCATTCACCAAATTTCCTGTAGGCCCCTTTAGGTACTGGAAGGCTGTAGTAAGTTCTCCTTGGAGCTTTCTCTTCTCTGGGCTGAACAAATTCAATTCTCTCTGTCTTCATAGCAGAGGAGCTTCAGCCCTCTGATGATCTTTGTGGCCTCCTCTGCAGTTGCTCCAACAGGTCTAAGTCCTTCTTGTACTGGAGCTCCAGAGCTGGGTGCAATATTGCATGTGGGGTCTCACCAGGGGAATCCTTTGCCTTTATCCCTTGATCATGCTTTTTTTTGTTTTTTGTTTTTTGTTTTTGTTGCAACCCTGCCTTGGAACTTCTTATTTCTGTGTAATAGGAAATATAATGACTTGAAGAGATCGGAAAGAATATAAAGCCTTCATTAAGTTTTTGTAGATTAATTTGTATAAAAGAATAGGAATTTTGTGGAAATGAGCAACAATTCTGGATATAGGCTGTCCTTCCTACTTTTACAAGACAAGGAAATACTAAAATTTTAGATTTCTTTGGTAGAATGAAAAGTGTAATTTGTGATATTAATAAATGGATAATATCTTTGATTGAAATCTATTTTCATAGGTTTTTCTAGTCACTCCATTCAAATCCATTCTGGGGTCATGCCAACAAACTGATTTTATTATGAAAAATATTGTCAGCACCAACTGTTCAGTGCATCATGTTCCAATCCTCATTATCTTTTCCCTTCTATGATTAGTGCAGCTTAAAAGTAGTAAAAGTAGAAGCTTCCTTTTTTCACCTTAAAATTTGTAAGCCTTTAATGTTCCCATTTTCCTCTTTTTTTTTTTTATTTGTAACTAAATAGTCTGTTTTTTAAACTGAGATTATCAGTAATTATATAATGGTGTGACTAGGGACTTCTAGAAAAACAGTCCCTTTTCTGAGTGTATGACTGTAAGAATTACCAATACTGTGAAGTCTGTTTAGAAATTAATTCTCCATACTGTTTGAACTGTGATTCTAGATTTGGAAGCCAGGTTCAGTAGTGGTTTGTAGAAATAAACAGTTCCCTAGACAGCAGGCTATAAAACAGGTCAGCGTTAAAATATGCAGTAACATCTTTCAAATGGCTCTATATATTAGACTGCTATGCCTGCCTGAATTATCTTTCAAGACTCAGATTATAACATCTGTTTGGAGTTTTGTTACCTGATAGGCATATGGATGGTAGAGATGCCTAGACAGTAAAGGGTTTTCAGAAAGTTTTGAAGTCCCCCTCAGAAGAGGCAAATTTGCATCTTCTATTAAAATTTGCAAGTGTCATTTTACTTTGCAAAAAACCCCCTTACATTCATGTTTGTGTCATCCCCCCATTTCGTTCCATATACCCTTTATTGTATTATGCAAGTTGATAATGTAAACACTCATCTTTAACATTGTCAATTGTCCTGTTGCCTAGATACATAAAAGTTGTTACTGAGGCTAAAATTTTGGAGGACAAAAGATTATGTACCACAGTTACAATGGTACAGCATGGTATTGTCCTGTGTAGCATCTTCTGTTCACGCCGAACTTCACCTCAACTTTGTGTTTTATAGAAAGCTGCAAAGAAAGTTGGCCATGTTCCCTCTACTTGCCAGAAAAGCATGAAATCTGAGGCCCTTCCTCTGTCAAAGCAAAAGGGAAGCTCTGATCTTTTTGCATACAGCTGTTTGCAAGTATTGAGTACCTGATCTGTTCTTGCCAGGATTTATCTTTTACTAGATGTGGCCCAACCCCCCCTCCAAAAAAAGACATCTAATCTGTCTTGTATAGATAAATCTGGGTTTTTCCCTCTGATCAATTTGGTTGTACTTCACCGTCCCCGCTTCCCCCAGCCCTGCCTCCAGATAGTCTTAAATATATATACAAAACAAACCCAAAAACAACACCCCCTTTCGACAGTAATAGTCTATATGTATGTGGCTTGTCTCATACTCTTTCTACTAAATCTAAATATGTGCTTGCTTAATTTTTTGAAAATATTTGATGTGCATCTAAGCGTGTAATTAAAAGAGCATAATGATGTCATACAGTATTGCATTATTTTTCATGTGTTTGGGTGTAGGCACTTCCAGTACCTGTTTTTTTCCCATACAGGGCTTTAAAACTGTCAGTATTCAGATAACCTGAGAATCTATTGAATCATGTGTGACCATATAAAATAAAGAATATTAAGTTTTGATGGAAATTATAAATGAAATTTAGGCTTATTTTAATATGTACTGACTGGTATGGTTTTAAAATATTTAATGACTGTAAAATACTTGAATTTAAAGTATTAAAAATCAGGATCTTGAGTTTAAATGTTGTATAGTGATAATCTCTTGCTCATTCTTCTTACAATAACTACCAAAGACTATATAGAGGTTGCAATGTAATTTTTTTCTCGTGAGTGGTTCATGAAAACCAAGCAAATGTTTTGTTTTTTCTGGTTACTATAGGCAATAATTTTGAGTACCACAATTATATACAATTATACAGTTATATAAATAACATACACCTGAGTTGGCTTTTTCTTTATAGTTTTGCCTTATTTTCCGTAGTAGGTATAGTTCTCATTTTTTCAGAGAGGTCATATGTAAAATAAGTGATGAAATGCATACATTGTATTTTCAAAGATATGTTGAAATGTTTTAGTACTATTAGTATTATTACTTCCATAGTTGCTTCTGCTTTTATAACAGCAGAATGCTTAAATAAAACCATCCAGCATTAATGAACAGTTAATACAGCCAGAAATCCACGTAGACCTTAGTGTGGCGAGTGTGTGCTGTCTGTTTCTAATTTAACCTGTTCTCAGATTACTCTGAGGATCTGTTCTGAGTTCATCAAATACTGTGAGAAGTCTACAGTGGGTTTTGGTTTTTGAAGGTAGAGCTTGTCTTTCCTAAGTTAAATTTCATTCTACTCATTTTATTTTTCTTAAAGGTAGGTAAAAATGGAAAAAAAAAGTATTGAATAAATAATTTTTTACAGCTTTGGAAGTCAACAAAATGATGTTTTGAATATATCAGGGGTCTGAGTGTGACAGAGTGTCTGCTAAATTAACGGGGGGAGGGGATGGAAAGAGCCATTCTAAGGAGGTACTTAACAGTTTGCAAGATAAATTCAGTATGACTACAAATCTAAAAAAAAAACCCAACCGAACCCCTAGAATCTACACATTGCCAAGTAATTTTGAAAAGGCACAAATGAAAAAGATCTGAAGGAGCAGAACGTTAAACTGTTTTGAGGTGTGGCAATAGCATGCCTAAGAAGACAGATGAATGATATTTAATTTGAAATCTGAAAGGACAGGTTAGTCTGCTTTCATCTACGTATGCTGGTTTTATGTTGTTTCTTCATAGGTCATCTACTGTTATCAATGAACTTTACTCTAGATGTATATACATAGTTCATTTTTCTTTTTTTCCTCTTCACCTCAGGCCTTGTGCATGACCTACTTCTTTCTTGTTGGCTTCCTAACAACCAGAAAACCACATAGGCGAAAGCCATACCATCCATGTTAGAAACTTATTTAAACAAAGAACACCATACAGTGTGCAAGATATTAGTTGGGAAACTGGAGAGCTTCAGACTGTTGTACCTTGTGTGTGCTGGTGATAATACACTGAATTACTGTTTAAAAACACTTCAACTACCTATCATGAATGAACTTGATCAGTCATGGCAAGCCACTGATATGCATTCCCTTACAAACTGTCCTGAAGCAGTGTTTTGTTTTTACATTGTTTTGAAACATTACATAGGGTTTTGTTGTACTCAGAGCACTGTTGCTAGTATCAGCTGCTGTTTGTTTCAAAACTGTGTAGATTGCACAGACCAATAGTTTTCATTGCTGCTTTGCCTCCCATCAGGGATCTTTTCTCATGCCAGTTATTACCTCATAACGCACTCTGCTGCCTGCTAAAGTCCTGAAGGTGAGCCTCCTGCATCTAGTTTACAGGTTTTTCCCCTCGGTGTGGTGAAGTCAATGTTGTCATCTTGCCCAAGAGAAGCCTGATTACAAGGCCTTGGGCTGCTCCTTATCTTTCTGTTTGCTGCCTCAGTACTGGCCTGATAGCATTTGATTCAGCCTTTCAGAGTAACCTCCTTGTCTCTGCTCTTGGCCTTGCTGGTGACATGCAGGTCTGTATTCATTGTGCTGTTTGGGTGCTGCTTGATCATTTTATTTCAACTTCTTTTTATCATTTATCATTTGTGGTGAGAATGTGGTCGAGGCAGATGGTGAGGGAAGCGATCTCGCTTCTCAGGGAGACACAGGAGGGAGCAGTGTGAGGAGAGGGCCCTGACGCTCCCTCTGACGGACATCTGCTATGATCCTGTCCTGGCTTAACTTTGTGTATTGTTGTAGTAGTTGCAGTATTGGTTTGTCATTATCACGTCCAAGTATATTACAGAAAACAGAGTAGTTTCATCTTTAACTGTTACAGCAGAAATAACCTTGAGTGTTTCAGCTTGCGTTTCCCAGTGTTATCTTTTGCAGTCCTTTTGTGGTGGGGTTCTTAGAGGCGTGTTAAATGTGTCACTGACTGTTTCCTCTCCAGTGCTTTCCCTTCTCCTTTACTCAGTCTTAGGATATTCATCAGGCATATGTATATGCCTCCTCCCTTTTAGGACCTTTTTGAATTAAATATAAGGATGTTAAATGTGTTAGCAGCAGGGATTCGGAATCAAATGGTTGCAAAGTATTCTTTCTGCTCAGCCGAGAAAGTGTATTTTATATATATATATATATCACTCTCTTTTTATATCTTATGTTATTACTGAGGTATATGGATATTGAAACAAACACATGCACTTAGTTTAAGGTAAAAAAAAACCCCAAAATATTCCCTAGTAGCATTTTCAGATTTTAATGATGCTGTGTTGGTTGGATACTAGCAGAGTTTCTGGCATATACTGCCACTTAAGTCAAAATAAAAAAGGGTGTTCCAAAGAAGGAAGTGTCCTTTTCCAACTTATGACTGCATTTTTTTAGCTTAGTTTCTTATGGAATGGCTTTGTAAAGTCACACTGTGTGTCTGTATGTCTTCCAACTTTTAACTTGACCCGAAACAGTGAGGTTTATTACAGAAGTGGAGATCTCAAAGATGCTAGACTCCACAAATTTAATGCAAAAGTTGCTCAGGTGTGGAAGAGAAGTTAGGTAACCCATTCTGGCCGTGAACTAGTTTCTCTGAGAGTTCACACATTAGAGGAGGGTCTATACAGGGGAAAGTCCACAGTAATACACCAACTGTAAGAAAGACTTCAGTCGTGACTGTCATTTCCTTGCACGTCATGATTATTCAGAATTCATTACTTTTAGAAGTAACTAAGGTAGGTAATTCTTGCTTATCTTGTGTTCTGTTGTTTTTCAGTGTACCTTTAGCTACCGAATACTCTACATGGACATTAAATATTCTTTGAAATACTTGTCCGTTAATTTTACCAACAACTTTCCTGTGTTAAAAATGCATTCCAACTATTCAGCTGCAAGTACTAGAACTTTAAAGAAATTTACCAGTCTTTGAACAAGTGATTGTTTGTGTGCAGAATTAGCTTTTGACACACATTTTTATCCCAGTTAATATTGTGAAGACTGAAGTAGACTAAAAGTCTGGGATAAAGTCCCATCTTATCAAGGGAGCAGATTTTCATGTTTAGAATTCCAAACTCTTGCTGTGCTTGAAGCAAGGAGCTCAACTGTACTACCTAAGAGTGAGTTATTTGTGATGACTGTATTCAACACTTGCTGAAGGTTATCTTTTATCCCAAAAGAAAACATGAAGTCCAGATGCACAATTACAGGTTCTGAGCAGGACTCTTGGAAAGAGTCAGAAATACTTAATAGGCTGCTTTCATAGAGGCTCTCAGGCATGTTTCTTCTTCAGATTGGTTAAGCTGCTAAAGAAATGTGAGCAGAGCTTCAGGAACATGGAAGTTTCTGTGAACACACAGTGTTCTCAGTGTCTGGTTCCACTTAGAAGATGTGACAATATATTGTAAAAGAAACCTAATTGTGACTGTAGGTGTATTTTCCTCCTATTTATTTATTTAATAAGACTGAATAGCTAGTATTTGTGATGTGAATTGCAATGATGTCGACAAGAGTTTTAGAACATTAAAATGGTCACTTAAAATTGATTATATCAGTAATGACCTTTTATGTTCAGTTAGCAAATGTCTTGCAACATCATGAAAAAATAATTTGCGGTTGTGTGGTGAGTTGCTGCTCACACATTTAGTTCTGGCATGGGCCAATATCTTAGAGATTACTTTGTGGCTTGAATGAGTCAGATATCTCCCAGAGAATGATGCAGCTGGTAAAGCCATCGTTGGCAGAAAATGAATGTAGTGATATGTGCTCAGCAAATCAACATTTTCTGTCTTTGAGTAGTGATGTTTTCAGTGTCACAATGCTTAAAATTCAGAAATGTTAGAACAGTAGTAGTGTAGAAATTCTCATATATTTTGGGGGAGGCTTAAACAATGTTCTTCTTAAAATGACGTCTTTCTCAAGAGGCTTATTAATTACTCTCTAAGCAAAAAACCTCCTATTTGTTTCACTTGCATTCTCTTTTAGGCATGATAACAATATGCAGATGAAGCAACAGATGCTCAAGACACAAATTAAAAATAATAAAGAGACTAAATATAATTATTCCTGGATGAATGGTATGAATGGGTCAGGTCTTTCTTATTTGCAGCATACACTGCTTACTCTTGCTGCGCTGCTTGCTCTTGTTGCAGTTCTGACAGCTGAGTAATAATATATGTTATTTCTCAAGTAATGTTTTAAAGAGGACTATTGTGGATTAGCATATTGCAAATAAAAGTATTATCTTGGGTTTAGAGAAGATGAGCTGTAGTGATGTAAGTGCCTCTAACATACCATCAGACATTTTAGAGGTCAGAAATATTTTTAATGCAGGTTTTTGTTCTTTTCTCACTACTGTGGCTAAAAATTGCAACTAATGTGGGACAGTGGGAGTGGGGAATGGGAGAAGACTTGGGTGTTTGCACAAGAAAAATGCTGTGAGAATGAACAAGGTGAGGAACTTTAGGTGTTCTTGTCACTCATCGTGTGAGTAGGTTCAGAGTAATTTTGAACTTTGGAAAGGTAGCAGGTTTTTTATGGCAAGGTGCAATTGCAGTTTATTGAAATATGTGTCAGTGTGCTACTTTAAACTCAAAGACATTATGGCAATTGGATCCTACTGCAGGGAGAGAGATGTTGCTGGGAGACATAGATGCTGCTCCAGGCAGGGCATGGAGTGTGGTTGGCATGTCTGCACTATGGCTGAAAGCATCTCCCCGCCGTAGAGCTCATCCAGTGCCTGGCTGGCCAAGGCATTAATTTCTGAAGTCTTGAAGCAACTAACTTAGACAAACAGTATCCTTTGGTCAGCGTAGCATCTCTAAAAGTAGCTTTCACAGGTGTAGTAGGACAAGATTGGAATCAGGGCATGAGACACCCCCTTCTGTCACTGTCGTAGTATTGTGAATATGTGGTTGGGTGTCTTCTAGCCAGTGGTCTGCAATCAGTTGCCTATGTACTTTGCACTTGCATTCAGGAACTTATCTAGCTTTCAAATAATGTAAATTTTGTTGCTCACATACTGAATTTATAAGTGGTAATGATTCTTTGAAAAGAAAGTTTGATAGCAAGTAAAATGCAAGGAACGTAACAGCTTAGCAAATTATATTAGTATGTAGTCCCAAGTTACTGTTGACTTTAATTTAGAGTTTAAGTTTGAAACAGTTCATGTTTCAAACTGGCAGATTTTGACTGTGATAACCAAGTTCTCAGAACAGTCATATTTGTATATAAACATTCCATTTCATATTAACATTTTAAGGCTACAGATGTGACTGGTAAATGACAGGAAATATAATAACTTTCTCCATATTTATTGCTTGTATTTTGATGACAACAATTATTTTAATTCATATTTTAACAGGAAAAAACCCACAACTTGTAAATGAGATTCATTGTGTATAAAACCTCTCCACTTCTGCTGCTTCACTTGTGTTTATGGGACTTGACTCAGGGTCCTGTTCAGTAGCAGATCCTCCTGTTATTTTCCAACACATTTAACTAACACTGGGTGGCCTTAGTGAAGGAACTTACTGTTCTTCATGGAGTGAAGAAAAATGGCATAAATTAACTAAGGAGAAACCAGATGAATGAAGATGTGTGTGTGTAGAACTTGGGAACTTGTTAAAGGATAAAACAAAGATATGAATGATGGCATTGAGTCCAGGGGAACCACAAAATCTTCAAAGGTGGACAAAACCTTGATACGGGATGCTGGCTGAAATATTTCCCATTTTGAAGCTGTAGTAGGTGTTTCAAAGGGTCTGAATGATAGACTGTTGGTGGTCAGATACACATGGAACATGTGGGCAGTGCTGTGAATATGCACTTGCTGTTCCCTGTACATCATTACAAGATCCTTGGTGGGCCTGATGCACTGATTCATTTGGCTTTTACCTTTTTTTAAATATTTATTGATATATTTCCCATTTTTTTTCTGCATAACCATTATTTGTCCTTGTCTTATATAATGTTTTTATTATTGTTATTTTGTGTTTATATAGTTTATATAATATTTCCAAGAGATTCTACTTAAAAGTTTCAAGTTTGTGCTGTAAAGATTTTTGTTTTAGTTTCTGCTGAACTCCCTTTCCATGACATATGAGACTAGATACTCCAAAAAATTTTTCACCAATTTGAGACTGTTTTCACAGTTCTTTGGTAAGTTAAGGAAATTGTTCCAGAAGTACTTCTTTAAAGATGTAGATGGGTATCCCCCCTTTGATGGTTAGACTTGTCATGCATTTCAGATAGAAGGACTTGTTCATCTGAGTGTCGATGATGAAATTGCAGCTTTTGGATAAGGCCATTTAGCATGAAATTTAAGTAAATGGTGATTAGAAAGTTTGTTTAAACAGCTTATTGCAGAAATTGAAGAAATAAAGAGCTGACCCTGACAGTAATATAAATTTAGTCTTGGGTTCTCTCAGTGGTCTCCTCATACAGAAAAAAAAAAGAAATTTTTGTAAAGTAATGAAGAGTGGAGCTGGTATATGGCAGTAGCTTCAGGTTCTGCCTGATGCAGTGGTGAATGATGAGTCAATCGAGAAGGGTCCATCATCTGGCAGCCATTTGCATAGCTTGAGACAGCTCATACTTGATCATGTTTGGATAAGTATTCTAGAAAATAGAAAAAAAAAGACTCTCTGACTTAACAGAGTATATAAATACTGTAGTTCTTTGGGGTTTTTTGGGGTTTTTTGTTTTTTTGTTGTTGTTGTTGTTGAAACACAGGCACTGGTGGTAAATCTGAGGTTCCACATGATGCTTTATGCCAAATAAAATGTTGTAACTTGCTTCCAACAGTTTGAATAGGGTTTGTGCACATCACGATTGATTATTAAGAGTATGGCTGTTTCCTCCTTACTGTTTGCTAATGGTTCTCTGAGCAGAAGAAAGGTTTGCAAAACTGAAGAATGCACGTTGCTGTTGGGTTCTTGTACTGGTATTTTCTGCTTGTTTCTGAGATAAGGCACTTTAATGAAAACCCAAGAGTACATGCTACAAGATGAAATAAAGAGAAGTTAAATGTATGTTTCTTATTCTCTTTAAGGAATTGGTCTGCAACAGACTGTAGCTTATTTATTAAAAAAATTACCACAAGCCCTCTTTTTGAATTTATATGGGCAGCTGTAGTATACAAACAACCTTCCTTGTGAATCAGTTGTTTCTTTAAAAGCTTCAGCGGGGATTACGTTGTTCAAACACAATTGTTGTGGTGATGTGAGATGATAAATAGTTTTGTATACACTTACGATGCCAAATTACTTCTGTAGTTTACTGTTTCCCAAGAATCTCTTATTGATTGTTTATGCCTTAGATGCTGTATAAATATTTAATAATTTGAATTAATTAATGTAATTTTTTGGTGGTTGGGTTCTTTTGTATGTGTGCTGAAATGTTTTTTTTTTTTTTTGTTAAGATAGATAGTTGCCATTCGTATGTAGCATACAGGCTGAGAGTTAGAGGAATAGGTATAGATGTTCCAGCATAGCCAGGGAAGAAGGGAGGGTTGTCAGGCTGCCTCCGTTTGCCCTTTAGCTCTCTTGAATTATCTTCTGTACCAGTCCAGTAGCAGTTTTCCCGTGGAAAGCACCAGTCTGTATTTTGAAATGTCACATATCTGTTTGTCAGTCCCCTCATTCTCTGCACCCAGAATCTTGGTCCCTTCTGTGCACTCACCAAGTTTCAAACTGAAGTTCCCACAGTTTCCTATATGCTGAATTGGATTTGGCATCTCTGGCAGCATGCAACTTCTCTAAATAATCCCCATCTTTACTGTGAGACCCATCTCCTACTTGTTCCTCATACAGTTGCTGCTTCTTCCTACAGTGCAGCCAGCGTCTTCAAATATTTATCTAATCATCTTTTCCTTGACAGCCTAGAGTTGAAAGACTTTCTAACTGACCAAATTGTGTGACAGTTCTGATCCTACATAATGCCTTTCCTTAGACTAAATAATAGTGTAAGACTTAGCATACTGTTGGTTTTTGTTTGGTTGTTTTTTTTTTTCTGAAGCAGAATGCTTGCTGACTTTAAAAGGAAGTTGTCTTGGGTAATGATTTATAGGCCAAACTGATATTAAATTAATACATTTTTATAGTCTCATTTTGTTGAATTTTTTCTCTAGACTGCTGTAGACTTTATTCCCTGATGGCTGGGGAATAAGGAAGTATTAATTATTAATGGTAACTAGAGCTTGCATTTTAAGTGTCATCAGCAGTGTGTAAGAAGAAAAAAAAGTAAAAAAAAATGAGTTCTGTGCCACATTTTTTCTGACTCAATGCATTTTGTGAATGTGTGTGCTAAAAGGTTGCCAGATTGTTTATTTTCATTATTCGTTTGTGTTTGTTGGCTGACCTCTGCATCCAGGATGATTCACTAACGTTGGATCTAGTTTCTTATATTTTTACTTTCCTTTACTGATAGAAAGAGCACATTACATTTCTGACATAACTTGAGCCTTGTAAAATGAACCAGTGTGGTTATTAATGGATTTCATCATCTAATCTGGTGGCTTTAGAAAATGTCAGCATGTGTTGAATGCAGTGCAGGCTTAGCTGTGTGCTTCACGTGCTTTTATATTCAGATTTAACTGTGAATCATTGCATTTTGAGTTGAATGTACAGCAGGAAGGATATGATTTTGAATAATTTCAGCATTGTCATGTGTCAATGTACATGTTTGTTCATATGAGGATGTTATATGAGAATCAGGCTTTGGCCACCTGTATGCAGATAGGCAAGCAAGGGAAGCCACAGGGAGTGATCATTTTGATATTTTACAGTAAGTCTAAAAATACTGTTTTATTGGTTGAGCTTGTGAGCTTTACACTTGATAGCATCTATAAAACTGGGATAACGCACTTCATGTCTAATGAATTCCAATGGTTTAAGGAATTTGCTGGGCACAGTGAATTGAAATCCGTTGATTACAGTGGAAAGCAGAGACCAAGAAGTGTAATGGGGGACACATGAAACCCTTGTCATCTGTTCAGCAGAGCTGTGTCTTCAGATATTTTTGCAGTTGTTCATAGATCAGAGGCTCTATCATCATGTTTTCTACTTGCTCTTTAATGAGTTTTTAGCATACTTGTGTGCTAGATAACAGACTGAGAGAAAAGTTATGTTCAGGATACATTTAGATGTAATAGCAAACATAATCTAAACTGAAGCTGCTAGTGAGACGTGTGGTCCCTCCCAGGCATTGCTAATACTTCCTTTTCATGGAATATAGTGATCATGTAGCCACAAGGTGAGTCAGTTCATTTGGATGAAAAGAAATTTTCCTGACAGATCAGCCAGCTGAATCAACTTAACTTTGTGGACTCATGATCTCTAGATGCATGAGACAGGGAAAATGAGGACTGAGGATCAGGAGTGAGTCTACTAACTTTGATGGCAGCTGGCTGATAGATTGACATAGCTGAAACATCAAATTACATGTGCAGATCGCAGAAATGTGTAAACCAACTTCAGCAGCATTTTCCTCCCTTCTCCATACTGCTCATCTTCTCCCTCATGCTGTTGTAACACACGTGTTAGTACGACCATATTTGAACTGGACTGGGAAAATGATCTAGCTGTGAAGTAACTTGAGCAAAAGATTCTTGAGATGGATTGGTTCCCTATCACATTGCAGTGATTATGAGAGGATGAGAACAGCTGGACATAGACATGGAGTTTCTTGAGCAGACATTGTTCTTGAGGAGGTGGATTTCAAACACAGGCACAGATAGAGCAGTGTCAGTAGAGTGAAATGCAAGTAGCCTCTGTAGTTGAGGAGAGAGGTGACTGACTAAACCACTGATGGGGAATATTTGTGATAAAGTTTCTAGACAAAATAAAAAGGTCAGAGAGAAGCAATTTGGGCAGGATATGTGGAGACACTGGCATGAGAGGTGGCATGACTGTGGAAGAGCAGTCCTGGCATAAGAATGAGCTTTATGGATTGAGTCTCAGATATAAATGAGCCTCAGATTTTAGCAGCTTTCTGTTTACAGAGAAAATTAGTGATACAATTTTGATTTTTTTTTAAAGTTTCTCTGTAAAGAACAATGTAAAAAAAAATCAAGTTAACATGCATGTTTGTTTTTGTGACCTCAAATTAATTGTGTGATGTTAAAGTTGCATAATGATGTCTTTTTTATGACCAGTGTAGTAAGCAGTATATTCTTTGTGGTGATAATCCATTCCATTAATTTTTATTCCTGGCCTTGCAATATTACAGGAAATACATTTATGAATGTATTTTGGTGGCTTGTGTTTTCATTGGATTGCCTGGAATTTTTCTGGTGCAATCAGGAGATATGAATCAGTAGACAGAAATATTTTGATAGATGAGAGAAATCCTTCAAAAATCAGTACTAAAGACTTTTACTGATACACGTATGTGTTTTATATCTTTTATGGGATTCATATAGCAAGAAAGAAACTTAAGACTAAGACAAGAAAAAAAGAGCCGCTTTTCCTTTTAGCTCCTTCTAGATCTTTCTTCTTTGATCAGCATCACTGTATGTAGATCTGGACTCACAGGTAGAAAGATGTACCTCCTCTACAACTGTGCTGTCCCAGGGTTTTATAGGGTGCTCTGTGATGAACTGTGTTGGTGTTTAAGTACTGTCCCTGCCACCCTATCCAACTACTGCTATCTCCTCCTACAGAACTTTTCCATTAACTTTAGCTTTTATTTCCCTTTCTGGTACTAAATCTTTCTATCGTACAGGATCCGAGTTTCCCATCTTTGCTTCTCTCTGGCTGCTCTGGCTTACATGTGCATTTTGTAATGCCTGGAGAATGTAAAACTTTTGACTGTTCTGCCTCTGTCACTTTCCTTTGTGACCCTCCCTGATTTCTTTCTGTTGTCAAACCACTAGAATTTAAATCTTGATTGAAATACTGAACTACAAATTTATTTTTAATGCATTTGCTGTAGTTACTGACCGAAGAGGGAATGATGGCAAACTATGAAGCCATGGATTTGCAGTAAAATGTAACTTTTCTTCAATCTGTTTTTACTTTGTGATGAGCCAACAGGCAAAATGATACGTTTAGTTACACTTTTGCATTGCACTGTGTGAGAAAATAGCATTTTAAATAACCTCTTAACTTAAAGAGTGTGCTTTACCCTTTGCTTTGTTCCAAACTGCTTTTGAATGAAGATTAGTAATCAATACAAACGAAAGCTGACACTCTGAAATGTTTTGAAATAAAATTGTTATTGTAGTTATTTGAGAATAGTATCAAAATAGATTTTATGCTTCAAATTACTTTAGTCATTAGCTTTCCTGATCTCTTCCTGCCCTCCCCCACCCCCCCAATTTGTTTTGTTGAGATGATTTAATTACTATGCTTAGCTAGACTGTGTGTGCTGTATTGAAGAAGGTGGTCCCTTCTGCTTATGTGCCTAGGTCAGCATTTGGTCCATCAGGCCAGTGACCACTGGGTATTACACATAGCCAGTGGTTTGCCTAGGCTTTCTGATGTTTTCCCACTGAAGATTCAGAGGTTTTATTTGGGGTTTTTTTGGGTGGTGGTGGTGAGGGGGTGGGGTGGGATAGTGGAGGGTTGTTTCTATTGAATTTAGCCTGTTTTCATAAAATTAATGTATTTCCTACATTTTTAATAAAACACTTAATTGTTTTAAACATTAAATATGATACATTGAAATATGAACATATATTTATTTAAGTTTAATTCACTGTGATTTATCTGTGTCTGTCTCTTTTATTTTTCTGTTTCCTTTGTTGAACTATCTGTAACCTCTTATTTTCTAATTCCAAGATTTACTTCTACCATGTTATTTGCAGGAAAGAAGCTGAGAATTAATGGCAAAGTTTAAGGAGAGGTTAGCTTTGTGGCTTAATGCATATAAGTAGTCAAAAAGTGTATTGATAATATTTCAGTCTTTTACCATTCTCTGCTTTCTTGCTTTCGCAGTCATAAACTTCTGGCAAAAATACTGTTTTCTTCATGCTTGCATGGTAACAACATAAAGTTGAATGAAAACAAAACACCCATAACACCAGAACAATTTTAGTTGTGATAGAGTTCAGTTCTGAACAGGAACTTTAAAAGACTATACGTTTAAAAAATATTTTGCTCTTAAAAATGTTTTAAGTTATCCTGGCTATGAGTCAAAAAAAATACAGAAAAGTCATTTTGTTTTTTCTCTAGGTATGTATCTTGCATGTTCAAAGTCAGTGTTACAGCATCATTAAAATCAGCTTTCTGCAGTCATGAAGTTTACACAGTGAATCGAAGGCAGCTAATTTATATATGTGAAATGTGACTGATTTCTCCAAAGTGTAAAATGTGACTTTAGGATGGATTTAAATGTCTATTTTGGAATTCTTTAGGTCTCAATACAAATAAATTCTCATGTTTTGTGTTCTTCTTTCACATGATTTTTTTTCTTTCACTTATAGTTGTGATCGTGCATTTTGTGCCATGGATTCTGTTAAAAAAAAATTAAAAAATTTCTTTTCTTTACAGAAAATGAACTTTCTGGATGCCCTGTGAGGAGATGCATTTTGTCATGGATTATGTGTTTGGTCATCATGTACAACCTGGGACAACAGTGAATGTGCTACATCTGAGAGAAAGAATAATTGTGGGAAGAGACAAGCCGAGTGCCTATGTCAGCATAAGAAGCTGTTTTAAAAATTTTTGCACTTCCTGCCAGTAATCCATGGCTGAGAAAACCTGGTAGCCCAACAGTCAAAAAAATTACTTTTTTAAAAAAAATCAGTTAGAAAAGAACAATCAATGTATATTTTAACCTACATTCCCTGATTACTTAGCACTGAATCTTCTGTTACACTGAAATTATGGTGTGAGGAGTGGTAGACAACACTCCTCCCCCGTCCCCAACACACATCCGGCAACTAAAGACTGTCAAGATGACCTCTGAGGAAATGACAGCGTCTGTTCTTGTCCCTGTGGTACAGGGTAAAGTGATACCTGCTCCGTCAACTGGAGATGAAAATACTGAAAATGCTTTGGACACCAGTGTTATAAAAAGACATACTGCCAGTCCAGGAAGGCAAACCACACACACGCTCTCATACTCACACAGACTTGAAGCAGAAAGTCTTCAGGGCTCAGTGCCCAAAATACTCTCTTTGGCGAAAGAACAACTGACTAATGACAATAGTAATGAAAACTTCTGGGAGAGGAACAGCTCCATTCCTGATTCAGTGGAATTTCTTAAGATTAACTGTAACATGGTACAGAAAAACTACAAGAGCAATATCCCGTGCAGGCAGTTGTATAAATCTTGGGATCCTTTATCAGGGAGGGAGGCATGCCTGGAAACTGGAATTCCTGTCTCACTGGAAAGAGCCATGCTTGCTGAAATTCAGTTGAAAATGAATGGACCTTCGTTAAGAAGCCAGACAGCAGTAAATAAGAATGACAGCAGTGATACTGATAAAGTGGCCTTTTTTCACTTTCATTGTGCTAATGAGAAGAATGTATCTAAGGCTTTGTGTGGTTTACACAACAGCTTCATTTTGGATGACTGCTTGGAGACTGTGAGTGTTGGCGATGGTAACACCACTGGTTCCCTGGCCTGCACTTGCAGATTAATGGAGTTGACAAATGATTGTGAGAATGAAACTGGGCAGCAGTTATACGAAGATGCTTTAAGGGATAAGTATTTATGTCTGGAAAGAGCACCGCGAAAGGTTAAAGTGGCATGCTCAGGTCACACCTTCTGTGGAAACAACTTTACTGGAAGAATGCCTTCAAAGCCCTTTCTGAGCCATTTTGAAGACTGTAATGATAACTGTGAAGAAGACATGGAAGAGGATTTTTTAAAAAACAAAAAAGAACGTTCTACTTTATTAATAAGACGTTTCTGTAAAAATGATAAAGAGGTTAAAAAGTCAGTTTATACTGGAACGAGAGCGATTGTTAGGACTTTACCTTCAGGGCACATAGGAACCATTGCTTGGAGTTATGTTGAGCAAAGGAGAAACAGCAGTGGCTTGAAGCTTTCTAGGATTACAACAGAACAGCTAAATATAATTCAGTCATTAATAAAATGGGAATTAAATTCCTTTATTGAGAAGTCTTTGTGGCATGAGGTAAGCTTTTCAGTGTGTTTTTGAATTTCTTTATTTTATTTTTTGATAAAAGTTTTGATGCCCCCGTGACCTTTTCATTAAAAAAAAAAAACCTTTGACTAGTAAGCACTTAGTAACACTTTGATAGGATATTTCACTTAACCAGAATGAACCTCAAGTTGAACATGGCTTTTTAGAAGTGTATTCTCATCCTTTGAAATTAATTTTGATTTAAAATAGGCATAGGGTAGAATGTATAATTTTATATCTGTATAAATTTGTACATTCATAGGTATACATATATCTCTATAAAATGCATATAGCTACATATGTGTACATAGCTATATGTATAAATTTATATCTTGATATATCTTATCTATAGATAAGTATGAAATGTACCTATATACAGATATTGACATATACACATTTTATACCTGTTTATATTTTAAATAGAAAACATGATTAATATGCATTTATTTTTATACATACATGTAAAAATATGTGTTTATTATATATAGTTGAATATATATGCTCTATATGTGTATTTAAACCTTTGATGGCAATGTTAGTGATATTCCACAGAATAAACTGTATAAAATAATAAGTGGCAGTATTAGACCATAGTGAAAAATCCATGTTACTCTAAAAAAGAAAGCATAGCATTTTCCTTAAGTTATCAATATTTAAATTCCTTCTACACATGCAAATAATAGTAAAAAGGTAATTAATAAGGTAATAGTTGGAGAACGTACATTATGTACTGATATAGCCCTGGTTTCGTTATATAAATAGATTTTTTTCCATTTAAATATTTGATTGAAGAGTTCTGTGAACATGTGTATGCCAGGTTTTTGCACTAGGTTGCAAAGCTTTGTAGTGTTGCTTGTTATTGTGATATTCACTATCCTAGTCCGTGCACGTACAAATTACTGGTACAGCACGTGCCCTGCGAGGTACATGGTCATGCTCCCATAACAGGATGAGTATGAGCCATATATTTACCCAGCATGATATCTGCTCAATATGTTTGTGTAAGCATTATCATCTTTTGTGAGGGAGAATTGTTGTAACTCAAGTCTAGCGTAATTTTCATTTATGTTGGTATGAAAAGGGAAGGAAGTGTTTAGCTTTCTTTATTAGACATTTCCAATTTGATTTGAGTTCCTTAGTTTTTTAGCAGGCTTGCCTGTTCCACCACTGCTGCATAACACTGAATGTATAGCATTTTGGGGTGTAAGGGCTTTAATCTGGAGATCTTTTTCTAGTACATACAGAAACTTAGAAATGTAATAAATACTTGCTGAATAGTTATATAAGTAGGTAAATTTCTGTCTACAAATGAGCAAGAGATTAACAGGCACAGTAAAGCACTCTGCTAATTACTGTGCACAGAATGTTTTCTCATGGTCAGAAAAAGCTTAAAACCTCATGTTTGTTTCTTTTTCCAAATGGTGACTACAAATATTTATTTTCTTATTAAACTCAGTATTTGATCTCTGTGTATAGCATGCAGCAAGCATTCTTAGCATTATTTCTGTTATTTTAATGTCAAATATTATTTATGCAAAATATTTACATGTGTTTATGGCTTGCATTATTAGATTTTTTTTTCAAAAATGTGGAAATTAACTCAGTGGATGTGACAAATATATGGAGCTGTTGAACGTATGCATTGGGTTAAAATAATGAATGAAGAGCATTTGTGGAAACTTTCATATTAATAATCAAAGGAAGGAGAAAGTAGTAAATGAATGTGGTAATTTGTTCTTTCTTTCCCCTTATCTCACCCTTTGAGCATGCATTCTGTTTGGAACAGCTAAGTGAACAGTAGTTCTGTTCTTCAAGGGTAAAAAAAAAAAGTTGAAGAAATTAAGTTTTCATAGCAGTACTGGTGTAACATGGAACAATAGAGACCTTTATGTTTTAAGTAGGAAAATGCGGATCGCATTTGAGCATATCCCTTACATAAAAATTCTAGTGCTAATAAAGGAAAGGCACTGGACTGTTGTTGTACTGAATATTTTTCCTGTTTTCTTTCCCTGTGTAGGAAGGTGGGTCCAAAGCTTTGGATTATACAGAAAATACATGAAATTACATATTTTAATGTAGCGTATGATTACTACTTATAGATATTTTATATACAGATTCAGACTCCTCTGCTCTGGATTTAATGGGTGTGTTGTATCAAGAGGCTGCACCTTAAGTGCTATTATCTGTTTTGGGGCTCTCACTACGAGGTGACATTGAGGTGCTGGAGTGTGTCCAGAGAAGGGCAATGAAGCTGGTGAAGGGTCTGGAGCACAAGTTTTCTGAGCATCAGATGATGAAATTGGATTGTTTAGCCTGGATAAAGGGAGGCTGAGGGGAGACCTTATGGATCTCTACTACTTGGTGAGAGGAGGTTATAGTGAGGTGGCAGTTTGTCTCTCCCAAGTGACAGGGCAAGAGGAAATGCTGTCAAGTTGCACCAGGGGAGGTTTAGATTGGATGTTAGGAAAGATTTCTTCACCAAAAGGATTGTCAGTCATTGGAAGAGGCTGCCCAGGGAAGTGGTTGAGTCATCATCCCTGGAAGGATTTAAAAGACGTGTAAATGTGGTGCTTAGGGATATGGTTTAGTTGTGGACTTGGCAGTCCTTATAATGGTCAAACTTGATGATCTTAAAGATCTTTTCAAACCAAAATGATTCTATGAGTCTTTTGACAAAAGATTTCTATGTTGAATATTTTTTTCCTAATTTTGCGTGTATATACAGTGCAGTTACCCTTATCAGATGGATGGGTGTATTTATTAATGAGAAATTTTCTTGTCCATTTTGGAACAGTGGAAGCCCCTCACTTTGGTACCTGTTAAAGATGTTGTGATGCAAAGAATTTGCCACATCAACAAATAATCAAGGTTTTGTGTTGCCTTTGCTTGGCCAAGCACAATGTATCCAGACTGAAGTTCAGCTCAGCTGCATCATTTTAGCAACAGGATTAATTACAGAAATGGGAGGTTGTGGATTCATTGAACCACCTGTGCCTGTGAAGGGTTGAGTTCATAGCCTGAAATAAACTGTTGGTGTTTTTTTCCCGATATGATGGTGTTCCTACAGTTGTGATAAAGTAATATGACAGAAGTAGCCAGGTCCACTGTTGATTAAGATATTAAATTTCAGAAGCTGACTAGTCTACCAGGTTTGAGACTACATCTCAGAATTTCCAGATGACAGCTGTAACAACATAGTTGCAAGGCATAATAGCTGAATTCTTTGGTTAATTTTATTTTGTAGGTGTCAGTGCCATCTTCGCTTTGTCATTACATTCCTGATGCCAGTAGTTTGAGATTTAATAAGCAAGAATTCTGCTGGCTTGCTTAACTCTGCTCAGATAAAAGTTTGCATGTTAACATATCTTCTACTCTTCATAGCTGCTAAGGAGCTACTGAAATGCCAAAAGTTAATAAGGCAGCACTTAAAAAACCCAACAACTTACTTGCCCCCATATGTTTCCAGACAGAATAAGGATTTTATTATAGTTTTATTTTGTAGTAGTGACCTAGTTAATATAATGATTTGGTATAGTAGTTCACCACCTGTAGGTACTTTTTCCATATAATGTCCATAGTGTTTTTATAATGAATGTGTAAAGTCAGTGTAATGCAAGGATTTTTGATTATGCATGGCTAATGTAAGAAGATGTAAATTAAAATTTCTTGATTTTTCATAAAGTTGAGCTAGTCAATTGTTGGCATCTGTTTAAAAACAGTTATGGAGAGAAAAAAGATTTTGCTATCCCCTTCATTAATGTGATGTCGGATCACAACTCTGATAACATTTTGAAAGAGGCAGAGCCAGGTACAAGTAGTTTTCTGTTTAATAGGTAGAAATTTTTGGAATATTTTTTTATCCTACAATTTACTGTTCTGAATTAAAATTAATATTTTGTAGTTAACATAAATGTTAATTTTAAAACTGAATTTATAGAGAGCCTGATTACCTCTATGCCCCCTCACCCTGGTGAGAGGTGTATCAGCAGCTTTTGTTATGTTGCTTACTTTTCTGGAATTTCTGAAAAAAATAGATAGGTTGAGTATCTTGCTATCAGTCATGGAAATAACATCTGCTTTGCCTGTTTTGACAACATAACAGAATACAGGAGGACTTTACACTGAATGTACTAACATAAGGTTATGTTTAGGAGCAGAGGAAGGGTTAGTAATGCTGGATGTTCAGGAGAACATTATTTTGGTTCCTTTTTTCAGGTGTTGAGTTAATTGTAACCTTTTATTGTCAATATTTTGTCAGAATGAATAGCATAACCATCTTTTTTTAATCTAGTAGTATCTTGGAAGATATACTTTTCCAGTGTTGATGCTTCCGAAGTGAAACAAAAACTCGAAAGCATCTGACTTACCCTCTGTGCTACTTGTAATAAGAAGCATGAGAGTCTTTGTGCTGTGTTTCACTCAGATGACTGATCTGATTTAGTACAACAAACACAAAGCTGATTGGAGTGGCCACATGAAATCACCTGGCAATAGGAGTTTTACTAGTGAAGTTATTCTTCCCAACTCTGAGATTTACAACCAATGAAGCAGTCTTAAAGAGTTCCATTCTTACAAGATTTCCCTTCTAAGTTCTTATAATTGTTTCTTTAGTAATTTCAGGTGTAGATTTGTTGTGGTATCACCTTTCTGTTAGGATTATGTAGTTTTCCCATATTTTTTTTTCTTCTTGCTTTCATAAAGCGAATAACTGCAAGTGGTTGGGGTGAGCTGGTTTTTTGTTCTACTTGGACCCTGTGTTTCTTGGTTTTTTTTTTTTTTGCATAAGAGTTGCAGCCTTTTGTTTAAAGAAAAAAGTTCATGAGCAAAATTGACTATTTGGAAAAAATCAGGGAAACAAAAGAGAAGCCAAATAGGCATGAAATTGTGTTTTCCCTTCAGTAAGTGCAAAAATAATATGAAATTTTAAAAATGAAGCTCTATACTTATATTTGCTTTGGGTTGAGTTACTCTAGTTTTAAAGGCTATTTTTAAAAATAGAAATACCCTTTGTCTGTAGAAGTAACCAGTTTTATTACCATAATATGTGATAGAGAGAAATCTCTTAATACTTTGTATTATTTTCTAGTTGCCTCATAGCTTTAACAGTTTTGGTCCAAATTACGAACAATAAGTTTTAGCTGTGAGCACACTTTGGTATTTGGAGCCAATAGTGTGGGAGTCTTGGCAAGACCAATATATTATGCCTTCATTTTTTCCACATTTTCTGACTTTCCTTCTAGTGACTGTTCGTTAACTGTAAGGAAGCATGAAGATCTGTTTCAGAAAATCTCCCTGCAGCATATTAAAGAGTTCATTTTAGAGTGTTAGAGTTGGACACTCTTCTAAATTCTTTCTCAATTGAAACTGTTATCTCCATTACCTCTATGAAGTGTTGAAAAGTTTGGGTTGTTTATTCTGGTATGAGTGAATAAAACCTGTGGTGTATAAATATGACTGTTGGTGAGTGAATAATGAAAATCTGAATTGATGAGATTTTATATACATTTTAATTTATCTTGCTTTTCTACAGTCTTTCAGGATCTTTTTAAAAGAAAGTTTTCTTAAGTGAAATAAACAGAGCCTGAAAAAAGTTGGTAGGCATAAATCTTATATGAAAATTCAAGAAAGGCTAACAGGAAAAATCTCAACAGTGAAATTATACTTTCCACAACACTGAAAGCATCCTTTGTGAGATATGAGGTATTTGGTCTCTGTGCAAATTGCTTGATATGGTATGATTATGAGCCTCTGGTCTCAATGAGCTTTGCTTGACAGCACAGACTGATAGTTTAAAACAAGGAGTAACAGTTGAACATAATAGAGCTGTTAGGTGCCATCCAAGTACATATGAGATGGGGTACTGAGAGAGAGCAGAGCTCTGAGGGTGCTCCCATACCAACCAAAGCTGATTACATCAGAGCAGCAGTTGGAACCAGCGTGACTCAGGGCAGTGTGACAGCACACAGCTTTCATCAGGAATGTCAGAAGTGGGGCAGCCCTTGAAACATAAACATTCACCTGTGGCATTTGTTGCTACTTTTTCTTTTTTTTTTTTAATTCTCTTAATTTAACTGGAAAATTATATAGTTAGAAGATATTCCTTATTTGCAAATAAAAAAAATGTATCAGTGCTTGTTTTTTCCTGCAAATTGTGTGCAACTACCCATTTTTAAAATATTTTGAACTGTAACCAGATATGAAAGCTTTTGAACTGAGATTGAAGACTCATGTTTGAGATGTGGCCATTAATCCCTTTGAGTCCGAGAGAGAAAAAAATGTTGGATTGGCTTGTTGGCCTTTCTTTCTTATAAATAATACTCTTATTTTCCCATTTGTATGAAGCTCAGAAGACTGTTAATTTCTGGAATTATAGCACTCATTGTAAAAATGGAAGATTTCCGTAGTATAGCAAATACTGAACCTTATCTTACAGTTGAGTTTGTTGTCATGGTATGGGAATGCGCAGCAGCAATGAAACAGTTTGTTTATCTTGAAAGCACACACACACTTGTTGAAGGACTCGGGATAACCTAATTAACTCCTGTGAAAACAAGATTTTTCTTTTTTTTTCCCCTCCCTTAGCTTTTTCAGCATTTGTAATGCTTGTTGACAGTTGGCCTTTGAATTTGGACTTCTAAAATAATGTGATTATCTCTTAAGATAATCACATTATTTTAAAAGTGACTCTCATGCACACTTTATGATTATTTTTATTTTATGCTACAAGCTCTGTAAAAATTGTTTTCAAGAAATCACGATAGATACAGAACTTCATTAGTAAAGTGTGGGCAAAACAATGGATGCATTATTAACTGCTCTAGTTTCATGTTACAGCAGTCTAAGTTCTTGAAGTGTTTAGAAATTCCCTTCAAGTATTAGAGAGTGGTAAAATCCTGGTCATGTTGTAATCTATTTAAAATCTCAAATTGGGACAGTGTTACATAGAGGGAGAAAAAGAAGCATGTGCAATATAGAGCTATTGGCTTAATGGAAACCATAATTTTACGTCAAACATTTCAATAGAGGCACATATGGCAAACTTACATTAAGCAGTTTTAAAAACTGTGCTATTAAACTAAAAACGTTATCCGTATAAATATGTATAATGTATGTAATTTAGTTAGAGAATTAACTTGGGATATAAAACTTCCTTCAGTTGCATAAGCTGTTATTTACGGTTCACATTACCACACTGCTTGGAAGCCCTGCTCTGGACTTGAATTTGTTGTCCTGGCTGTTTTACAAACAAGTGGTGATCTCATCATTTCTATAGACTTAGAAGCAGCTAGTTGTTTGTGAGCTCACTCAGGTTTTGGAGAAAATAAATGTCTCCCAAACACTTTCCTCATTTTCTCTTATCTCTGTAGGTTTAGTAGCTGTGCTGCACCGTAGTCTGCAGAGGAGAGGTACCCTAAGTTTCTAGTGGGGGAAAAAAACCGAAGTCAAATGTTTTCCCACCAATTCCAACTGTTAGCGTTTGGTAATTTTAGAGTTATATGCATAAAAAACAAAGAAAAGAACTGGTTATTTTTAATTGTGTGTAGCCATTCAACACTGAAATACTTCTGGGCTGAATAAAAGTCTGAGTGATAATTCTCAATAGTTCATCTTTCAGCAAAACCGTAAGAATGTATCTGAACTATGAAGAATGGTTCTAAATGTGGTCATGAGCTAGATCAAGAAAAATACCCCTGAGAGAAAGCTATCATCAATCCTCTCTGTTTTATATTAGGAATTTATCTTGAGTAACTCTGCAGACTTAGAGCATCATGCTGCAAACTTAAGGCCGTTGTAGTTCTGACCTTGTGCATATGTAAGATAATTGAATTCTTTTATAAGCACGTTACAGTTGCCACAGGAACCATAACATTGGCCTTGTCTGTTACTCACAATCTTGGGATTTCACTTGGTGGGTTCTGTGTGTAAAGATATATATTTTAAAAGGAAAAAATATTATTTCATTAAGGTTCAGAATATTTCCCTTTTATGAAATGAGCTTGTATTCTGGCTCACTATGTCCTTTTGAAACTTACTTTACTTAAAATACAGTCAGGGAGAACTACAGGATCCTTTGCTAGCTGAAGATTTCATTGTTGTCAAGTGATTTGCCATCAGCATAAAGGAAGCTTTGGTCTATTAACACCAAGTCACTGAGCAGGTTGAGGCTGTAGAAAAGATAGGTAGACATTATTAACACACAGGAAATAGAAATGGTTCATATTAAAAGAGTTTATTAATTTTCTTTTTCTCTGAAAGTCCAGAAATAGAGGGGTTTTTTGTTTCTTTACTTTTTTCCTTTAGCCAACAAGTTGGAGATGGACTTTTATAATAATTTATTGTTTCCCTTGAGCAGCAAAGTTCTTTAGGGTGTCATCTTCAGCAGGCATTTGTGAATTGTTGCATATTTAGTTTAGCTTGAGCAGCTTTTCTTTGCTGGAAAGAGCAAAGCCTTTCCATTGGTTTGCAAAGCTGCAAATCCAGCCTTTCTAAATGATGATCAGTTTTGAGTAATTTGTTTTTAAACACATTTCTCATCACACTTTAGCTTCAAGCAGCTGTTTCCTGTTTTTCCTTCCAGTGATTTAGCTGCTGATAAACGCATCAATGGCTTGTTTCAGAATTAAAATTACCTTTATAAAATTATGGAGGATTAAAACAAATAAGTTGGACACCATTACAGTTAAAGTTATGGTGAAATTCAGAAGATTAAATTTTGTTTGCTGTAGCTAGATCTTTCATAGTTTACAGAGCTTTTGTTACACAGGGAACTGCTCTTCTACAGGGACTTCAGAAACACCAGGGTGAAGCTTTGTGCAGAGAATTTGGGTGTGTGAGATGGAATTTTTTAATAAGTTCCAAGTTTTTATGTGCAGATGAGGATATTTTGATTTATCTGATTTATAATCTACATAAGGACCCCAGACCATTACATCACATTTATCCTGTTCAACATTAGGTGTTGTGTTGTCCTGCCCCTTCCCCTGTCCCCTTGCTTAGGTTATGTTAAATTTTTTAATTATACAAGCTGTTTTGGAACTTGAGTACTGAGTTTGTGTACATAATTTTGCAGAATAAAGCAGGGCAAGTTTACCAGGGAGGACAGGGAAGAGTTGGTGTATTAACTCTCTATTAGGGCTGGTTAGAGCAGTACACTTCATTTCCGTTTGTTCACAGTGAACTTATTCCACATCCAGACAAAGAACAGCTGCATTTTGTCCTGGCTTCACATACCTTTCTTCAGGACATTGAGCTGAGATATTTACTAGCTTGAAATGTGTTTATGTAGACAGTAATGAAAATATTGCCCTCTGTCTTCAGAACTGAGGTTGTCACTATGTAGGATTGTGGAAGGATCACTTGTTGCCTCTNTCTCTCCAGTGTAGCAGACTGTTCTGCAGAATCCAGCATCACCTGTCCTGTTCGCTGCTTAGTCCTCCCTGTGCCCTAAGTGGTCAGATCTTACTTAGTCTGCACCCTCTGGCTTGATAGAACAGCACACGATCAGGGACAATTGATAACATGTCAGCTCCTATGGCCAGAGATCCTCTCTGCATGGAAAGCTTTAAATATTCCTTGCCTGTTAGGTCACTGAGTTTCTTACCACCAAGCACCAAGAAATGAGGTTTCTGCCTGTGGTGATTGTCCCAGATCCAGAACCTCAGAACCAGAACCCCAGATCCAGAACCTCCAGGGCCCTGCAGACTTCTACAAACACCAGATGTAATAGCATTTGTCTCAGAGTAATGGTCCAGCTGTTGCTGTGTGGAAAAGACTCACCCTTCCTGCAGTTTACACTGTCTTAATTTCCCTGTGGCTTTTCCGGGCTCCTTTTCCCCAGGTTCCTTGTGGTGGGTGACTGCAAGATCTTTGCTCCCTTTCTAGACTTCCTGACCTTGGAATTTTCTGTTGGGTTTCTCCTTAAATTCTGTGAGGGAAAGAGAGAAGTGTTCCAATCTCTGCCTTGAAAACTCTAGATTTTTATAACTACTCCTTACTAGATTTTTAACTTACTTAACTTACTAGCTTAAGTTACTAAACTTACTAGTTTACTACAAGCCTACCAATAGCTGTCTGTTCTTGTCCCCTAATGCCATTCTTGAACTTACCTTCAACTTGCTTGGTACTCCCTAGAGGGTGACATCTCCTTTATCCTTCAATATTATTTAGAGAACAAACTTTCCAATATATTTCCCTTTAGTTCTCTAATGCTAAGTAGTATTTTTCATAGTATTCGCAGTGCACTCTTCAGCTGAGTTGAGTAGCTAAGGCTGAAGTTCTTACTTCATGCAATTTTGGGGTCTTAATGGGCACTCCTGCTTCTGTTAGCCCTATGTCTGGTTTTCTTGAGCTCATGCAATTTTACATGTGTCATCTGTACCATTTATATTTATCATGTTTCAGTTTTAGCTTTTTCGGTGGTCTTTCTTTCCATGCTTGTTTGGTTTTGGTCGGTTGCATGATTGATATGCATGTGGTTGTAGTAGTCCTGAAGGCGGTTTTCCAAAAGAGCTGGTATTTTTGTCCATTTCATGAAACTCTCATAGCGAATAGTGCATTTCTAACCTTTACCCTATTGTACTCATCAGGGAAAAAAAAAGTATTTACTAATTAGTATTTATATTAGGCATTAATGACCAGATTCCTGTGACCCTTGCTTAATTTAAATTTCTCCATCCTGCAAAGAAACAGAAAGAAAACAACAGCCAAGATGAAAGCATATTCTCAGGAAATACCCATGTGGTTGTGACTCACTGTATCCAAGAGAACAAAAAACCTAGAAAAACCTCTTTTCATTAAGTAAAAGAAGTGGAAATTGATTTAACAGTACTGGGCAGAATTTGCTAATGAGATATGAAGGGTAGTTAACTAAAAGAACTAGTGAAAAGAAGCCAGTGTTCTATGAGAGACTTGGAAGGAAAATAAAAGAGATAGTTGACAAAGACTTCTTTGAGTTTTGGAACTTCAAAAATGTCAAAAGCAAAAAACAACATCGTCTTATTTCCAAACCTAATCAGAACTAAAGGTTTTGCTGTTTTTCTGTGGAACTAAGACATATGTAAACCATTGATAGTACTGTTGTGATGGTTATATACAAAGGTTGCACTTCCAAGTATTAATATAAAGAAAATTAAAACAATTTGGAGAACGTTAATCATCATTTGGTTTCTAAACCATTATGAACTAAGGCACTCTGGCAAGGCTTGGTGTGGCATGGCTCAGTAGTTGGGCTATTTTGCTAGCTTCTTGGCATTTTCACTAGATGGTGTTTTACAGTTAGTTTTGGGGGTTTTTTGGGGGGTAATATTTTACTTCTATGAAAAGTATCTGACGGAAATAACATTTTTTAAAAAAACGGTTGTTAGTTAAAAAAATCAAATCTGCAAGCAGAGTTACTGAGTCTCAAGTTTGATAAAAACTAGTTTCAAATTCTTATCTGGGCAGCAAATAAAATTAAATAATGAAATAGAATGAAACTTTATTTTGGAATGCTTAGAACAGTTTCTTAGAACACGAAAATGAGGTATATCACAAATTCAACACCACTATTGATATTGTGAGCACTTGTGCTTTGCTGACAGAGGCTTAAAGGCTTCCACCTCTCTCCCAAAGAGGAGGGGCAGAGGTCCCAAATTTATACTGCTTGTATATTACCATTACCATGATAGCAGCAGTCCTTAACATGAGCACATGGAAGAAGAGTTGTTTTTATGCTTAGGTGATATTTGTGTATCACTGATAGTATGTGCACCGCTGCTTGGAAATTGTTGCGAAATTGTCCAGCCAACTGTTGCCGCTGTCTAACATGGTGCATTTGTCTTAGCCAAATACCATGGACAGTTGCAAATGAACCAATTGATGTCAGTCAAAGAAAACATAGGGGCTTGAAGTGTTTATCAGACCTAATTCCCCCCCCACCCCACCCCCACCACC